>OZ023205.1:8484072-8764063 GCA_963995525.1 Escarpia spicata
GTGATGCCAACTGAAGGAATAGCACGTACACCAATGATAGCATGTATACCAATGATAGCATGTATACCAATGATAGCATGTACACCAATGATAGCAGGTACACCAACGATAACACGTACGCCAATGATAGCACGTACACCAATGATAGCTTGTATACCAATGATAGAATGTACACCAACGATAGCATGTACACCAATTATATCACGTACACCAATGATAACACGTACGCCAATGATAGTACGTACACCAATGATAGCACATACACCAATGATAGCTTGAACGTCTGACGCCAAACGTTCAGGGACTGATCTACAACATGTCGGGAAAAACATAATGCCTTTATTTGATCAAAATGCCCCGTTGGTTCTTACTGGTTTTATATCAACAGTCGTGCTGATCGCATAATTCGGCGTTCGGTGCATAATGATTCTCCAGTGAGCTTACAAACAGTTCAACAGCTTCTTGCAGACCATAAATTGAAGTCACCACACGAACAATTTAAAATCACCTCAAAGAATTGGACGTTTGTTTGTGCTAACCAACTCGCAACAAACAATAGGGGCATGGACAACAAAGACAGTAAAACGGTAAGACAACAGGAATCTTTCGCTCCTTCTCACTCACTCACTCACTCACTCACTCACTCACTCACTCACTCACTCACTCACTCACTCACTCACTCACTCACTCACTCACTCACTCACTCACTCACTCACTCACTCACTCACTCACTCACTCACTCACTCACTCACTCACTCACTCACTCACTCACTCACTCACTCACTCACTCACTCACTCACTCACTCACTCACTCACTCACTCACTCACTCACTCACTCACTCACTCACTCACTCACTCACTCACTCACTCACTCACTCACTCACTCACTCACTCACTCACTCACTCACTCACTCACTCACTCACTCACTCACTCACTCACTCACTCACTCACTCACTCACTCACTCACTCAACGGCTCCCCTCTCGTGTTCCTCTCGTGACGTTGAGATATTTGATTATCCAATTACCACCTCGGCTTAAAAGGCATTACATGTTCTCTTGTGACGTCGGAATTTTTCACTCCTACACGTTGATACCTGTGCACGCATATTATATTATATCACACCAGTGTCCATTAATTATTGCAATTCATTTTCCTACGCGGAAGCTCTGAATATTTGGCTTACAAAATTCGTTGTTACGTGTGTTTACGTTCACAATTGGACGAAGGTATTCTGTGAACGCATTTGAAATTGCTTTCACTTCAGAGTGCGCCGCGAACTGTGACAACTGCACGACAGCAGGACAGTGCACGCCGGGGTGGTGTGCCATCGGTTACACGTACGAAACTAAAAACATATGCACCGGTTAGTTTGTTGCGTTTCTAATCTTTTTATATTTACGCTTATTTTGTCGGACACTTTCTGAACATTATACATATAATTACGCATATACAATGTGTTATTTCATAACCTTGCAGGAAAACAATACTTTCAAGATGTATTGATCAGGTATTCAAAATAATGAAATATGTAGTTACCCATAGACAAACTATCACTGGTTCTTTTTTTATTAATTCAACCGCTATCACAAAAAAATTATATTTGACTTGAATAAAATTTTGAAATAACTTCATTGCTTTCTTTTGGAATATTTATATACTTTTCTGCAAAATAAACACACAGCATACTTATGCCAAATTGATATTACGCATTTCTTTAATAGCAAAAAAAGATGTGTAATTATTGTTTCTATCTTTTCAGCCTGTACCCCCAACTGCCAAGCGTGCACGATAGCGGGACAATGTACCTCTGGACAGTGTAAAACCGGCTACACGGACGGTTGGAGCAACGACTGCGTTGGTGATTATGTCTCTCTAATTTTAATCGCAATGGATCCTATCCGGATAGGATCTATTGCAATCAGTGAGCGACAATCAGTGTGTGACATAAGGCTCAAAATATAATGGACTAACCGGGCCTGTAACCTGCACGTACATGCACATCATTGATAATCAATCCACCATTCCACCGATGTATGCTAAGGCACACGCATGCTTGATATTCTTCACCTCCAACATGGTGTTCGACCCCTCTTTCTGGTGACCAACCGCGCAACTTTTATCCACACTAATCTTCAGCCCAGATTTCTGGAACACGTCGTAGCGGCGATTCTCTCTAGTACCTGTCTGTTCTTCGCTAACAAAATGATGGAAAGATCGGCAAATATATCCCAAAATTGCGCGGGCCAACCGGGCCTGTGACTTGTGGCAGCTGCTTGCCCGACAGAAAATTCACGGGCCTCGGACACGCGGGCCTGCTGTTACGTCGAACGCTGATCCGCATTTCCATCATTGTCTTGAAAAAAAATACTTTTACCCAGTTTCAGGAAAACGGCACAGGAAATATCGATGCAAACTTATAGTTTGGCAGTCTGTTCCGTTACCAGGAACCAGCGATGGTTCTAATTACTAACAGGCTGTTTGATGAATTGGGTGTTTTAAATGTGGGGAAATCGTGACTGCGCTGAACACCAAAGAGCTTTGTGAAATCAATCGGCTTCCGTTATATCGTCAGTCAAGTTCTTCATTATCTGAATGTTTTGTTTCTTTTCGCGGAATAAAACGTAAAAGTGCGAACGATGTTTTCTGGTTATTAAACAGCAAAGAACAACTGATTGGTGTGCTTCGAAGCGGGACTCCAGGCAATGTAAGCATAGTCTTAGATTGGACGCGCACTGCTTCGCAACTATGATGCACAATTGTATTCATAAAATCTTTCTAATAATTCTCCGATTTGTCAATACGAAACGTAACATTGACATCGACACGGTTTTCAGCGTGCGCTTCCAACTGCCTGGACTGCCAGACGACGGGTGGTGGCAATTGTGACCTCGGTAAATGCGCTCCTGGGTTCATGAACGGATCTAGCAATAATTGCATTGGTGGGTACAGTTTCACAGCTTCACAAATAAGTACAACTGTCTCTACAACGTTGGTTATAGTAATATTAATTATGATAATAATAACAATAGTAATGTTATTGCCACAGTCCCTGTGAAAGATGTACTCACACCAGCATCGAAAAATTTGACACTTGGACACAAACACATGCATGCATACGAGACCACGCATACAATCATGCGCAGATTCACGCCCAGGAGCACGCGTGCGATGCAGCACGCTATTGCACACGTGTTCACGTACACGATGTCGCAATAAAATCGCGCACGATCACACACATAGACAAGCACAATACAAAGATCACGCACACGAATTCCACGACGTAACGATGCCTTGCGTTATTTCCGAGACATAAAAATAAAAAGGTAAGTTCTTATATAGCGCAGTATCCAGTCATCAGGACTGCTCAAAGCGCTTTACACTTTACTCCCTGCCAGACCTGTTCACTCGAACACCATCTCAACTTCTCTGGGAAGCATCCAGCCACGCTGCAATTAATGCGCGAAGACTGTTCGTACACAAATATCCACCGCTGTCTATAGCCAGATACTCATTCATACAGCTGAGTGAACTGGAGCAACGTAGAGTGAACGAACTTGCCCAAGGTTCGCTACACGCTACACAAAGGTACACCTGTGTGTTTACACGTTTCTTCTGCTTAAAGCCTGCAGTGCCAACTGCGTGGAATGTACGACGGCGAACCAGTGCACACCAGGAAAATGCACGTCTGGTTACGTTGACTGCGCGGTAACAATAATATTATGTTCAGGTATAAATGACTTGACTTATTGAAACATAGTTAGTACTGGTTTTATAGAGACATAGTAGGATATTGTCTATGATTTTACGTCTTTACAGGAACAATATTAGTGTTTAGACACTGCAGTACCCAGAAAGAAAATCCTTTCTTGATCATTGTTTTTGCTCCTGGTTCCACTGTGGGCTGTCCTTGCGTGTGGAGAACAATCTCATTGAGTTCAGGTTGCTACTACTAGTTTACCGAGTTGTTCACCTTCTCGTCCCGTGCACCTGTGAATCTCGAACCGATCTTTGATTTCCGCAGACCAGCGTTTGTTCACCATATACCACATTGAACTGCCCTCGTTCCTTCTCTGTTACTGGGTTAACATTGTGGAGTACTGCTTTGAGAGACGCGAATCCAATTGCCATTTTCAAGACAATGTTCACAGCTCATCTGTTATTATCTGCCTGTGTAAAATCACCATAGGCAGCAGCATTGGTGTGCTATATACACGGACCGTTGATTTATTATTTAGTTGGCATATTAAAATTAGAGTAAACTTAAGTAGTAAAATATGTGGTTCAATGGAGACGGAATGAGCCAGGAGCCCGGTGGGAATATCTCATTGCGTATGCGCATAGGTGCGTCTTGAGCGCCCCTGATGGATAGTGGAAGAACTGATGCGCCCCCTAACGGACTATTTGATACTAGAAGCACCCATGTGTGAAATCCCTGTACCGAAATTTCATTAAAACCTAGAACATCGAGCGGTTACCAGGCTAACACGCAGAAATGCTAATAGATCACCACAAGTGGAAAAACTAAAATATTGAGAAGTTACCACGCGTGGCACTTTAACACACAGAAATATTAACATTTACTACGATTACGCGTCGAAAAGCTAACCTCCGAGTGACTACAATTAGGACTCATAATTTTACGTTTGGTGTAAAACTAGCTTCTTGTGTATTTGTTACCTGATGCGTTTTTATAACATGGCTAATTGGATGCAAGGGTCCTTTGACACACATTCCTCTAGTGACTGCCCTTTCCACACATGGCATTGGGGACAGACCCCTGAGCCAGGCTCCCATACATTCAGTGATTACTACTTAATATATAATGATTCTCCCTTTCATCTGCACAAATCAGGCTTTCTTGGCATTCTGTGTAATGCTTGAACCCTATCCAGTAGTTTTAGGAAGGGGGTTAACTCTTTTGAGAAACATGGAATACAATTAGTGGTTCACATTTTAAAGATACAATTTTGAGAGGGGTTCACATTTTGGAGAAAGGGGATTCACAAAAAGGGGGGTTCACGTGACCCCGTGAACCCCCCTGGCTACAGGCCTGCAGTTACTAGATGGCACTTATTGATAGGTCAATAGGTCAAACTATGACATAAATCATGGTTCAATATTTAAGCGTAAAGGGCGATTTTTCACTGATACATGGCTGTTGCAACGCGTGTTTTATATGAAATGTGAGCTATGATTGGTGAAATGAGTAGAATATCACAGGTCAAATTACGAAACAAATGATGGATGCTGTTTTAAGATTTAGGCGTAAGGGCGAATTTTTCACTGAAACATGGCTGCTGTTATTCGACGGAATAATTGATTCCAATCAATCAATCAAGCGCCAAGCTCGGGCTCGAGAGTGGGCCGTTTTCTGTTGAATGTCTTCCAATTTGAACGGTCTTGCCACATCTGGGTGGCGGTGGTAATGTCGATGCTCGCAGTGGTCATGTCAAATCAAATCAAATTTATATATACACCACATATCTCTACAAAGCAGATTCAGGGGTGTTTACAAACTAAAACATGATGTAAGAATACATTACGTTGTCGTTATAATATTACAATACATGGGTTACATATGCTAACACAACTACACATTTCGATTATTATGTGGGCCATATATAACATTAAGATGTACATGTATGTATTTAAAAATACAAAAAATTACGAAAAAAGCCTAATTAAAGATAAATGTTTTCAGGTCTCTCTTAAAACGTTCAGAGTCACGTTGGGGTCTTAGCTCTAGTGGAAGAGAGTTCCAGAGAGTGGGACCTGCACATGAAAATGCGCGTCGGCCGTACCGTTCCAGGTTAACTCTAGGAACAACCATGAGAAACTGGTCGGCCGAGCGAAGAGTACGACAGGGAACATATGCACATATACGGTCGGCAAGGTACTGTGGAGTGTTTTCATACACCGCGCCGTGCATCAAGGTCAACAGTTTAAATTGAATTCGCTGCGCCACTGGTAGCCAATGCAGCTGTCTCTGTGCCGCCGCCATGCTGTGTTAGTCACGCCGACGTAAACAGAGGACGATACATCACTGGACCATCTCTAGTCGGTGCAAGAATGTTCCAGTAATGCCATACAGGGCCGCGTTTCCGAAGTCGAGTCGCGACGAGTCTAGCGGGTGTACAAGCGACTTGCACGCTGAAAGCGGGAGAGATGATCGTATTCGCGCTATGCCACGTAGTTGGGCGTAGGCAGCCTGACAGGCACGGCTAATGTGTGTGGCCATCGACATCGTGGAGTCGAGCTGTATTGCAAGGTCACGTATGTTGGCGGAAGTGCTGACGTTGCAACTGCAGACGTCGGTGGGAAGAGGCGGTGGCTGTGGAACACGGTTGTTTGTTGCTGCAAATAGTATCGCCTCTGTCTTCGCCTTGTTCAAAAGCAGGTAGCGCGACGCTAGCCCTGCTTTCACGTCAGTCACACAACGGGATACCTGGTTGGCGGCAGACGCAGAATCATTTCGCGGAAAATCGACATAGAGTTGGGTGTCATCAGCGTAGACATGGTAGCGGACACCGTGCTTCTCGAATACGGCGGAAAAACCAGCACAGTATATAGAAAATAACAGAGGACCAAAACACTGCCCTGTGGAACTCCATGTCGTAGTCGGCTGTCGCAAGGAAGATGACCGTCAACGCTGACGCACTGTGTTTGGTCGGGTAGGTAAGAGGCGAGTCAACAAAGTGCGTTGCCTCGCACGCCGATTCGGTCTAGTTCAGCGACAAGAATGTCATGGTTGATCGTGTCGAACGCAGCGTTGAGGTCAAGTAGAACAAGTACTACATGCTTACGAGCATCCGGTGATCTTAACATGTCGTCTTGGATACACACAATCGCTGTCTCAACGCTGTGTGACGGGGTGTAGGCGCGCTGAAAAGGATCTCCGATGCCGTTGTGTTGCATATGCAAACACAGTTGGGCAGAGACGTGGCGTTCAAGTAACTTGGGTGCGTACGGAAGGTTCGAGATAGGTCGGTAGCTGGCGTAGTCGTCGGCGGGAAGACCGGAACGTTTAAGAAGAGGCGTGATGACTGCGTGCTTCAGCCGGGCGGGAACAGTGGAAGACTGGTAGGACAGGTTGGTCATATTCACGAGAATCGGCGCCAAGATGGATGTATTCGCCTTCAGAATAACAGAGGGCAGTGGATCAAACTTGGACGACTTTGTCTTGCCACTTGTGATCAGTGTCGTTACTTCTTCGAGAGTAGCCGATTGAAACGCTAGCAGCGGCGAAGAAACCATACATGGCTGTGCGTTGTCAACATCAGCTGACGGAACCATTATTCGGCTGCGGATCGAGTTGATCTTGTCAGCGAAGTGGTAAGCGAAACGCTCAGCAACAACGGCGGGGCCATCAATGGCCGTTATCCGGTATTTCCCGCGCGTGCGTGGTTCGTGCGATTGTTAAGTTACGTTGTACGTATTATGCACACATTACATTCTACGTTCCGAAAAACTGACCAGGCACACCATGGGTCAACGTATACCTACGTGTTGTAGTTTTCAACACCAGCGCCCCATAGCGATCGCCGACCAGCAACAGGTCGTAGAATATCCAACAGCCACATGTATAACGCAGGTTTACGCGTTCACAATTGGTAAACTGCATTTACTCAAGAAGTAAATAAAATGGTTGTGTACGTCCAGCGACCTATCTGAAACTTACATTATTACATTCATGATGACGCAGAACAAATTAAATACCGCGGTTGAAATTTCAGGTACCGCCTTTAAGAAAGTTAAACACGCCAAGATACAAATCCCACAAAGGCACCTCTGGCGTGTTTTATTAGAAATAACAAAAATGTATATGAACCAGCGCCTACAAAATGTCAGCTCTACTCATGCGACATTGATGCACGCACGAATACACACAGACAAACATGCATAGACGATCTACATATATTATATCCACACTCCGTTTCACAGCACAAATGACGCTTCACACTTTGTGTCGTGTCTGTTGCAGCGTGCGCCGCCTACTGCACGGCGTGTACGGTGGCGGGTCAATGTCAGTTTGACAAGATGGCTGCCGTGGTCTAAGTCGTGGTCATTTCGTGGGAGAACAGAAATTCAGAGAATCATGCCATCAAAGCGTAAACCGTCCAGTGTTACTGACAGTGATGTTCAGGACACTGATGTGATGCTGCTAAAATTCGTGGAATTGCTGAATGATGACGCTGTATTACGAAAACTGAGATTAGCGTTGTACCCTCAAGCACTGGCCGATAAGATCGACACCCTCACGCAGACAATCGCTGACCTGAACTCGAAGCTTGAAACCAAAGAGCGCAGAATTGTAGCCCTCGAAGAAAAAGTTGGTCATCTTGAAAGTGAGTGCGATAACATTGAACAATATTCCCGACGATGCAACTTAAGGTTTCATGGAATCCCTGAAACTGGGGCGGGGGAGGACACTACTGCCAAAGTAGTGGAAACCATCAATGTCAAAATGGCAGTGACCCCCCAGTGACACAAGAGGACATTGTAGTCAGCCATAGGCTTGGCAAAAGGGCAGACACAGGCGATCGACATCGTGTAGTCATTGTGCGATTCAAAAGAGTTAACGTGCGAGACGAAGTCATACGGGCTAGAAGTCGATTGCGTAACAGCGTCAGTGAAAACCAACACCATTTCCGACCGGCGGCAGAGTGTGGACTTGAGGCCGCTGCTACCAACTATAGCACAACATTGTGCGGCGGCTCTAAAGGATGCTGGGTATGTCCGTTTTCCTTTTTGCAGTGTCATGATTTGAGTCAAAAGAAAGACCATTAAGCAAGTGGACAGCTTTGTATTCTTTGGCGGAAAGAAGACACAGATGAAGGTGTAAGCACGCGCGCCAGCATAGAGATGGGTGGAAAAGATTATATGGAACTAGCCGAGTTACCCGATATCCCCACCGCCCCGGACGAATTTCGAAAACATATAAATCTACGAACCACCCAATAGGCCCACCAGATTAGATCGTACACAACATTTCAACCCTATACATGCAAATTTGACGAAGATAAGTGCCATTTTAAAATTGTGACCATCCAAGATCCCCACCCCCCGGAATAATTTCGGACCAATTAGATCACGTACAACACTTCAGCCCTATACATGCAACACTAACTGAGACATGGGTCCACAAACGTAGTCAGACAGACAGCGAACTATATTGTTTTATAATATTGATAGAAAGTTGAAGAAACAGATAAAAGGAAATTGTTGAAAGCCACTGTGGTACCAGCTTGTGTATATGGGTTGGGAAGAATGGCAATGACGAAGAATCAGTAGAAAACACTACTTATAGCAGAAACAGCTAGGTTCAAAGAGTGTAAAGTGACACTAGGATATAGAAAGAAGATGTAATAAGGGAATTGAGAGAATATATTGGAACTAAGATAATCTGATGATAAAGGAACTTGGGAGCAGATTGCGATGAACAGGACATATCCAAAGAATGAGTGAGAAATACTAACAAAGAGAGCATAGCGACAGAAGAATTTGGTAGAATGAGTAAAGGAAGACAAATCGTCGAGAGGGCGGAAAGAACTGAGTAATGTGGCCCCCCACCCCCCAAACGGACCATTGAACTGTTCGTAGATCGCCAATTTTCGCGGCTGCGTCTTTGCGAACGTGGAATTGTTGAGAGAATTTCGTTCAAAAATGTAAACAGAGGAATATAGCAAAAGGAATGTGGCAGAAATGTTTTGTTTGCATCGTTGTTGGACTGCCGATTTATTTAAAGTAAATGTGCGTTGCCTTTGTCATATCAAACTGAGTTTGACTGCAGTCGTCAAAGCTACACAAATAAACGCATTTTTACCCAGGATACTATGTGTAGAGCCGAAATTAACCGATCGCCAAACAGGTCAATGGGGGATGATGAATGGCTAACCATGTAATGCTTCTGGAAAATTCAATCAACAGAGGTTCCTCATCATACCAAACTACACTAGTCGCGATATCATGTTACATTAATTCGGGTCTAGCATTTATGTATAACGGTAGCGCATTGTTCAGCATCTGACGGATAAACCTGAAATGCATACGTATAAGTTAAAGCGGCAAACTATCAAAGTTTGTTAAAAGAGTGAATTTGCTGTAAGAGGCGATTATTGTTGGTTTAAATAGCGGTTCGGATAATACTAATAATGCTGATAACGCTACATCGAATGGCTTCAACAAATTGTGCAAACAATTGTAGGCCAACACATTATGTTGTAGGCCAACACATTATGTTAAACAATAATTTCAAAACCGCACAACATTTAGTTGGTGATACTTCTTCTCCCTGTGCAGCTCAAGATTAAAACAAAGGACGGTGTGAAGACGTACGCTCGAGGCTGCGGGGACACTGGTAAGGTCGTCTGCACCAAAGCCCAACCGAAAGAGGTTCAATGCAGCGACGACGTAAGTTACGCATGTACATGTCTCAATTCCGTGTAAAAATTGCAATTTCACAGTATATGAGTCAACACAATAATAAACAGTAAACAGTACATAATATGTGAGAAAAATGTTTCATTGCACAAGCAAATAATTTTTTTATTTTATTTAGTATAATGTACGATGCACTGATACGACGGTGTTTGTATTGTAGGTTTGCAGCGAATGTTGCGTCGGTGACAAGTGCAACGCTTCCGGAACCGATTCCAACATGGCTGCCATCAGTGTTCTGCTAGTCTCGTGATGGCGCTGTCGCAATGAGACTAAGTCGCAGAACTCAACCGGACCATGATATTTAAAAACAAAACTTGCACCATTCATTGATTAATGAAAAAGTGTTCCTAGAACAAACTGAAATAACAATTGTGCGTGTGCGTGCGAGTGTGCGCCTGTGTGTGATCCAACAACGGGAACAACACGTAGACTTGAAAAAGCAAGCTTGCGATTATTGAAGGTACCCTAGTACCTGTGTTCGCAGTATGTTGTACTGCATAGTGTTAAGGGTAAACAAAAGGCAACGCAATCTAAAAGGCATCTGAAAGAGTTAATACAAAATAACCATTTGCAGCTACAATCAACATGTTAACGTCAGTGGTTAAATTACTCAGAATATGGTCTCAAATGTGGAAGATTCTAATGAAACTTCGATATCCTGGAGTCTGACATCTTGCTCTTGACGCATAGTCTTGACTAATAAGCGAGCAGCACGCGAGGTTTCCGACGCGTTGGTAGAATCTTACAAGGCTGGTTTGCAATAAAACGTGATTTTTGTAATACGCCATGCTGTTCCGCGTGTCCTAGTACCAATACAACAGTGACAAAGAAAGAGCTGTGTTTCTCCGATTCCATGTGAACAGAATCAGAAATGAAACGGCTAGCGGACGCATCGAGTGACAGCTGAGCCATGGCGAACTCTTACTTTCTGATCTAACTATGAAAACGATATCGCAGAACCGCCATGCTTCTCCCCACGTATACAACGTGCATATACCCACATTACGTTATCAAAACAATGGCACGGTTAATGAAATTTCAAAGCTGTGTGTTCCACAATTTTCCCTAATAAATCACAGACGTTAAATATTTGATTGTAGTTGCAAAATGGTTAGTTTGTTTTAACTCTTAGGTGCATATAACCCTAAATAATCCCTTTAACAAATTAGGTAATTGTTGTTGTTTTATATTGTTGATTTGCTTACATCTTCCAAATTAATTAAACATATATGTGAATGTATTTTGTGTAGCTGAACTACCACTCAGTGTAAACCGAAATAAGACATCTTCAAAATTTACTTGGACATTTGGAATCACCGGTTGACGCCAGACGGTATCACTGTTTTTTGATTAAATTAATATAAATGTATTGTGTTTCGCTTCGATAACGAAATTAAATTACAAAATAGCATTAAACAAAATAAAAGTACTTTCAGGTAAAGAAGATAAACAAAATTAATTACTGTGAATGGATTTGAAATCTGACCAAGATATTCTACACGTCACCTAATGACTAAGCGGGAGATATCGTAGAAACAGTAACAATGCAACATTTTACAATCGTCTTATTTGTTCATGTGATGTTTCAATATAAGTAAAATTTTGAACAGTTTCGAAAGCATAGTTTTAATTGATACAACTTTATGTTATTGACTATTTTTTACCTACAGATACAAGTCATTGAAAAAGGGAGCTCGAAACGAGAAAGACTCGTTCAATTGAATTGCAATTAATGTGAAGCTCGACTGACGGATTGACAGCCGCTGTGTAATTCACGTAACTGTGAATCAGACATGGATTAATTTAAATTGTTTATTGTTAATTTGTTAATTAAATTAACTAAATTAATTAAATTAAATTAATTAACTTTCTTCGAGAAATACGCAAATTAATTTAATTAATAAACTTTAAAAGAGGTTAATTTAATTGAGAAAAAAGTGTTTAGTGCTGAAAGGTGTGGTTAAGTGACTGCTGGGATTATCCGTTTGAACCGCTTATGTTCTTGAAACGTTATAAGCGATCTGGACCATACAGTGAACACTGGTTAACAACAGCCTGATGAACTAATACTAGTTACAGTACTTACGGTACTATGTATAATTATGTTTGTTTGTTTTAGAAAACACTTATTATTAAATGTGTTAATGTTGTCAATCAATGAATTGATATGTTTTTTACCACAGAAAGTTAATTGTTATTTGAATTAACGTGAACTATTAATATCATTGAAGTTAATGTAAATTAATTGTTAATTGAACTAAATTAATTTAATTAAAAAAATGAGACTTTAATTTAATTGACCTGGTAAATATGTGAAGCTAATTTAGTTCAATTTAATTGGGAAATTTCCGAGTTAATGGTAATTTAATTAAGTTTTCAGTTTAATTGCCCCATGCATGCAGTGTGGATAAATACAAGATCAGTGATGCCATCTAACGGGTGGTAGCAATCAGAGTTATCAAATCATGATTCTTGGCCAGATTCGTTTCTCGCCGAGATAAGTTAGGATAAGCGAGATAAGCGAGATAAGTCAAATAAGCGAAATATACGAGTTAGTAGCTGGTGGTCGGTAGGTAGGATTCATTGAATGGCGCCGTCTACTGATTAAATGACGAAATACATACCATAGGTCAGTGCTTCCCACCCGCGGTGTGCCACGGCAGCGCCTTTGCGATTCACTTATGAAATACTAACAGGCGTTTTTAAGCCACGCCCAGCGCGCTCGTGATTGGTTACTAGGGCGTCTGACGCTTGTGTCAAGCGCATTTTATTTTGTCGTGTATCGAACTATCTTCTTATTCACTTCACGTTTCCCATAACCCATAAAGATCGTTGGGGCACCACTGACGACTTTTTTACCATCTCTTTCCACGTTTCCCTGTTCTCCCCAGCCCTCTGGGAGTCGGCGAACTCCAGTCCCATCCACTCGTTGATGTTGTCTTTCCACTTCTTTTTCTGTCTACCTCTTCTTCTCCCCCCTCTCACGGTACCTTGCAAGATGGTCTTTGCAAGGCCAGATGATCGTGAGATGTGGCCGTACCACTTCAGTTTACGCTTCTTGACCGTTGCATGGAGGTCTTCGTAAGGGTCGATGGCTTGTTTGATCTTGTTTCGAACTTCTTCCTTAGTAACATGGTCTTTATATGATATGCACAAGGTCTTCCGAAAGCACCTCATTTCCATGGCTTGCATCCTCTTCTGTAGATCTGCTGGGAAGGTACATGTTTCACAAGCGTATAGAGAGATGGACATGACAAGGGAGCGCATCAGTCTTATGTTTGAACTGACATTGATGTTACTGTCATTCCATTTGGGTTTCAACCTTGTAAGTCCTGCTGTTGTCTGTGCAATCTTGGCAAGTATTTCAGGTTTGGAACCCTCGTCTGTGATGATTGATCCCAAGTACTTGAAGCGTGTTACCGTTTCAAGTCTCCGTCCGCTAACTTCGACCTCTGTGTTGATGCCTTGTGTGTTGTTTGTCGTCAGTATGGTCTTTTCAGCGCTGATCTCCCTGCAGTATGCTGTATAGGTTTTGTCCAGGCATTCCACCAAGTTGACTAGTTCTTGTTCTTCTCCTGCTAGGCCGTAGATATCATCGGCGAAACGAAGGTTGGTGATTGCTCTGCCTTCAATGCTGATAGTGCCTTGATGGTTTTTCCAAGGCATCATTCATGATCTTTTCCAGAAAGGTGTTGAAGAGGGTGGGTAGGCATCCTTGTCGAACTCCCACTGTTGTTCGAAACCAGTCTCCTATGCTGACTGCACTGCCTTGTCATATAGGTGTTCAATTGTTCGGACAAGATTGGAGCCAATGTTGTACTTCCTCATGATCACTTATTGACCAGGACTGTCAATATATACACTCATGCAGTATAGCGAAGCTGTACATTAATGCAACAGTGGGCCTAAATAACAACAAGACACTATTTTACTAGCACCTTCAACGTTCACAATTACTCGTATGTACCCTGCACATTTAACAAAAACCAAGATATAATTCCAAACTATCATACTTCTATTGGCAACAAAGCCATGTCACAATAAGCTAACAAACTCAAAAACACTGCCATGCTACATGACGAAACTGTTATTATTCCAGGCATTCACTCAAGGTAATGCTCAGTCTGGCCACTAGGACACATATAATGCACGATGTTAGTTACATATATCAGTACTACATTGCATATTATCCCTGTCCACAGGACTGTACATCGGGTACTGGTGATAGCATTCAAAACTCGAGTCAACGATGTATGTGATGGCTATAAAACAAATACAGGTTTACTATCTGTACTATATGTGACATCAATCCGTATTGAAAGCCTATACATGTTAGCGAACATTGTATGAGATGGTGCTGACCTCTAGCGACCACGATGGTGACCACATCCAGATCTACAGAAAACTCGTTAGTTGGTATTTTGCATAATTATTATTATTATGATTCGTGCAGCGTAAGAATCGTGCCTCATCAATTAGACAACACCTAAAACTTTGCTTCATGACCTAAGTAGTATCTAATTACAAAGACAATATATGTCCATATAATTAGGACCCGAGTAACTGAACCATGTGACCGCAACACCACGATTTGAAATTATCCGTTACACTGGTGTTCTCATACCATTTGTACATCATGCATGCAGTTGTACTGCACGATATGTGCTCACATAAAACTAACACTCATTATAATAGTATTAGCGAGAGCGAATCAACTAAACAATTCTGGAAATATACTATACACTGAGACAAAACAGTACAGAGACTATGTTGAGTAATCACGTGTGAGAAACATTGCGACCAATGCTGTAAGAAAAGCTAGAAAAGACTTCGAGCGGAAGCTTGCGACAGAGGTCAGCAAAAACTCCAAGGTGTTCTGGCGTATGTCCAAGATGGAAGAAAGGTTATACCTGCCATGGGGGAATTTGACCTGGATGATGGCACAACAGCAACCACAGACCAAGAGAAAGCAGACACACTAAACAAATTCTTCACAAATGTGTTCTCACACGAAGATCTGACGGAAATTCCGACATTCGAAGACAGGTATAATGGAAACCTGCTGATCAGTATTGAAATCACAGCAGAAAAAGTCCTGGCTAAATTAACCAACTTAAAGACAAACAAGTCACCATGTCCAGACAGATGTCACCGAGAAATGAACTCCTTCTGATCCTCAACAGGTCAGTGAAGGATGGAGTGCTCCCAGCTCAATGGCAGACAGCACACATAACAGCGCTACTCAAAAAGAACTCAAAAAGACATGCTTCCAACTACCGGCCAATCAGTTTGACACGCATACCATGTAAGATTATGGAAAGCATTATTCAAGACCATATCCTGGCTCATATAACTACGAACAACATGTTCCACAAAGATCATCATGGATTTAGACCAGGCATGCCATGCACCACCCAACTCCTAGAAGTCATGGAGATTTGGCCTACCACCACTGACTCTGGCGGATGTGTAGACACAATATATCTTGACTTTGCGAAAGCCTTCGATACGGTGCCACACAAGACTAGCAAAAAACTAACTGCGTATGGCATTCAAGGAGAGGTGGCAGCGTGGATCGATGCTTTCATAACGGGAGGAAGACAAAGGGTAATGGTAAATGGGAAGCTATCAGAATGAGCAGAGGTCACAAGTGGCATACCTCAGGGAAGTGTCCTTGGCCCCATTATATTCATCCTGTTCATCAACGATCTACCAGACGGTATAAACAGTGGACTCAAGTTCTTCGCCGATGATACAAAAATATATCGAGCTGTAAGGTGTGAAATGGACAAAATATATTACAAGAAGACATTAACTAACTAATATCGTGGTCAGAGAAATGGCAGTTACATTTCAATCCATCAAAATGCAAACATCTGACATTTGGCAAGCCGAAACTTAACACCACACACCCGATGACAAGTGAATATGAGGAAGTGTCAGAAACCAACAGCACATCAGAAACAGAAAAAGATATCGATCTAACGTTGGACAGTTCCCTAAAATTCGGGCAGCATATCGGCACCATTGTGAAGAAGGCACACCAAATGACTGGCCTCATCAAGCACACGTTTAAACACCTGGACAGTAGCAGCTTCCGACTGTTATATACAGCGCTGGTGAGACCACATCTCGACTATGCCGATTCCATCTGGAACCCGCACTACGCCGTAGACATCAGCACCCTTGAAAGAGCACAACGGAGAGCAAGCAAGCTGGTTCCAGAAATAAAAAACTTGAACTGTGAAGATAGGTTGAAACATCTTAACTTACTAAGTATGGCGTACCGAAGAAGAAAAGGAGACCTGATCCAAGTCAATGGCATCGATGACATCAATCAAGTCTCAAGAGGACTTCTTCATGATCACAACAAACCGCACACGAGGCCACAACAAAACTTTGAATAAGACACCAAGCAGACTTGACATTAGGGAACATTCCTTTTCACAACGCATCTCTCTAGACTGGAACAACCTTTCTCAGCAAACGATGAACGCTGAAAACATCCTTTCCTTCAAAACTAAACTCGACAAAGAATTGAAGATGGACAGGTTTAAATTTCAATAAAAGCACAAAATCACAAGACAAGCCACGTTCTCAATACGATGCATAAAGGCAGGTGTACACAAGGCTGTTACACCTTACTAAAGCCCTGCGCGGGGCGGGTTTTGGCCCGCAGCCCGCGGGGGCCCGCAACCCGCGGGCTGGATTTGTGTTGTTATTGCGGTGCGGTGCGGGTTAAGTTTCAATTTGTGCGGGGCGGGGCGGGGCGGTCTGCGGGTCAGGTCACTGCGGGGCGGGGCGGTCTGCGGGCTAGTAATTTCTACATGCGGGCTACTGCGGGCTGATTTTTGTAACTCATTAATGGTCACCAATTACTCAAAGGTGGGGCATTCTATGAGCTAGTTAATTGGGGATTACCGGATTGCCCTTGTGTGTGTGTTTAAACAGTGTTATGATAAGATGTGCTGGCCTGCCTTGCCAGCTTCAGTCAGGTGTGATTAGTGGCTTCTTCCAGGAGGAAGTATCAGTCCAGGCCATCAATCTGTTTGTGTAATTAAGCCACCAGGATGTCCATAAAGAGCAGTTACCCCACCAATTAGACAGGAAATGCCTGTGATGTGTGGAGACTGGAGACCATGCCACTTGGCACTGGCTGACAGTGTTAACTACTAAGAACAAGAACTGACAGTCTTCCTCTGTAGAAGTAAGATGGCTCAAGTCAAACTGCCTTCTACACTAGTATAATCCGGTGCCAGTAGCGTGATCCAGAGGGGATTTTGAGCCTGTTATATGGATATGTGAAAACCCTCTCAACAATCAGTAGTCTACGATCAGAAAATATAAATTGCAAACTTTTATATCAGCAGATTGCAAATGGCAACACTGCCTTTGTGCACCAGACTCAACCTTTGAACAACTCATGTTCATGCAGTACAATGGCAAATAGATTATAAGATCATAGAATGCCACTGAAATTAATGCCAGCGGTGTGAATTTCAGTGTTCTTCATTAAACAAATTATCAACTGCCATTGCAAATTCACTTGTGCTGAGTTATATCAATTAGATTAATGACAAGGTGTCTATTTTTCTTAAAGATGGAATTTCAAGTACGACATGGTTGTCACCCAGCGCCGTGCATTTGTTAATATTGTAAACAGCAACGATTAATAAAGATGATATATTTTAAATGATTCCATGTCATCTGTTGTGGGCTGCGGGGCGGGTGCGGGCTGACTTTTGACTAATTACTGCGGGGCGGGGCGGGTTGCGGGCCAAGTCACTGCAGGGTGGGGCGGGCTGCGGGCCAGGATGTGGCAAAATATGCGGGGCGGGCTGCGGGCTGAGTTGTAATATGCGGGGCGGGCTGCGGGTCAAATGACATAGTTGCGGGGCGGGTGCGGGCTCAGATTTCCAGCCCGCGCAGGGCTTTACACCTTACTTTTAAAAACCCGAAGATCCAGGCAAGTTGTAGCAACATCGCTTCATATAAACCATTTCAAGGCGGCCCATTACGCCAGTTATTGATGCACACATTATACAACTTCTACCCAATTAGTGACCACATACTACCACATGCATTAAAGCAACTGTAATTATGACACACATAATTTATTACTCACCAATGTTGCTCTTTCTCTATACTCTTACAGACAGACCATCGTCACCCGTGCTTACTTTCCTCGTGTGGTTTTTCCTCTATCCAAAATCTCGCCCTTTCACAGCGACCCCTATTGCTAGAATCCAACATTGAGTTATGGCCTCTCACCAGGTGGCGTTACTAAAGGAACTATAAATCAATGATAACATTAAAAATAGCGTCATGGCCATCCATGATATATATATATATATATATATATATATATATATATAAAATTATATATATTTCATGGATGGCCATGACGCTATTTTAATGAATGATAAAAATAGCGTCATGGCCATCCATTAAAGACACAAACAACTTCTGCAACGACGTGGGTGAGACCTTAGAAAAGCTAACCCATTACACGATAGTGATGAGAGACTTTAAGTAGGGAAACGAACAAACATTTCGGAAATGGCAACAGGCAAATGTGTTCTATATGTGAGAAACGAAAGAGGCGACACCTTGGTAGAAAGGGCAACATCAAGAAAGTACAAAACCATTAATACCATGTTCCAGAAGAAAGCAGGGAGGAGATGGATGTGGAAAAGCCGAAATGGAGAAACAAAGAACGAAATTGACTACATTCTGACAAACAGGCCAGGCATTGTTACTGACGTAACTGTCATCAACCAAGTCAACATCGAAAGTGACCACAGAATGGTAATAAGGCTGAAAGGAGGAAGTTGATAAACAAGAGACCACCAAGTGTAGATACCACACAAATTGGAACAAAAAAGATCGAATTCCAACTCGAACTGCGAAATCGATTCGAGACATTACAGGAACTAGACGACTTTGACACCATGAGCGAAAACATCACTGAGATGATCCAACTAAGTGCAACAAGTGTAGCCAAAACTATCATCAGGCAATGACTAATGAAGAAACGACGAGAAATGGTGGATAACGACGACCGTAAAAACAAATAGAGTACGTAGAAATACGCAAGACCATCAAAAAGAAAGCGAAGGGGGACATCGGGAAGTACAAACAAGAGATCATACGAGAAACACAGGCACTAGGCCGAGACAGACTGATTACACTTCTAGAAAAGCAGGGTAGAGAAATACAAGACCAATATATGAACATGGAACGAATAGAAGAATTCTACTCCGAGCTATACGATACTGAACAGAGTACCATAATTCACACCGACCCGAAAGAGGTACCAGAGATAACACCATGGGAGGTGGAAGCAGCGCTAAGAGATGTGAAGAATGGGAAGACACCAGGCAACGACCATGTAAATACTGAAACATTAAAAGCAGGAGAAGATACCATCTCGAAGACACTGGCTAAGCTGTATACTAAATGCTAATCAGAAAGACGAATACCCACCGCAGGGAAGAACGATGGTGATAATCTTCAAGAAGAAAAATAAGAAAGACTAAGAGCTATAGACCGATATGTCTGTTATCAAACATCTACAAATTACTCACAAAGATACCAATGAATAGGCTAGAGAAGACACTCGACGAAAACCAACCACGAGAGCAAGCAGGATTCAAAAGCAGGTACTCAACGACAGAACACATACATGTCGTAAACTAACTGAAAGAGAATATAATATCCCGCTCTGCACCGCTTTCGTCGACTACGAGAAGGCTTTCGACTCGGTGCAAACTCAAGCAATATCGACCTCCCTTCAAGAACAGAGGATAGAAGACGTGTACATCGAACTCCTGAAAGACATCTACACCAACAGCTCTGTGACAGTCCGCATACACAAAAAAAGCAAAAAGATCAACATCAAGAGAGGAGTACGACAGGGTGACACCATATCGTCCAAGCTGTTTACGGCAACTCTCGAAAGCATAATCCGAAGACTGACCTGGGAAACCAGAGGCTTGAGGATAGATGGAGAATATCTCAGTCATCTTCGCTTCGCCGACGACATACTCATATGCGCTACTACACCACAAGAACTACAAAACATGCTGCAAGAGCTAGCTGAAGAAAGTGAAAAACAAGGTCTGAAGATGAACATTTCGAAGACAAAAGTAATGCTAGAAAATTACATACCAATATATATCAACACCACGCAGATAGAGAACGTTGAAAGCTACGTCCATCTGTAGCGATTCAGTATCAAAGACAAAAAGAGTAACTTTGGAACTAGCTTGAAGAGACAAGTCTTCAACTCATGCATACTTCCAGCGATGACATACGTCACGGAAACATGGGCACTCGCCATCCAGGCAAAGAACAAGCTAGCAGCCGCACAAACAAAGATAATAATAATAATAGTAAGATAACTTCTATTATGCCTAAATCCTTGGAAACCAAGCTCAGAGGCGCATCAAGACATCAGGATTGGTCAGTCTAAAAATCCATAAGCAGTATTCCAGTTGTCAACAGATGAGTCAAGGCACTAGGGAGCTTAGGTGGATAAGCAAGGTTGTAAAGATAAGTTTTTAAATGACGATGGCATTTTTAAATATTTTCAACTGATCTAAGACTAAGAGGGTGTATATTCCAAATAGTTGGTGCAGCAACAGTAAAAGCCCTATTCCCAATGTTAGTGTTGACTCTAGGAACAAAAAGTACTTATATATATATATATATATATATATATATATATATATATATATATATATATATATACTAGGGCGTTCTTTCTTGGACCAGTTGTGCAATTTTAGTTGACCCCGTTCTGTGCAGTTTATTTTAGCGGCGCTTAATTACGGTGCGACACCTTTCTGCAGCTCGAGAAAAGGTCCTTGCCACGAGGTTGTTTGTCGTGAGAACATTTTATTTGTTGGGATGATTTATGACTTAACAGGTGTGGATCGGGATGGTTACCTAAACTACAATATTACAACTGATGTTGTGCACGTACTAGTCATTTATTGATATTATTCGACCTAAATGTTGCGTTATTATTAAGAGTGGTGATTCGATTTCAATATAGATGTCGTTTCTCATAAACAAATGTTTGCGACTTGTGTGTAGGGAAATAGTTGGGATTGTGACAAGTTGCGTTAATTCCATTTTCATACGTAGACATTATTATATCTGTAAATTGTTAAATCACACTGGCAGGCTGTTTATCTTTTGTAATCATTGTTGATATTGTGTGTGGTATGTACAACTGATATCATGACAGTTTACTATAAGCTGCTCCGTTGCCAATGGCAGTGCTCAATTATTTGCAGTCGCAATATGTTTGGTAGAATACTGACATATTTCTTACTTTAGAAATATGGAAACATTTAAAGTTGTGTCTTATGATCACTGTGTCCTTTGTTGTAAGACTGACACTTGTCTTCTTTCTCTGAAGATATGGTGATTGTTCTGTTCCCTTACTGTGTGCCTAGATCGGATATAGTTCACTGGAACGATGTTTGTGTTTTATTTACTTTTAAAACGATTGTGCTGACATTAGTATTATTGTTTGTGTTGGCAGATGACTCGCCTCTGCCGTCTCTTTTGTTCGTGTTGGAGTGATAATGTGACGCCAAACTTGGCAAACGAACCTTAATAAAGGGATTTTATTCCACGTAGTGCAGTTGACATTTGACAGTTTGGCGCACTAGAACATATATATATATATTATAACTATTTCGGCTCGTAATCCAGTTTTTGAAAATAGGCTGCCTGCCTGGCACTCATTTTTGTTTGGCTAAATTCAATCCCAATAGACTTCCATGACTATAATTAGAAGTACAAATACATAATATTGTATGCACAATAACTAGATGTGTAACCGTATACGTACAGTCAGCGTCATCAGCCATCATCACATGCTCTGAACACAAAAAGAAATGTAAAAAAATACAAATGGCTGCCTAAGTCTCGTTTTCGGCGATCGCATGCTCATTACGGCATATTTATCATTTATACCATCGCGCATTGCACATCTCGCATCGTGCGTCGTCCATCGCATCGCCCATCGCATCGCATCGTCCATAGCATCGCTCATCGCATCGCCCATCGCATCGCGCAACGCGTCATCGCCTCCATGGCGGTGTCGATTTCCACACAAAAACGCGATGGCCCTTCTCGGCCATCATACTATCCACAGTTTGACAAATTCTTTGACTTCCACATCAAGTTCACAAACGAAGATAATATGCATACTGTATGTGTAGAATTTTGAAAATATGCTAACATGGAAAAATGGATATGCAAACAACTTTTACTTACATTTTATACACATTTCAAGAAAAACATGTTTGTATTGCTTTTTTCCATACATCCCTGTGTATATTCAAAGTTTCACACCTTATATCACAGATAATTCTTCTGTAAATCGTAAAAGCTTTGGTTTAGCAAGACATGACGTACTTTTCTTCACATGACAACCACTTGTATGTAAGAGGCGTACGTGGACCCGCGGCAGGACATGTTTCCCCACTGTCGTCTTCTTCTTATTATTATTATTATTATTGAATTGTTATTGCAGTAAACGGCCACGGTGACGTCGAGATGTGGACTACAAGGCGTGCGACACGGCGACAAGAACTCGACTAAACATTGTTCGCGAACTTCTACCAAAAGAGAAGAGTCGCAGATACCGTTCAAGTTAACGAAGCGGTAGTTTCGCTTAACCGACTCTCGCCCGACTGCGTGATTTCGGCAGGAAGCAGACTCTGGTCGATAATATGCGTTATGAATGCACGCATCTAGTACCGCCCATACGGTGCTCCCATATCGGGGCGCCCAGATAATCGAGGCTAGTACTCGAGAATCCATTTTGCAGCAAATGTTTTGAGCGAGCAGGCTATCAGCCTGTCGAAATGTTTAATCCAAAAATTAATTAGGATTTAACTTTTTTGTTGACCACTTGTGTCAATACAGTGCAACACGCTTATAAAGAACTACTTTATGGGTAGCTAACGAGTTCGTTATATCCGTGAATTCGTTATGCGTGTACGCATTTACCCGCTAGGTGACAGTTTTTAAACTATTCGCCAGGTGTCTATCAAACGCAAAGATATTTTGTTGTGTAACATTTATTTAGATTACACATAAAACAGTTACAAACGTTACTATATTAAGTGTAGTTATAGTATAAGATCGCAGACCACCCTCTGTGAAAAAGTAACGAAATGCAGTATGATATAAACACATAGGCGAGCACGTCGCGTCCAAGGCCAAGCACACTAAAACATGATCTATGCCGTGGCAGGGTGGAGCCACGCCCGCGGTAACTACTATTTCTTGTACAACACACACACACACACACACACACACACACACACACACACACACACACACACACACACACACACACACACACACACACAATGACATCAGTTAATTCCTCCATTCCCGTTTGTTTGCTGTTGGCTAGGACACCAGACAAAATGTTTTTCTCAGTTAAGAAAGATAGAAGGACTAGAGGACATGATCTTGCATTAGCAAAGGAGCAGAGTAGATTGGATATAAGAAAGTTTTCATTTTCACAAAGGACTGTAAATGAATGGAACAGATTACCTGCTGATTGTGTGGGTGCTAGTAGCGTGAATATGTTTAAAAATAAAATCGACACATACCTCAGACGGGCGGGATACACATAGATAAAAAGGTCGGACTCTCGAAAAGCCAAGGGCTTCCTTGTCCACCTGCTACCTAGAGTTAATCCTCTGGGTGGCAATCTTGTTAAATCTTGTTAAAAGGAAATCTTCAAGCCAGTCGTAGTGCGCTGCAGCGTCATCTGGCTGCGTAGCCCTGTTAGAAATGATTCCCCTCATTGACCTAATTACTTTGGCACTGGCGCTCTGCACGGCCACGGCATGGCTTCCATGTCACGGGCGGGAAGTATTTGCGAAAAAGCTGGCGATTTTCATTTGGACAGAAATTCGTTATATGGCGAAATTTGTTCGGGAAAAGGTGTTCGTAATAACCGTGAATTCGTTATACCCGTGTTCGTAATATGCGTGAACGCTTATAATGGAAAAGATAGGGAAAACATCCGTACGTAAGAAATTGTTTCGTTATATCAAAGATATATCCGTCAATTCGTTGTATCCGTGTTCGTTATAAGCATGTTGCACTGTATAACAAAAACATTCAATGCGTATAGTAACTTATATAAGTTGACTTTTATTTAACGTTTAGTTTTATTGTTAGCCTGAGAGCCAATGATCATCTCTACCCGGATTCAGGGTAAACCGGGATCAATATCATACAATGAAAACCAGTGTTATGTTCCAGGCGGTAGAACGGGAGCCCTACGGCATCTCGCGGCACCTGGGTAATCAAGGTTAACGAAGTGGCTGCATTGTCATAGGGATTGTTACATTATACATGACTATCGTACATTAAATATTAAAGTGATATGTAACAGGTTTGGGTCGTTGTCATTTATTTTAGGTAACCGAAAACCCATTTCGCTGTTGAAGCATCGTATGAAAAATCACCCCTCCTTCCCCGACTGGGGTTTGGGATTGGATGGCCGGCTTGCAGATTCCTTCCATGGCTTACCCGCCGTCTTCAGCTGTCAGTCGTTTTAAGCAGATATTGTTGTTATCTAAAGTAAATGACTGGTAGATTGCTGACGGTGCTTTTTTTGTCATTCGATGTACCATTTCGTAAAACAATGAAAACCAAAGAAATGTATTGTTTGTTCCACACGGTTGTGCAGTCAAAGGAGGGATCATTTAATTAATGCCCATAATGAAATCGATTCGAGAAATTCAAGGGAGTGGTTGCGTCACCTATCGCCAGACGTCAACACTAGTCGCTAGCTACACGTGCACACATAATCACGAATAAACTCGCATTCCAGTTACACGTACTACTATAAATGCACTTTGTTGCACCAATACACTCACAACTCTACCACTCGCGTGAACAAGCACACATTCACAATAACACATACAAAACTGTATACATATACATACGTACGTACATACGAACGAACGTACGTACGTACATACGTACATACATGCATACACATATATACTTACACATCGCACACACCCGCAGACGCACGCACAGACACAGGCGCGTGCGCTCACACATAAACACATCTGACATCGTTCTTTATTGTTCAGGATGCGACGGTACGTTGTGTGTGTGTGTGTGTGTGTGTGTGTGTGTGTGTGTGTGTGTGTGTGTGTGTGTGTGTGTGTGTGTGTGTGTGTGTGTGTGTGTGTGTGTGTGTGTGTGTGTGTGTGTATGTGTGTGTGGTGTACTTTGTTTGTATTACTATTGTACGCTACTTGTTGTACAATATTGGAGAAAAAAAAACATCTCTGACACTCTCTCTGCCTATACAGCTGTATCTTGACGTTTTCGTTAAAACTTGTTAATGCTGTGGCTAAAATATGTACTACCTAGAAAATATGACCAACCAGGTCGAGATGCATAGGTCAAAAGGGGCGATGTTCAATTGGCATTATATCAGAAAAGCATCAGGGACCTAAGTAGTGTATGTACACAAAGTGTCACGATTGTATACCAATGTGCACACGTTTTGTCCTTGGACGCCTCACTAACAGTGACGTGCTGAGTCCGCCAATCGAACCCGTGTAGAATGCGGCGGCGTAGCTGAAAATAGGGTGACGATATGTCGAAACGTGTTGAAACAGCGCAAGTAATCGCATGCAACTGTTCCCCGCACCGACAGCATTACCTGATAAATAGTCAGCCAGCTTCAAAACAGAACATTCAGGAGCAGCCTGTCGGTTTGCAAGACCAGTATCAAGCGCTAAAGTATCGGTTTCACGTACCGAAATGTTGTCGGGAAACAAACAAACAAACAAACAAACAAAATAGTTTGGCAAGTGCAAATAACTACATGTATTATTCTATTTCTAGATATACTATGTATGCTAAAAGTTATGATATTAAAATTAAAATATATTAACCACGCAGCCAGGGATCAAACCTATAAACAGACCGGCTTTGTTCTAACGGTTTGTCGGGCGAAACCTTTTGAAATCAGGGAGCTCATAGCCGTTCACACTATACTACCATCCACTAGACCCTCACTAGTGCGACTTCAGCCACGCTGCAATCACTACACAAAAACTGTGATTCACATGTACCCACCATTGTTTAGAGCCACCCACGAATTCATCTATACAGCTGAATAGTCTGAAGCAAAGCAGACTGAACGGAATATAGCAAGCATCGAAAAAGGCAGCAAGTTGATTTTAACACCTGTCCTTTCAATTGAAAGTCCGACGTTCTAAACACTATGCCACTGCGTCCCATGGCATGGCCCAGGGGACGTCTTCAGTTCTTCGATCTCTATCGGCTCTGTAATGTGTCCGCACTTGTCACGTTCGTCTGTCGCTTTCGCCGCAAGCATATGTCCTTGTCTATCTTGCTGTCTAATATGTCCTACTACCTCGTAAGTCCTATTGCCTCGACTTTCCTACTATCTCGTCTGTCTTGCTGTATTCTGCCCTACTGCCCCGTCTGTCTTACTGTCCAATCTGTCTTACTGCCTCTTCTGTTCTAGTGCTTTGTTTGTCCTACTGCCGGGGGCTGTTGAACATTTTTTGCGCTGCGCCGATGTAACTTCAGCTTCTCTGCTGTCTCGGCTGTGAACACAATGACATCCGAACAAGGGGGGAGGGGTGGCATTGCTGTTGACAAATTAAATTGTTATGCCGCTGCTGTCAATTTACCTTATCCAGCGTCTCTCCGCTGTCGGGGGGGGGGGGGGGGGGGGGGTGCTTTGGAACAAATTTTCGCTACCGCTCCGCCTATTACTGGGGGGCAGAAAACAATATGTCTGCCCTCCAATTGCACACACCTTTCACAGTCGACAAAATACACATTAATCATCTCATAATATTTACATTTCTCAAAAAAATTACATTTCCACCCGCCATTTACAAACATTCACGCTCACATTCTTAATGGGGGGCAGAACCATATATCTGCCCCCCCTCCCGAAGAAATTCAAGGGGGACAACTGCCCTCTCTGTTCCCGCGCCTATGCTGCCTTGTTTGTCCTATTGCCTCTTGTAATCATACAGGGCTTCGTCGTCTCCGTTGAGCATTAGAATATGTATTCAATTTGACAGTCATTCATAACCCACTCTATGTGCGTACCCAGTCTATCAAAATGTGAGGCTCACCAAACCTCTCCAAACTCACCAAAAAACGTCCAGCTGCACACCCTCTTTGAGGCTCACCAAAAACCCCCAGTTCAATATCCATCGACGCAAATACAACACAGGCCTCCGACGTTTTCTCACAGCGATTTCCTAACTATCTGTCACTTGTAAGTATGACTTTATTTATCATCTTATCTCGTTCTCTCATCATGCGGTTCCACGATATGATCCACTATGTACAATGTTTCTTTCAAGTAGGCCAAACCATGAACTCGCGTTTCTTTTCGTTTATTCGTAATTTCATGTCATGTTTCCCTGTACCGTGTTGTTTGTGGTGGCAAGCTTTGTGCAAATGTGAAATAATTTCTGTTCGTGAACGCGGTAGTTCACTTGATGAAGAAATGTTGACACTGTTCAATCAACTATTGCTGCAATCAATGACGTTCTCTTCACGACGGTTCAATACTTAGTTTACAGCGTCAAATATATGAACATGTTAATTTATAATGTACATTGTAAACTAGTTTCCTACCTTTGAAGTTTCGTGGAAACCCAGATAATATGGTGTGGTATTTGAAAACAGAAAACGTAAAATTGTCATGGACGTGGTTTGCTGAACGTTGTTGGCCTATTAGTGCCATGAATTATTAAAACAAACAGCGTAAACAGAATCACTTTTAAATATAAATCCACAGAAACTTCACAGAAACCCCTGTTGCAGAAGTCGCATTGTGATACCTGTCACGCGTGGCTGCACACACGCTGAAGAAAGCTTATACGAACCTCGATTCACCTCTACCTGATTAATACTACTAATTCTTAAATGTGATCAACATGTATAATCGCCGCCAACTTACATAAAAGATGTTTTCGCAACAACGGACATAATATTTATATTTGCCATAGCAATGGTGCCTAGCTGCACTGGACTGAATGGAAATTACGGCAAACGAGGTGCTATTCACGTAAGAGTTATTTACGTCGCCCGTGTGTGGTGGTGATCGGCGTTAAATGGAAACCTTAATTTTGTAGCTAGTTCAGCGTTTGGTCATGCGAATAGGTGTTGCGCACGTGTATAAATCGTGGGCCGGACTCGCACCAGTTTCAAGTTCACAAAAAATTGGAAACCCATTATAATAAGTTAATTGTTTTTCAATTTAAAGTAATTATTTAGAAAATATAAAACCTCACCTTTTTCTCGTTACGAAAAATGCACAGTGATTTGATTGTTCTGTGTAGTAAACAAACCTGGTACAATCATGCACGCACGCACGCGTACGCCCACACACACGCATACGCGCGCGCGCGCGCGCCCATTGTATATTTGTAAACTTTTAACTGTAAGTGATTTTAAATTAAGTCAATTTATCAATAGCATAAGCACCACTGTAATAAGTTTATACATTAATTGTATATGCTATATTGCAAATTTTTAGTTTGTATTGTATTTATTCATTGTTTAGTTTGAGAAAGGCATAGGCATAGTTGTATGGCATCAACTATTTCCCTTCAACAGCAGCGACAGCAGCAGCAACAGCAGCAGCAGCAACAACAGCGCGTCATCATACCACGCATCTGTATTGTGCTGTTTTGTGCTGTTGTTGTTTAATAAACTTATATTAACTATTATATAACTACCTAAAATGTCATGTTAAATTACACAGTTTCTTATATTTTATTCTACGAAGTATAAAAGTCTCAAAGGAATTGTTATTTGAACTGTTAGTCAAAATGCTCTACATTCAGCGTGCATCGTTAAGACCATACTCAATTATCCAGAAGAATGGTTATATACGTACACAGCAGCTGTCGTGTAAACAATAATACTATTAATAGAAAACATTTACATTGATGATAACATGATGCTGATGATGACATTGTTGTTGTTGATGACGATTATGATAAACTTAGTATTTAATTAATGTGCCCCATCCTACTGGATTGGGTAGTATCCTACAATGCAGACAAATCAGAATTATTTTGTTTAGGTTGTTTTAGGTTGTCTAAATGTAGTTAGTATGACTACCGTTTAATGTTCTTGAGAAAGGTCAGCATCAACTTCACTAACGCAGCACCGTATATGGAAGGTTATTCAAATGGTTCTCCAAACTACACTCATCAACTTATTATGTAATTAATCAACGCCAGCCACCACTTGTTTACCCATTAAAAATAGACGGCTGGCTTGACGGTACAAATTATTTATAGGCTGGGCGACGCCATTGTTATATACGAATGATTACACCATTACATTTGCACACTTAAGTCTTAACAAAATATAGTTTCAAACATACAATGAAAATCATAGTGTTCTAGTGAATGTTTCAATAAAGCTGTATCCTCAATTATGTACAAATGAAACTGAGAGATTTCTTGACTATATCATTAAGACTAACTTTACCAAATGAAATAAAGATGTACAAAATCTGCTCTTCATAGCCATGTATTGTATTGTACTGTACTGTGCCATAATATACTGTAACGTATTACAACATACTGTATCGTGATGTACTGAGCGTCGTGATTAATTCATTAAGCAATACTAAAAACTAAATCCTTATCAAATACGCCCCTTTCAACGATAGTTGCCAATGTCACTATATTATAAATGACGACGGACCCGCCATCAATGTCCATCTGAGTGAAATAACAACATGGTCCGTGTCTACGTGACATATTGTAATGAGACGTTAACATGGTCCTTGTCACCGACACCATTTTGACAAAACATTAACACTATTTGTTTTCTTCAGGACTAATCTAACTGAAATGCTAACATGGTTCCTTGTCAACTGACGGATATTATACACACGATATGTACGTTAGCATGGTCGTTGTCAATAGGATTTGTCTAACTAAAATGTTATCAAGATCAAAGTCTAGATACCAGGCGGATTTCAAGATCAAGATGGCCTAAATTAAATATGCTCACACACGCGCGCACACACACACACACACACACACACACACACACACACACACACACACACACACACACACACACACACACACACACACACACACACACACACACACACACACACACACACACACACACACACACACACACACACACACACACACACACACACATACACACACACACACACACACACACAACTCACCGATTAATCGGCCAGTTCTGTCGGTGTCGAGGTAACAACAAAATCACGATGACCTCGTGTTGGCAACGGTGGGCAGGGAGGCAGCAGGCGTGACAACACAGTAATTACTCACAGGTTCTAAAGAGTTGCTGTCAACAGTCCGTACGAAGGAACGTGTCTGGACAGATCTCGTACTCCGGCACTCGCCATAAGCGGCAGCAGACATAATGCAGTCACCACAAATGCTGCCTTCGATTACCACTGTGCTGATTTCTGAAATTGAATCTGAATGTTAAGTTGCGCGACCAATCCTGATAATTATACAACGGTTGGTTTGTCGTGGGGAAACCAAAAAAAGAGATCGGAGAGAAAAGTGTCATTGTCTTTTCCAGGTATCAAACCTAGGCCAATTCGGCAACCACAGCGGTCCCCGGGGCTAAACCCCGAACTACACAGCCCTAGTCCCTCATTTACCTTACTTCGGACAAGCACAAAACAAATAAAATAGAAAGAAAGGTGGACAAGCTCCCGTTTGAAGATACCGAAACCGGAAGCGTCAGCAACACGTGTTGGCAGGGATTTCCATACAGGAATGACCCTGCAGGGAAACTTAATTTAAATACGTTTGTACGTGTGGGAAACTGACGGAGTTTAAATGATGCCACATTTCTATGAGGTTATCAAACGCCTACAATCAAACGTATTGAACAAAACATAAATGGATACAATACATGTATGTTTGAATACTTCCTAACTGTTCCAGCGTTGTTATTCTTGTTGCCTGTGATGTTAGTGGGGTATTTATATTTTTGAAATAGTTCATCGAATACACAGCGCAAAGGTGCTTTCTCAGCTGTTCCCATATAGGCAACGCAACGAGGAATTCATGCTGCCTTGGATAAGGCATTCGTCTTTAGCAAGCTAAAACTGTAGTTACAGGAGGTCTGGTTACCAAAATGAGTAGAAAGAAAATGAGTAGAACAATCTAGCGGTGCATGAAATAATTATATATTGTTAGCTGGTACACGTTTGTGAACAATAACAAAGCAGACGATTTTTACATGAGTTACACAGATAAAACAGATCTGACAGGGAGTAAAATGTAAAGCGTTTTGAGCAGACCTAAGTACAGGATATATATACTAAGTACAGGATATATACATATATCCTGTACTTAGGACTGCTCAAAACGCTTTACATTTTACTTTTATTTTTACATATATATATACATATATATATATATATATATATACACACACACACACACACACACACACACACACACACACACACACACACACACACACACACACACACACACACACACACACACACACACACACACACACACACACACACACACACACACACACACACACACATATATATATATATAAACTAACTTACCTTATATTTTATAACAATGTCGTCCGTGGGGCAAATGGCTAGTGTGCGAGTGCGTGCGTGCGTGCGTGCGTGCGTGCGAGCGAGCGTGCGTGTGTGCGTGTGTTATGTAAATGTAAGTAAAATACATCAAAATGAACTAAACTGTATAAAAATTAAATAGTTAAGATACTGTGTACCAACCAACAAACATTTACGCGGTTGCAATTTTGTTCAGACATTAAATAATTGTAAATTTTACATTATGCTCGATACTCGCAACCAACTCGTAGAAATTATATATATTTTACTTCTTATGTTCAAGCATTTTGCTATTTAGAAATCATTACATTAATTTTTTGAAGTAATTTTGTAATGAAAAATATTTAATTTTCATTCACTATGCAGGATTATTCTTAAAATGTGTGTTATATAGAATATATTATAATATGTTATGTTGTTTATAATGTGCATCGAGCACTGTTGCATAGACCTACATCACAATTTCGCCGATAATAATCAAGCCGCCCGATTGCGAAACGTGGAACAAGCGTGAACGCATTCAGTAGTCAGCGATGGACATAATTTAAAATATTCGAGGAACAAAGAAACGGAATTAGGAATACGTGTGCCCCACACCAATTGGCATTCTCGTGCCACTTAATTTGGTCTCAGAAGCGGTGCGAAGACAAAGCAGGTATTAGTGGACTGCGCGCTACCGCAAATCACGTTGAGCAAGTATCAACTGGTCTTAGGCAATTACGTTTACAATTATGATTGTTTACGTGCCCCTTACGAAATAGCATTTAGGTTGAGGTGTTTAAAGATGTTGGTGTTTACGACTCCCATGACAACGCCGTCGACAGAGCGGGTATAAAGGGCGGCTGGCTGCGACGCAACAGCATTCGCTCCCTGCCGCAGGAACGACGTGTATCGGTCCCGAGAGAGCAGTATCTTCCTCTACCGAGACGTCGAATACAACTTCAGGTAGGACGACCGAGCTAACTATATGAACATCACAGGCTCTTCGTCGTTTCTTTATAATTACAATGGAACAAGTTATACGTCGTCCCAATTTGGCAAGGAGCATGGGAACGAGTCAACTCCAAAGCTAAGCAAAAAGCGTGAAAAGCAAAAGTTTGCCAATGTGATCTCTTGTTTACAATTTGAACATTTCGCAGGCGCAATTTGGAAATTGCTAACACTGTTTTGGGCTGATTATAACACAATGTGATAGACAGTATACTTTCAACACATTTATTATTGTCATAGTTATATCTAAATATATCTTGAGAAATCTGAGCATTGGAATGTTTGTATGTACAATGACAATGTAAATCTGCATTGACAGGATCACATTTTAAAATGTGAATCTTTGATTTTCTTAGCCAAGAAGACACTTATTAAAAGTACGTGGACTAAGCTCAGCTTGCATGTATTTACTGAACATTTTACGAACAATGTTTGAATTGAAATGTTTTAAGAAACATCATTATGACTGGTAACCTTCATTGGCAGAACTTGACAACGGTATCATCGGCGTCGTCAGAATGAAGCGGATACTTGCCATCCTGGTTGTTTTGTTGACAGTTTATATCCGCAAAACTCATGGTACGCAAAACATTGACTATACATACTATACACAAGTCTGTACAGTTATACAGGCATAATAAACTCTTAAGAAAAGAAATCGTATATAATGGAATTCGAAAAAAACAGTGCATATTATGTGAAACAGGCTTGCTATGTATTATTTTTAGATACAATAAACTATCATAGTTTGCTCGCGTATTTCCATGGAGTTTAATATAATATGCGCAACTGATTATTGATACGAGTTCTTGTGAATACATTCTACAGGTGTGATAACAAGTTGCACAATGGACAATTGCGCCAGTTGTGAGGACCACAACTTGGAGTGTACAGAATGCTCAATAGGAATGGTGTTGAAGGCCGACAGATCGGGCTGTACCGGTAAGCGGAGTCAATGTTCTGTACATGTAAACGACTTGACCATACTCGCCATTAAGCTACATGTATATTTTTCACGACGGCAGCTATTTTGCTCTTGTATCTTGATAATGGGAAGACATCGTACATGCGACTCATTCTATAATATAAAGCGACACTTTGAATTATTCAAACGTAATCTTTATTTGTAGATGGTTTTACTTCCGAAACAAATGTCCAGGTTATAAAAAATATATATTTTACTCAGGGAAAGAAAAACATTTCACTGGATGTCTTTATAGTAAGCAAGAGTTCACTCGATATAATAACATCAAGTGATGATCGATTCTCAACTTAAGCAATCTGGTGTCGAACAATGATTAATTATGATTTGGTGGTTGTGCATTAATTCGGAGGTGACCTGTTGCCTTGCTTCTGCATTGTTCCATGTGGATCAGTGAGATTCGTTTCTCTTCTCCGCAGCGTGCCCGTCCAACTGTGCCAAATGCACTTTGAATGGGACGACTACGAAATGTACTGCGTGCCTTAGCGGATACATAATCCAGGCTGACGCCACATGTCTAGGTAAGATTGCCCTACGGAAAGCGTGCCCACGCATTGTTGCACACGGAACAACAAATACGTGGCATCTACACAGTAACTTCACAATGATCAATCTTTCTAGGAGATTTGGTGCAACACGTCAATGCTCGTCACAGACAGTACATGTGAGCTGGTTACGTTGTTAATGCATTATGTGAAGCTGATTTTGAAAGGAGGGGACACTATGTTTCATAACGACATCTACTATTTAACATGGAAGCCAACTACAACTACTGTCACACTAGCTACTCATAACTCGATCAGACATAACTCGGACAAACAGATCTGCATATATCCAGACATGTCAAGCCAAATAGACCGATTTCATATGGTGTGATAACGAAGGTAGTGCGGTAAATTTAGACTGCCTAGATATGTCAATGTATATGTACGGATCTCTTTTCAGCTTGCACCAGTAACTGCTACGAGTGCACACTTGACGCAAGCAAGACACCTGCTGTTACTACGTGCAAGACTTGCAATGCCCTGTATGCTATGAAGACGGCCGACAATACATGCATAGGTATCTACTCTTGTGAATCTAGACGGTCGTAGTGACTGTGTCAATGTTGATAGTTCCTTTTCCCAGACGGTCCTTGTAACTGTATCAATGTTGACAGTTCCTTGTTCCAGACCGTCCTAATAACTGGTTCGATGTTAATAGTTCATTGTCCCTGACGGTCCTATTAACCATTTCAATGTTAATAGTTCTTTGTCATTGACGGTCCTAGTAACTGTTTCAATATTGACAGTTCCTGCCAGGCGACCTCACTATTGTCTAAATGTTGATTGTTTCTTGTTTCAGCCTGCCCCTCGAACTGTGTCAAGTGCGTTGACGATGGCAAGGGAGTGGCTAAGTGCACTGCATGCTCCACCGTCAGCACCAAGTACATAATCAATGCCGCCGGCGCGACAGGATCTACTGCCTGTCTTGGTGAGTAACAAGACTAATCTGCCACGTAAACGATACTGGTGTAACGCCCCGCGTCATAATACGATATTGAAGAATGTGAGTTAAATGAACAATTTATTTATGGCTGCTTAGTCGCACTAGTTGGTAAGTTAGCTTATGCTGAGTACATTCATTAACGGAAAATGACTGCGTAACTCTCTCAATGGGATCCGTTTAATTAATCAGTATCCACAGATATATCCACAAATATATATATATATATATATGTGTGTGTGTGTGTGTATATATATATGTATGTGTATATATATATATATATACATATATATATATATGTATATACATATATATGTATATGTATACATACATATATATATATCCATATTATAAAGATCGCTAACGCAATCAGGTCGTGTTTGTTTTACAGCGTACCCGTCCTACTGTGAAACGGCCACCGGCAAAAAGACCACCGCTGGCAAAGCAACTTGTACGAAATGCACCGGAGGATACAAAGTGCAAACCGCCGCAACTTGCGCCAGTAAGTAATCGCATATTCAATATGCTTACTTAGGACTCAAGCACCACTTCTTTGGTCAATGAATCGCCTATATGACTATTGTTGTATTATGCTCATTTACGACTACATTATCCTGCTTAAAAATTGACGAAATTGTAACGTAAATCTATCAAACACAACAAGTCTGTGTTATTCAGCACCCTTTCAACAATTACATCTCAATACTTATCAACGAAATATAAATACCGCTTTGAGAGTCGACCAAAGTCTGCATATGTGATACGTAAATTGACCCGACAATAACGTGCATGGTGTCATCAATTATTTCATGCATTCTATTTTAATATATCCGCTATGCAGGTTGTACTTCCAACTGTGCACTTTGCAAAACAACATCTACCTGCTCTACCTGCAAGGATGCCTTCCGATTGGTCAAACCAGCTGAGACATGTTCTGGTAAGAACATTTTAGTAGTTATGCTTAACCAGAGGTGCATAGTGTGTCGAACATAACGGTCCATTGAATGTAAGATACTGTTTTTGTTTCTTTTGTACAAACATATATCTACTCCGATTCTATAATGAACTCATTATAACGCCGCCTGTGTTTCATTAAGTCATATCCGAAGGAGTATTAGAGCACATTAGGCGTGTATCAAGCGACGACAAACATATTTGACCAGGGACAAAAGACGTGGATAGAAGTATTTATATCAATACGTTCACTTCGGAACATTGTACGTGCATCTCCTACGAGGCTTCGCCGTCGGCTTGCCTCTTTCTATGCTCACTCGTTTCCTTACCTTGGATCACTGATCTCTGATCCACCAGTTGGCGACGTGTTTAAGAAACACATCGGTAGTTAATTTAGAGCTATTTAAATTGAATGGTGAGACGTTTTCAAGTTGGCACCATTTTGTCGCTATGCTCGATTGACCGCGAGATTAGTATTGGCTGCATGTAATGCCGTAACTGGCGACAGCAGAAATATAAGGTCAGTGGGAGCAAAGGAAAGATAACAATTATTGGTAACAACAGCTCTCCTTCTTTAGTGGTTTCATGTGTGTTTGGGTATACGCTAGTGTGAATATAATATTTGTTAATGGAAAGGTTACCTTTTCGTAAGATTTGAGAACATCTGCCTAAGTTGCAACAATTGGTGTGTTTAGCGTGTTCGGCCTACTGTAAGACATGCGCCGTGGACGATAAAAACGTCGAGACGTGTTCGTCATGTGTGGCAAGCTACTTCCCGAAATCCACTCCGAGCTGCGACAGTGAGTAGACATTGTTGCAAAAATCCGTTAAATATCATATCAAACAAAAATAAAAATTATGAATAAAATCGTGTCCGTCGTCGTCTCGGTATAGGCCTTCCTGGGTGGATTGCTTGTTTGTTGCATACTTGCAGCGGGGTTTGTGGAACAGTTTATGTGAATTAGAGCATTGCTTACTTTTCGATAATGTATTAACTTACAAGATTCATAATAAGCATTGCATGTGTAAAACTGTTGAACGTAACACGGTCGTGGCTCTTTGGCGAACGTCGAATATATACTGTACAATAGCGACGAATGTGTTCTGTATGGGGTTTATTTGCTTCTGTCTTACAGTCTGTCCTCAATTGTGCTCTCTCTGCTCTACGCCCGGTGTCTGCACCACGTGTCTGTCAAACACGATCAAAGACACAAAAGGCGATTGTAAAGGTGGGTAATACTCACTCACTCACTCACTCACTCACTCACTCACTCACTCACTCACTCACTCACTCACTCACTCACTCACTCACTCACTCACTCACTCACTCACTCACTCACTCACTCACTCACTCACTCACTCACTCACTCACTCACTCACTCACTCACTCACTCACTCACTCACTCACTCACTCACTCACTCACTCACTCACTCACTCACTCACTCACTCACTCACTCACTCACTCACTCACTCACTCACTCACTCACTCACTCACTCACTCACTCACTCACTCACTCACTCACTCACTCACTCACTCACTCACTCACTCACTCACTCACTCACTCACTCACTCACTCACTCACTCACTCACTCACTCACTCACTCACTCACTCACTCACTCACTCACTCACTCACTCACTCACTCACTCACTCACTCACTCACTCACTCACTCACTCACTCACTCACTCACTCACTCACTCACTCACTCACTCACTCACTCACTCACTCACTCACTCACTCACTCACTCACTCACTCACTCACTCACTCACTCACTCACTCACTCACTCACTCACTCACTCACTCACTCACTCACTCACTCACTCACTCACTCACTCACTCACTCACTCACTCACTCACTCACTCACTCACTCACTCACTCACTCACTCACTCACTCACTCACTCACTCACTCACTCACTCACTCACTCACTCACTCACTCACTCACTCACTCACTCACTCACTCACTCACTCACTCACTCACTCACTCACTCACTCACTCACTCACTCACTCACTCACTCACTCACTCACTCACTCACTCACTCACTCACTCACTCACTCACTCACTCACTCACTCACTCACTCACTCACTCACTCACTCACACACTTATTCACTCACGCACACACACACTAAAACACGCGCACGCACATATGCACACATACGTACGTGCACGCACACGGGGACACATATTGCGGCGAATTTAAGTGAGCGCTGGGCCATGTTCATGGCAAATTGTTCTATCATTTCGTTTTATTACTATTACATATTACCATGGGACATGTACACATATTTATCATAACAAGAATGATTGTTGGCCTACTTCTGCTGGATGTGTTGCATCTCAGTGCGTCCACGATGGAAACGTAACTTTGTTCTTTACCGAAATACTTACCACTATTATTCGTTCTACTAACTACACAATGCTAAACAAATTCCAAGCTTCTAACATTTATAGAAAACACACATCGCGTTGGGATCGTCTGTTCAACTGCGTCGTGAATCCGTCCACTGTGCCCATGTAAGCGGGGGCCTCTGATGCATAATGTAAAACTACGGATTTGGATGCTTTCTGTCTGACCTTATCACAAAGACGATCACGTAGGGCAACTTATGAAATGCAAGATATTTCTTCCGGGGAATGACTGTTGCAGAACTCTTCAAGTAGCGAATATAATAATTGGTTTCGACCACGGTGGAGCATCATCAATATGACTATACAGGGGTTGGATTATATATAGTGTGTAAACGTTAATTCCAATAGTCTGAGCTGCGATTATTTGCCAGGGATTCAACATGTATACTATACTATAAAGAACTCAGAAGTGCGGCTCCATTTACTGAGGTTGGCCTGACATTTCTACGCACACGACGACTTGTAATGTTTACTTGTGTTTCGTATTTGTAGAATGTTCTCCCCACTGCTCGCAATGCAGTACGCCGGGCAAGTGTAACGCGGGAAAGTGTAATCTTGGTTATAGGCTGGACGTCAACGACGTCTGTGTAGGTGAGTATGCCACGATAAAACCTTACCCAGTCAAATGGAAGTGTCACTAGCGAGAATTGCGTTGTTTTTATGGTATACGATTGTGCATGAGAAAGTAATATAATGTAATAAAATGTAATATAATATCACGTAAAACTACGAACCTCCAGACGACACAACTGTAACGGTGTGTGAAACACTAGTGCCCAATGTTGGCGATACAAAATGTTGCTCACCCAATGCAATACTCTGAAGCGAAGAGTGCATCAACAAACTCAGTGTCGTCCGATAAGACATTTATTAAATTAAACTGTAAGATTGTATTTAGTGCGATATCCAGTGTTTACGACTGCACAGCTGATCCCTCCAAATGGCTGCGTAATAACAGGAATGTACGATTCTACGGCGTATCGTTTCAAGGGCAACGTCGGTTTATAAAGTAGTCTCCATTAGAGTAATACTGTTTTTTGTTCAGAACAGAACCAGACGCAAGACCGTGCACAATACCACGATCATAACTAGTGACCCATGTTATTGTGACAATTATATATATATATGTATATATATATATATGCATATGATGTAAGTAGGTATGTATGTATGTGTGTCTACATAAATGCATACATAATTCACACACACACACACACACACACACACACACACACACACACACACACACACACACACACACACACACACACACACACACACACACACACACACACACACACACACACACACACACACACACACACACACACACACACACACACACACACACACACACACACACACACACACACACACACACACACACACACACACACACACACACACACACACACACACACACACACACACACACACACACACACACACACACACACACACACCGAAAATCTTATGTGTGGATATGATTATTGTCTAGAATTAAGAAGATGTTTAGGTGACTGTGAATTTAATTGATAGGTCATTGTAGATGTGACAGAGTGTGGATACTGATCTCTGTCCTATTATGTAACTCTACAGCTGTGCTCTTGTGTATTGCTATTGTAGTATAATTGCCCTAGTGATGCCTGCCTGCCACTTTATGGTTGCTGCCAGTAACTTGAGTCACGTCCCCCCGCCCACTGTTATTTTATGATGGCTCTCTCTAATGGGAATCTTTCGTTATCTGCCTGGTGTTGGAAGCAACTCTCAACTTTATACTAAGATAGTAAATACTAAGAGACTAAATGCTGCAAATGTGCACATAAACTGTGTGACATTGTTAATTAGATAGACAAATCAATGACTAATTGAGATTGCTTACCCCATGCATCATCCACTTGCAAAACCACTGACTGGCCGTCTCCAACATAAAGCTGTCAGTGCCTTCCATTGAAACATGAGCATTGTGTGTGAGTTTTGTAAATATCACATATTGTGATAATAGGTTATCCTGATTGTATTGTGTGAGAGTTTCGAGTTAATGTACATAATAATTATTTCTACATAACAATCCTGCATAAGATTTTCTTTCACAATAGTGTTCATCATACAATTATAGAAATGTGAATATAGGCATTTATTTTGTTAATGGATGTTGAACTATATATAAATAAAGTATTGTGATGTATTCCATTAACGCATTTGGTTCAGTAATATCAAATTGTGAACAATAATTATGATAACTACTCCCACAATGATTATATATACTAGTCTACTAATATACCTTTTAATAAAAATATATTTTGTATTATCATTTATGCTTTCAACAAGTTTGAGTAAGTCAATCAGCTTTACGGTCACCTAATTTCACTGCAATACATCATAAGCATACATATTACATCAATAAATTATCACTTGCCTATGAAAAGTCATACAAAATAATATAACTGAACTAAATCAAAACTTTCGGTTATGATAGAGTAAGACAGCATAAAGTTATAACATTACTTTATCACTTAAATAAAGTAATATACTTTTGATTAATTAATACAAAATAAAGCTATATTTCACACACAAAAACAATGTGTGTGTGTGTGTGTGTGTGTGTGTGTGTGTGTGTGTGTGTGTGTGTGTGTGTGTGTGTGTGTGTGTGTGTGTGTGTGTGTGTGTGTGTGTGTGTATATGTATATATATATTATGAATATATACAATATACTATATATATATATATATGTGTGTGTGTGTGTGTGTGTGTGTATACAATGTATATATATATATATATATATATATATATATATATATTTACAGCATGTGTCGCCAACTGCAACGAGTGCGAGGCGGCAGGCGTCTGCACACCCGCCAAATGTGCAACCGGGTTTTTCATCGCTAACTTCAAGTGCTTGGGTGAGTGTGCGTGGTTTCACAAATGCTATATTCAACACGTTATTACATAGACAACGCGTTCGTATATCTTGAAACATAAGTTCCGAAATGGGAATACGTAGACAACGTGCAGAGATAGAATGACGAAATATGGTTAGAATATAAGTGGAAAGCACTGTAAGCAAATAGAACTCGACAGAAAAGGAAATACATTGACGCTGAATGTGAAGAGTTGGTTGAGAGCAGCTACACATTTCATACTGCCAGAGTGTACTTACAAATAATACTTCCTGCTTTGTATTCTACTTAGTAATTTTATCTGTGTTGATATTCGTTATGACCATGTTCGTTTTGATCGAGAAACTATACAATATTGTTATGTTCAAAATGTTTGTGTTCATTTGTTAGTTGGACTTAGCCATAATATTTATTAGAATGTAGACAAACGCAAGCAAATTAGCCTGATATGAATATGTTAATTGTTTCTATGGTGGTTTCAGAAATTCTATGTTCAACATGTTTTCACGCAGACAATTTTCACTTATATAACTTGAAACATTATGTTGCGAAAAGGGAATAAGACGAAAACGTGAACGTGGAGAGATGCAATGATGAAAACAAGTATAGACGTGAAGAGCAGTTTATGCAAACAAAACACGACAGGAAAGTAAAAACATTGACGCTGAACGTGAAGTTGGTTGAGACCAATTGCACAACGGAAATTGTAAGAGTGCTTATAATACATCCTGCTTTGCAATCGTCTAACGAATTCCATATCTGTTGATGTTCGTTTTGATCCAAATACAATGTAAACCTGTATTGTTCAATCTGTTTGTGTCTTTTATTTTGTAGCGTGCGGCACCAACTGTAAAAAGTGTACGACCAACGGCAAGGGTAAATGTGATACTGGTGAATGTGATGCTAAGTATGCACTAGACGCTACCGCCAAAACTTGCGGCGGTGAGTACATTCTCATATACTTTTCGTCTAACGTACGCATTCATTTGTTAGTTGGACTTAGCCATAATATTTATTAGAATGTAGACAAACGCAAGCAAATTCACCTGATATGAATATGTTAATTGTTTCTATGGTGGTTTCGGAAATTCTATGTTCAACATGTTTTCACGCAGACAAATTTTACTTACATAAATTGAAACATTATGTTGCGCAAAGGGAATAAGACGAAAACGTGAAGAGATGCAATGATGAAAACAAGGATAGACGTGAAGAGCAGTTTATGCAAACAAAACACGACAGGAAAAAAAAACCATTGACGCTGAACGTGAAGTTGGTTGAGACCAATTGCACAACGGAAATTGTAAGAGTGCTTATAATACATCCTGCTTTGCAATCGTCTTAGGAATTCCATATATGTTGATGTTCGTGTTGATCCAAATACAAAGTAAACCTGTATTGTTCAATCTGTTTGCGTCGTGTATTTTGTAGCGTGCGGCACCAACTGTAAAAAGTGTACGACCAACGGCAAGGGTAAATGTGATACTGGTGAATGTGATGCTAAGTATGCACTAGACGCTACGGCCAAAACTTGCGGCGGTGAGTACATTCTCATATACTTTTAGTCTAACACACGCATTCATTTGTTAGTTGGATTTAGCCATAATATTTATCAGAATTTAGACAAACGCAAGCAAATTTGCCTGATATGAATAAGTTAATTGTTTCTATGGTGGTTTCGGAAATTCTATGTTCAACATGTTTTCACGCAGACAATTTTTACTTATATAACTTGAAACATTATTTTGCGAAAAGGGAATAAGACGAAAACGTGGAGAGATGCAATGATGAAAACAAGGATAGACGTGAAGAGCAGTTTATGCAAACAAAACACGACAGGAAAGTAAAAACATTGACGCTGAACGTGAAGTTGGTTGACACCAATTACACAACGGAAGTTGTAAGAGTGCTTATAATACATCCTGCTTTGCAATCGTCTTAGGAATTCCATATCTGTTGATGTTCGTGTTGATCCAAATACAAAGTAAACCTGTATTGTTCAATCTGTTTGCGTCGTGTATTTTGTAGCGTGCGGCACCAACTGTAAAAAGTGTACGACCAACGGCAAGAATAAATGTGATACTGGTGAATGTGATGCTAAGTATGCACTAGACGCTACGGCCAAAACTTGCGGCGGTGAGTACATTCTCATATACTTTTCGCGCACGCATTCATTTGTTAGTTGTATTTAGCCATAATATTTATTAGAATTTAGACAAACGCACGTTAATTCGTCTGGTATGAAAATATTACGTTCAATACGTCTTACATGGACAAATACATCGTATATTTTAAAACTAGGTTTCGAAATAGGAATAAAACAAACAGGTGGAGAGATACAATGAGAAAACACGAATATAAGAGAAGTGGAGAACAGGTTATGCAAATAGATCAGGAAATACAGCTGTAGATTTACGCAGAACATGAAGCTAGTCGAGACAAGCTGCACAATGCATATATATACGAATGCACTCACAATAGATCTTTCTTTGCATTCATATTTGTTATTTGGTCTTTGTTGATGTTCGTTGTGACCATGTCCGTTTTGGTCCTGATACGATCTAACCTTGTTCTGTTAAATATGTTAACACGTTAATGCAGCTGTATTTCCTTGAAACAGTAAGTATCTATATTGGAATCAGATGAAAACGCGAAGAGATACTATGTCGAAAATACGGATAGAACAAAAGTGGAGTGGTGCAATTGTTGAAAGTAGAACTTGACATGAAAGAAAATACATTGACTCTGACAAAATGCTGCATATTGTGTTGTCAGAGTGTAGTTACAAATAATACACCCTGCTTTGCTTCAACGTTGTCGTTTTATGTGTGTTGGTGTTTGTTATGACCTCGCTATTTTTAATCCAGATATATAACCTTGTTCTAATCAATATGTTTGTGTGATGTACATTGTAGCGTGCGGCGCCAACTGTAAATCGTGTCCTACTAACGGCAAGGATAAATGTGATGATGGTCAATGTGATGCTAAATACGCATATGACAGTTCAGCCAAAACCTGCGGCGGTGAGTACATTCTCGTTTACTTTTTGTCTAACGTAGGCATTAATTTGTCTGTTGGAATTATCCGCTATTATTATTATTATTATTGGGATTTACACAAACGCACACTATTTCGCCTGATATGAATGGATTATCTGGTCCAATGGTATTTTTTTGAAATTACATATTCAATACGTCTAGCATGGACACATCTATCGCATATTTTAAAACTGAGTTTCGAAATAGGAATAAGACGAACACGTGGAGAGATACAATGACAAAACACGAATATAAGAGAAATGAAGAACAGTTTATGAAATAGGTCATGAAATACAGCTGTAGACTGACGTTGAATATGAAGCTAGTTGAGACCAGCTGCAAAATGCATATATCTAAGAATGTACTCACAATGAATCTTGCTTTGCATTCATATTAGTTATTTTGTCTTTGTTGATGTTCGTTGTGACCATGTCCGTTTTGGTCCTGATACGATCTAACCTTGTTCTGTTAAATATGTTAAAACGTTATTGCAGCTGTATTTCCTTGAAACAGTAAGTATCTATATTGGAATAAGATGAAAACGCGAAGAGATACTATGTCGAAAATACGGATAGAACATAAGTGGAGTAGTGCAATTGTTGAAAGTAGAACTTGACATAAAAGGAAATACATTGACTCTGACAAAATGCTGCATATTGTGTTGTCAGAGTGTAGTTACAAATAATACACCCTGCTTTGCTTCAACGTTGTCGTTTTATGTGTGTTGGTGTTTGTTAAGACCACGCTATTTTTAATCCAGATATATAACCTTGTTCTAATCAATATGTTTGTGTGATGTACATTGTAGCGTGCGGCGCCAACTGTAAATCGTGTCCTACTAACGGCAAGGATAAATGTGATGATGGTCAATGTGATGCTAAATACGCATATGACAGTTCAGCCAAAACCTGCGGCGGTGAGTACATTCTCGTTTACTTTTTGTGTAACGTAGGCATTAATTTGTCTGTTGGAATTATCCGCTATTATTATTATTATTATTGGGATTTACACAAACGCACACTATTTCGCCTGATATGAATGGATTATCTGGTCCAATGGTATTTTTTTGAAATTACATATTCAATACGTCTAGCATGGACATATCTATCGCATATTTTAAAACTGAATTTCGAAATAGGAATAAGACGAACACGTGGAGAGATACAATGACAAAACACGAATATAAGAGAAATGAAGAACAGTTTATGAAATAGGTCATGAAATACAGCTGTAGACTGACGTTGAATATGAAGCTAGTTGAGACCAGCTGCAAAATGCATATATCTAAGAATGTACTCACAATGAATCTTGCTATGCATTCATATGAGTTATTTTGTCTTTGTTGATGTTCGTTGTGACCATGTCCGTTTTGGTCATGATACGATCTAACCTTGTTCTGTTAAATATGTTAAAACGTTATTGCAGCTGTATTTCCTTGAAACAGTAAGTATCTATATTGGAATAAGATGAACACGCGAAGAGATACTATGTCGAAAATACGGATAGAACATAAGTGGAGTGGTGCAATTGCTGAAAGTAGAACTTGACATGAAAGAAAATACATTGACTCTGACAAAATGCTGCATATTGTGTTGTCAGAGTGTAGCTACAAATAATACACCCTGCTTTGCTTCAACGTTGTCGTTTTATGTGTGTTGGTGTTTGTTATGACCACGCTATTTTTAATCCAGATATATAACCTTGTTCTAATCAATATGTTTGTGTGATGTACATTGTAGCGTGCGGCGCCAACTGTAAATCGTGTCCTACTAACGGCAAGGATAAATGTGATGCTGGTCAATGTGATGCTAAATACGCATATGACAGTTCAGCCAAAACCTGCGGCGGTGAGTACATTCTCGTTTACTTTTTGTCTAACGTAGGCATTAATTTGTCAGTTGGAATTATCCGCTATTATTATTATTATTATTGGGATTTACACAAACGCACACTATTTCGCCTGATATGAATGGATTATCTGGTCCAATGGTATTTTTTTAGAAATTATATATTCAATACGTCTAGCATGGACACATCTATCGCATATTTTAAAACTGAGTTTCGAAATAGGAATAAGACGAACACGTGGAGAGATACAATGACAAAACACGAATATAAGAGAAATGAAGAACAGTTTATTAAATAGGTCATGAAATACAGCTGTAGACTGACGCTGAATATGAAGCTAGTTGAGACCAGCTGCAAAATGCATATATCTAAGAATGTACTCACAATGAATCTTGCTTTGCATTCATATTAGTTATTTTGTCTTTGTTGATGTTCGTTGTGACCATGTCCGTTTTGGTCCTGATACGATCTAACCTTGTTCTGTTAAATATGTTAAAACGTTATTGCAGCTGTATTTCCTTGAAACAGTAAATAACTATATTGGAATCAGATGAAAACGCGAAGGGATACAATGTCGAAAATACGGATAGAACATAAGTGGAGTGGTGCAATTGCTGAAAGTAGAACTTGACTTGAACGAAAATACATTGACTCTGACAAAATGCTGCATATTGTGTTGTCAGAGTGTAGCTACAAATAATACACCCTGCTTTGCTTCAACTTTGTAGTTTTATGTGTGTTGGTGTTTGTTATGACCACGCTATTTTTAATCCAGATATATAACCTTGTTCTAATCAATATGTTTGTGTGATGTACATTGTAGCGTGCAGCGGCAACTGTAAATTGTGCGATACTAACGGCAAGGATAAATGTGATGATGGTCAATGTGATGCTAAATACGCATATGACAGTTCAGCCAAAACCTGCGGCGGTGAGTACATTCTCGTTTACTTTTTGTGTAACGTAGGCATTAATTTGTCAGTTGGAATTATCCGCTATTATTATTATTATTATTGGGTTTTACACAAACGCACACTATTTCGCCTGATATGAATGGATTATCTGGTCCAATGGTATTTTTTTGAAATTATATATTCAATACGTCTAGCATGGACACATCTATCGCATATTTTAAAACTGAATTTCGAAATAGGAATAAGACGAACACGTGGAGAGATACAATGACAAAACACGAATATAAGAGAAATGAAGAACAGTTTATTAAATAGGTCATGAAATACAGCTGTAGACTGACGCTGAATATGAAGCTAGTTGACACCAGCTGCAAAATGCATATATCTAAGAATGTACTCACAATGAATCTTGCTTTGCATTCATATTAGTTATTTTGTCTTTGTTGATGTTCGTTGTGACCATGTCCGTTTTGGTCCTGATACGATCTAACCTTGTTCTGTTAAATATGTTAAAACGTTATTGCAGCTGTATTTCCTTGAAACAGTAAGTATCTATAGTGGAATAAGATGAAAACGCGAAGAGATACTATGTCGAAAATACGGATAGAACATAAGTGGAGTAGTGCAATTGTTGAAAGTAGAACTTGACATGAAAGAAAATACATTGACTCTGACAAAATGCTGCATATTGTGTTGTCAGAGTGTAGTTACAAATAATACACCTTGCTTTGCTTCAACGTTGTCGTTTTATGTGTGTTGGTGTTTGTTATGACCACGCTATTTTTAATCCAGATATATAACCTTGTTCTAATCAATATGTTTGTGTGATGTACATTGTAGCGTGCAGCGGCAACTGTAAATTGTGCGCTACTAACGGCAAGGATAAATGTGATGCTGGTCAATGTGATGCTAAATACGCATATGACAGTTCAGCCAAAACCTGCGGCGGTGAGTACATTCTCGTTTACTTTTTGTCTAACGTAGGCATTAATTTGTCAGTTGGAATTATCCGCTATTATTATTATTATTATTGGGATTTACACAAACGCACACTATTTCGCCTGGTATGAATGGATTATCTGGTCCAATGGTATTTTTTAGAAATTATATATTCAATACGTCTAGCATGGACACATCTATCGCATATTTTAAAACTGAGTTTCGAAATAGGAATAAGACGAACACGTGGAGAGATACAATGACAAAACACGAATATAAGAGAAATGAAGAACAGTTTATTAAATAGGTCATGAAATACAGCTGTAGACTGACGCTGAATATGAAGCTAGTTGAGACCAGCTGCAAAATGCATATATCTAAGAATGTACTCACAATGAATCTTGCTTTGCATTCATATTAGTTATTTTGTCTTTGTTGATGTTCGTTGTGACCATGTCCGTTTTGGTCCTGATACGATCTAACCTTGTTCTGTTAAATATGTTAAAACGTTATTGCAGCTGTATTTCCTTGAAACAGTAAATAACTATATTGGAATCAGATGAAAACGCGAAGGGATACAATGTCGAAAATACGGATAGAACATAAGTGGAGTGGTGCAATTGCTGAAAGTAGAACTTGACTTGAAAGAAAATACATTGACTCTGACAAAATGCTGCATATTGTGTTGTCAGAGTGTAGCTACAAATAATACACCCTGCTTTGCTTCAACTTTGTAGTTTTATGTGTGTTGGTGTTGGTTATGACCACGCTATTTTTAATCCAGATATATAACCTTGTTCTAATCAATATGTTTGTGTGATGTATATTGTAGCGTGCAGCGGCAACTGTAAATTGTGCGCTACTAACGGCAAGGATAAATGTGATGATGGTCAATGTGATGCTAAATACGCATATGACAGTTCAGCCAAAACCTGCGGCGGTGAGTACATTCTCGTTTACTTTTTGTCTAACGTAGGCATTAATTTGTCAGTTGGAATTATCCGCTATTATTATTATTATTATTGGGTTTTACACAAACGCACACTATTTCGCCTGATATGAATGGATTATGTGGTCCAATGGTATTTTTTAGAAATTATATATTCAATACGTCTAGCATGGACACATCTATCGCATATTTTAAAACTGAATTTCGAAATAGGAATAAGACGAACACGTGGAGAGATACAATGACAAAACACGAATATAAGAGAAATGAAGAACAGTTTATTAAATAGGTCATGAAATACAGCTGTAGACTGACGCTGAATATGAAGCTAGTTGACACCAGCTGCAAAATGCATATATCTAAGAATGTACTCACAATGAATCTTGCTTTGCATTCATATTAGTTATTTTGTCTTTGTTGATGTTCGTTGTGACCATGTCCGTTTTGGTCCTGATACGATCTAACCTTGTTCTGTTAAATATGTTAAAACGTTATTGCAGCTGTATTTCCTTGAAACAGTAAATAACTATATTGGAATCAGATGAAAACGCGAAGGGATACAATGTCGAAAATACGGATAGAACATAAGTGGAGTAGTGCAATTGCTGAAAGTAGAACTTGACTTGAAAGAAAATACATTGACTCTGACAAAATGCTGCATATTGTGTTGTCAGAGTGTAGTTACAAATAATACACCCTGCTTTGCTTCAACTTTGTAGTTTTATGTGTGTTGGTGTTTGTTATGACCACGCTATTTTTAATCCAGATATATAACCTTGTTCTAATCAATATGTTTGTGTGATGTACATTGTAGCGTGCAGCGGCAACTGTAAATTGTGCGCTACTAACGGCAAGGATAAATGTGATGATGGTCAATGTGATGCTAAATACGCATATGACAGTTCAGCCAAAACCTGCGGCGGTGAGTACATTCTCGTTTACTTTTTGTCTAACGTAGGCATTAATTTGTCAGTTGGAATTATCCGCTATTATTATTATTATTATTGGGATTTACACAAACGCACACTATTTCGCCTGATATGAATGGATTATCTGGTCCAATGGTATTTTTTAGAAATTATATATTCAATACGTCTAGCATGGACACATCTATCGCATATTTTAAAACTGAGTTTCGAAATAGGAATAAGACGAACACGTGGAGAGATACAATGACAAAACACGAATATAAGAGAAATGAAGAACAGTTTATTAAATAGGTCATGAAATACAGCTGTAGACTGACGCTGAATATGAAGCTAGTTGAGACCAGCTGCAAAATGCATATATCTAAGAATGTACTCACAATGAATCTTGCTTTGCATTCATATTAGTTATTTTGTCTTCGTTGATGTTCGTTGTGACCATGTCCGTTTTGGTCCTGATACGATCTAACCTTGTTCTGTTAAATATGTTAAAACGTTATTGCAGCTGTATTTCCTTGAAACAGTAGATAACTATATTGGAACCAGATGAAAACGCGAAGGGATACAATGTCGAAAATACGGATAGAACATAAGTGGAGTGGTGCAATTGCTGAAAGTAGAACTTGACTTGAAAGAAAATACATTGACTCTGACAAAATGCTGCATATTGTGTTGTCAGAGTGTAGCTACAAATAATACACCCTGCTTTGCTTCAACTTTGTAGTTTTATGTGTGTTGGTGTTTGTTATGACCACGCTATTTTTAATCCAGATATATAACCTTGTTCTAATCAATCTGTTTGTGTGATGTACATTGTAGCGTGCGGCAGCAACTGTAAATCGTGCGCTACTAACGGCAAGGATAAATGTGATGATGGTCAATGTGATGCTAAATACGCATATGACAGTTCAGCCAAAACCTGCGGCGGTGAGTACATTCTCGTTTACTTTTTGTCTAACGTAGGCATTAATTTGTCAGTTGGAATTATCCGCTATTATTATTATTATTATTATTGGGTTTTACACAAACGCACACTATTTCGCCTGATATGAATGGATTATCTGGTCCAATGGTATTTTTTAGAAATTATATGTTCAATACGTCTAGCATGGACACATCTATCGCATATTTTAAAACTGAATTTCGAAATAGGAATAAGACGAACACGTGGAGAGATACAATGACAAAACACGAATATAAGAGAAATGAAGAACAGTTTATTAAATAGGTCATGAAATACAGCTGTAGACTGACGCTGAATATGAAGCTAGTTGACACCAGCTGCGAAATGCATATATCTAAGAATGTACTCACAATGAATCTTGCTTTGCATTCATATTAGTTATTTTGTCTTTGTTGATGTTCGTTGTGACCATGTCCGTTTTGGTCCTGGTACGATCTAACCTTGTTCTGTTAAATATGTTAAAACGTTATTGCAGCTGTATTTCCTTGAAACAGCAAGTAACTATATATGAATGAGATGAAAACGCGAAGGGATACAATGTCGAAAATACGGATAGAACAGCAGTGGAGTGGTGCAATTGCTGAAAGTAGAACTTGACATGAAAGAAATTACATTGACTCTGACAAAATGCTGCATATTGTGTTGTCAGAGTGTAGTTACAAATAATACACCCTGCTTTGCTTCAACGTTGTCGTTTTATGTGTGTTGGTGTTTGTTATGACCACGCTATTTTTAATCCCGATATATAACCTTGTTCTAATCAATATGTTTGTGTGATGTACATTGTAGCGTGCGGCGCCAACTGTAAATTGTGCACTACTAACGGCAAGGATAAATGTGATGATGGTCAATGTGATGCTAAATACGCATATGACAGTTCAGCCAAAACCTGCGGCGGTGAGTACATTCTCGTTTACTTTTTGTCTAACGTAGGCATTAATTTGTCAGTTGGAATTATCCGCTATTATTATTATTATTGGGATTTACACAAACGCACACTATTTCGCCTGATGTGAATGGATTATCTGGTCCAATTGTATTTTTTTGAAATTATATGTTCAATACGTCTTACATGGACACATCTATCGCATATTTTAAACCTGAGTTTTGAAATAGGAATAAGAAGAACACTAGTAGAGATACGATAACAAAACACGAATATAAGAGAAATGAAGAACAGTTTATGCAATAGGTCAAGAAATACAGCTGTAGATTGACGTTGAATATGAAGCTAGTTGAGGCCAGCTGCAGAATGCATATATCTAAGAATGTACTCACAACAGATCTTGCTTTAAATTGATATTAATTATTTTGTCTTTGTTGATGTTCGATGTGATCATGTCAGTTTTTGTCCTGAAACGATCTAACCTTGTTCTGTTAAATATGTTAAAACGTTGATGCAGCTGTATTTCCTTGAAACAGTAAGTAACTATATTGGAATCAGATGAAAACGCGAAAGTAGAACTTTACATGAAAGAAAATTAATTGACTCTGACAAAATGCTGCATATTGTGTTGTCAGAGTGTAGTTACAAATAATACACCCTGCTATGTTTCAATTTTGTAGTTTTATGTGTGTTAGTGGTTGTTATGAACACGCTATTTTTAATCCAGATACACTATAACCTTGTTGTAATCAATATGTTTGTGTGATGTACATTGTAGCGTGCGGCGCCAACTGTAAATCGTGTCCTACTAACGGCAAGGATAAATGTGATGATGGTCAATGTGATGCTAAATACGCGTATGACAGTTCAGCCAAAACCTGCGGCGGTGAGTACATTCTCGTTTACTTTTTGTCTAACGTAGGCATTAATTTGTCTGTTGGAATTATCCGCTATTATTATTATTATTATTATTGGGATTTACACAAACGCACACTATTTCGCCTGATATGAATGCATTAATTGTTCCTAAGGTTTCGGAAACGCTATATTCAACACTTTCTTACATAGACGATTCATTTGTATATCTTGAAACAGTAAGTTCCGAAATGAGAATAAGAAGAAAACGTGAAGAGATAGAATGAAGAATATACGGTTAGAAGATAACTGAAGAGCACTTTAAGCAAATAGAACACGACATAAAATGAAATACATTGACGCTGAATGTAAGGTGATAGGCCAGCTACAAAACGCATACTGTCAGTGTATACTTATAAATAGTACATCCTGTGTTTTGTACGTATTAATTTTATGTTTGTTGGTGTTTTTAGCGTGCGATATCAACTGTAAATCGTGTACTACTAACGGCAAGGATAAATGTGATGATGGTCAATGTAATGCTAAATACGCACTAGACGCTACAGCCAAAACTTGCGGCGGTGAGTACATTCTCGTTTACCTTTTGTCTAACATAGACATTAATTTGTCAGTTGGAATTATCCGTTATTATTATTGGGATTTACACAAACGCATGCTATTTCGCCTGATATATCTAGTAATGCACTTATAATAGATCTTACTATGCATTCGACTTTGTCATTTTGTCTTTGGATATGTTCGTTGTGACCATGTCCGTTTTGATCCAGATACATTATAACCTTGACTTGTTAAATATCATGTGGCCTTGTATTTTGTAGCGTGCGACGCCAATTGTAAAAAGTGTACTACAAAGGATAAATGTGATGCTGGTGAATGCAACTCTGGCTACGCATATAACACCGGCACCAAAGCGTGTGGCCGTAAGTACATGTTGTGTTCTACTGTTTGTTTAACGACACGAAAGGGAATGCATTGCCGCATAATGTAATGCTATTTGATACCAGACACACCGTGCATATGTAAGAGAGTACTTTAACAAAATTTCGCCTATTTTGGGGGTAATTTAATACATGTTCCACCAAGGGTGAGTGTGATTGTACTGATTGAAGAAAAGGATTCCTGCATAATGCCGGCACCAAGCAGTGCGATCAATAAAGTGTGCGAAGTTTACAGGGTGTCTAAAAATCTACTGGATTTTACCCTGCTAACAAACGTACAATAAGCAAAATTTTCCTATCCTATTTTTGCATGATTTTTAAGCTAAATGCTCCATTGATAATTTGTCATCTAAGTATTCGCTTTGTGGAACTTAATCGTTTTCATTTTACTCATTGTAAATGTTAGGGTAAAATAAAAACGATGTGCCTTAGAATGGTATTTTCGAATACAATGGAATTATTGTTTGAGACAGGTCACATATTAATCAGGGTCTCAGAAGGTTGTTTTGGTTTAAATTCACGGATAGTTGGATACTCTCTGCGTAGCTGAGTTCGTTGTTTTATGGAAATGGTTTTGATTCAACTGCAAATCCAACTGTTTCTGATTCAACATGTTAGTTGAAAATGTAACTACAACCGTTTTGATTTGGAAACACTCGCACACGCACGCACACGCGTACGCCATCACACACACACACACACACACACACACACACACACACACACACACACACACACACACACACACACACACACACACACACACACACACACACAATATTCTGTCCACGTAAACATGTACACTTTTGTTTTGTTTTAAGAATGCGACACCAACTGCAATGAATGCGTGGTAGCGGGCCAGTGCAGTGACGGAAAATGTAAAACGGGTTTCTTGGACGATTCTCCGAGAGTTTGCACAGGTAAATTTGGTTGGACTCTCCAGATGATGTCACTGAAAAGAACCATATCTACGAGTTCATACATTAATATAACACTCATTGGTGTGTGTTTGTGTATCCATTAATTATTTGTGTTGATACAGTAGGCCACTTAAAAAATCGTGTTTTAATTTTCGTGATGATGTTCGTTGTCATTCAGATACGATCTATGTTGTGCTCAGCATGCTTATGTTGCGTTTGTTGTAGCCTGTGCCGTAGGTTGCAAAGAGTGTACGGTAGCAGGGAAATGCACCTCCACGAAGTGCAAGGAAGGGTTTGTCGATGGAACAAACAGTGACTGTGTTGGTGCGTATATTCTGCCTGCTGTATGAAGACTGTTTGTTGCAGAGAACTTTCTCTCTAACGCTAGCATCAGTTTATCAGTTGAAATGCCACCTTAAATAATCATCGTGACTTAAAATAGCCGTTTAGGACCTATTATGTTGACTAGTAAAATGCACTAAATGTTCCTTTCGTACCGTCAGAAATAGTTAGCGTCTGGAATAACGACGTATGCACACGCATTTGCATGATGTGTTATTGTAAGTAAATTCTAGCAGTTAGTTTTTCTGAGCGGAACCACCGATATATTTACACTACGCCATTTACATCGGTAAGTCGCCGACGTCGAACAAAACATCAGGACGATCAACCTTCACAATATTTAGCTTTCTTCGGAAAGACCATTGCAGTCTTGTTAGTTTCAAAACCGGACGGGTTCACGACAGATCGTCGTATTATGAGCAGTGGCTCACGACAAGGCCAATATTGTGCAAGATCCGTTCACGATATCTAGTTGCGTCGCCGTCGCGTCACCGTTGTATCTATGGGTTTTGAGTTCGCCGTTAACTGTTGCAATGTATTTTTGGAAATAGTTACAAAGCCAACGTTCAAGATATACATCATTTTTTGGGCAACGAGACTGATGAAGTATTACTGTGGTTACTTTCAGCTTGTGCAGCCAACTGTAAGAAATGTACAGCAGCAAACGAATGTTCCACTGGAGAGTGTGCAACCGGATTCATGATCGCCAACAAGGTCTGCGTAGGTGAGTTTCAAAACGCTTCTTGTGACTTCTGTTATTTTCCCTCTCGTTTAATGTGAGCGGGTTACATGTACACTGCGGTCTGAACGTGCTAAATATTGGGAGCTGAGACTCGCAAAAAATATAAAATTGCACCTTCCCTGAGGCTCGCTAAAACACCCCACGAGGCTTTCCAAAGATCTTAAATTATAGCCCCCCTTGAGAATCGGCAAAACACCCCATGGAGCTCTCCAAAAACTCCAATTGCAACCCTCTTTGGGCACTCAGAAATTCCGCCTTGAGGCTCTAAATATTAGGGGGGATATTCCTATCTCCAGCAACTACCCTCCTAAACTATTTCCCCCCGGTTTCGACGTCTATGGTATATATATTGTGTATATATATATACATATATATATATGTGTGTGTGTATATGTATTACATATATAATTACACATACACATATAAACACACAGAGATACACAAACACACACATAGATACACACACACACACACACACACACACACACACACACACACACACACACACACATACACACACACACACACACACACACACACACACACACACACACACACACACACACACACACACACACACACACACACACACACACACACACACACACACACACACACCAGAACAGCGATGAAGTATTGAATGTTTCAATAGATTGACAATGAGTTGGACTAAAGAGAATATAAAGAGATATCAACGTTGTGTTATTATGATTATAAAGAGAGATTAGCGTTGTGTTATATTATTATGATTATTTATATCGTTAATTTCAGCTTGTGGTGACAACTGCAAGGCATGCACGGTGGCGGGACAATGCACTTCTGGACAGTGTGTATCCGGTTACATGGACGGAACAAACAATGACTGCGTCCGTGAGTAGTCATTTTGGGTATATATATTCATATAGCGGGGGTTGTTTAGACCTTAACCGAAAGACAATACAATCCGTAATTCAGACTCACCATTCACTAATAATTGGTCATAAACAAAACAAATTGACTTGAAACAATATTTAGCTAGTCAGGTTCAATATATGATTTGATTATATATTTGTATATATATAATTATATATATATATATATATATATATATGCATATGATGTAAGTAGGTATGTATGTATGTGTTTCTACATAAATGCATACATAATTCACACACACACACACACACACACACACACACACACACACACACACACACACACACACACACACACACACACACACACACACACACACACACACACACACACACACACACACACACACACACACACACACACACACACACACACACACACACACACTCACACACACACACACACACACACACACACACACACACACACACACACACACACACACTCACACACACACACACACACACACACTCACACACACACACACACACACACACACACACACACACACTCACACACACACACACACACACACACACACACACACACCATTAGTATACCCCTGTATTTGGCTCTATATACGTTGAAACATGCAGTTGTGTGAGTGAATTATGTAATAATGACCTGTTGCGCGTACTTTGTGGAAATAGAAAAGCCTAGCATATCATATTGTGTGGTGTCTTCTTGTAGAATGCGCTGCTAACTGCATACAATGTACTAAAGCTGGTGAGTGCACAGCGAGCAAATGCGTTGCAAGGTGGACAAGCGGCCTCAACAAAGATTGTGTTCGTGAGTATAAGCACTTATTGTTATGACCAACGAGTCCCTTAGCCCGCGATGCACGTTTCAGTTTGAGGTCTCTGTAGCAAAAATTCCTGCAGTTCGGCCCTTCAATGCGCATGTCTGGAAATTAAAGTTCGCTGTGTAAGGAAATATTCTACTCCGAAACATAAATTAATTTAGCACCAAATATGTGTTTCAGTAGTTTGTGGAAAATGTGTGCAGAATATTTAACTTACAACACCTTAGTTACCTAGCATAAATATTTCCTCACATATACTTCTTCCAAATGTTTCACCTGAGCAACATTCTAATAATTTGACACCCATCCCATCGCCAATATTCATAATAACGTTTAGATTCATATTTTGGCAATATTTTACTTAACTGGCCTATATTATTAGCATCATCCATCGAGTAAGTATTTCCCTGGGTTGAAGCATAGGTTTGGGAGGGTCATTAGGATGAACCTAGTTTGGGCTATTTAAGTAAAACATCACGCACAGTTTTTTTTAATTGGGCAGACTATTCCCTTACAGAGTGAACTTCAATTTCCGGACATCCGCATTGAAGGGTCGTAACTGCAGTGTTTTTGAGCGGCAGAATTTTCGCTACAGTCTCTACTAAAGCCGGGTTTACACTAAGCATTGCTGTTGCAAGCAACGAAGCGGTGTTGTCAAGGCCGAATGACTTTGCGAAGCGTCAACATAAACTTTCATTTTATCAATAAAAAGTTCTTAACAGAAGCTAGGTCTTCAATCAATTTAAGCTGCCGTGATCTTTTTATCGGCGATTAAATAGTGATCATAACGGTATTGATGATCTCATTATACAATCTATATATTCATAAGGAACTTACACTCGCCCTATAAGTGTATAGGCATAATACAACATGATATGGGCGATAAGCCCGCTTCGAATATTGTCAGTGATACCTACCGCCCAAAACGTATCGGTTCTTCCATGCAATGCAACTAATATGACCCCAACGATGGTACGCTTCATGTATGTATAAATCAACAAATAATGCTCGTAAAATAGGTAAATTAAACAAATTGTTTAGTGATCTGCCAAACAATGCCTTGCCGCCATGTTTTCAAATGCGGCACGTCACTCACGTGTGCTGGCTATGATTGGACAAATTACATGCAACCAAGAGACACGGTTGCATGGAATAGAGCATTCCCTATTGCAAGATACATGTTGCAAGCAACATGAGACGCCATTGCATCAGACACAGTTGCATGCGATACAGTGTGTACACGAGGCGATCAGGCTGCAACCAGGTTGCAAAGCGACCGTGTCTACTGTTGCATGCAACCGCGTTGCGTAGTGTAAACTCGGCTTTAAAGCGTCTTGTAAAAGTTTTCTACGTAACGTCGTACTGGCGCACCTATCCTCTGCCATAGAAACAAGCGAACAAAATACAAACTTTCAATGGTTCGTATATTATGGCATACATTTCCCCGATCCCTTATTCATATGCCACGAAATACAGTGGATTGTTGACTTTGTAACTGGTCTGTTGCATAGAAAGTGAACTGAAGTGAGGTACCATGAAACTCGATTGTGATTGCAGAGTGCCCGGAAAACTGTGCTTCATGTACAGCCGATGCGAAGACCGGCGTTGTTTCCTGCGACACCTGCGACGGCCCATTCATCAAGAACTCTGGCGTCTGCGGTGGTATGTTTATCCTACAGAAAATTACTTAATATAATACTTCGCGAGGTGCTGATGCTATCTTCTGTGAAACCCGTACACCTAGTTCCCAAAACACTACAACGTCGCAAAGGAGATTAAATAACGTAATGGTATAATACATTGAAATCCTTTACAAACTGCGGTCGGATGAAAGTTTATTGTTGAACATTAGACTGTGCCACTATTACATCGACGAGATGATGCACTGTTGCAGCGTGCAGCAGAAACTGCCTCCAATGTACATCCACCAATGGGAAAATTAAATGCTCGAAATGCATGGCATTATACGGGATGAAGCCAGATGACAACACTTGCGTCGGTGAGTGAATTTTGTTTTGTTAACGCAACGTTCTTTATTTCACGTTGGCCATATTTACATTAACTTAAGGTGCTCTTACGCTTTCACTCGTCAAAAGTGTCTATATTGTAAATATTAATGTAACATTGCAAACATTACCGATCATATCAAACGATGTGACATCTCTTTATAAGTGTACGTACTGATTTTCAGGCAAAAATAATCCACCAACTTGTGTAGTCCAAGATGTAGGGCCTACCTGTTTTCAAACCGTAAACAAATTGTAGCCCATTAACCAAATTGAATTTGTACTTTTACACCTACCCCCGGTCATCATTAATTATTTTACATCTCCACGTGGACGCAGGTCATGGTGCGTTAGCCAAAACAGTCCCCAACCCTGTAAGATCACTAGTGCCTAATTTCCGGGTCAACAATATACAAATCTTTTGAAAAATTTCATTGGGTTCTTTGTGGCAGCAATAACTGCATAACTTTTCCTAGTCATTCAACATTTGATATCTCATTATGAGTGCAGGTAATTATTTCGTGGCCACTCTATGATGTCACGAGCATACCTTCGTTTTCAAACAATACACATTGTGACATATTTTAATCGTTTAAGCAATTTAAATTGGCATGTTAACGATCGGCCAAACCTTTTGCTCAGCCTGTAAAGTCGTGCATTTTTGTTAAAAATAACTAACGTTTTCGGTTAAAAAAAATAATACTACCACCTACAGAGAGGTGCCAAATGGTTCGTAATGTCTATTATTATTACTGGTAATAGTGGTCGCAGTAACGTACCAATGTAATTTGGTCAGAGTTGTTTTAACGTACACGTACACTAAACAGAAATAAGCACTCGCGACTTAACGTGGTAGATGTTTTATCAAAAAAATTATTCCAACTCCCACTGGGAGGTGTACAAAGTTCGACCCCAGTTGCAACCACAGACAGATGTCAAATGGTTCAAAACGACCAGAATTACCTAATGACAATAGATACTGCAATAGCAAAACAATAGGCAACAAAAATAAATAATTCTATATAACTATATTAAACTGTTTTAATACTTCTCCAGAAGGTCAATGGTCCAGGGAAGCGCATGAATGTAGAAAGAGGCGACTGATTGTCGACAGGAGATACACTTACAATAATTCACAGTTGGCGTATTGCTCCAGAATTGGCCTATTAAAATGAGGCCAGCAACCAATATGCAGGGCCGTTGGTGCATATAGTTGTACAGTTAATCACATATATATATAAATATATTAACTAGTGTTAAATGTATCGTCTACGTCCTCGTGTTACAGCATGTCCAAGCCACTGCAAGGCATGTTCCGTATCTGGCACTGTGGTCACCTGCAATGAATGCAATTCAGGCTATGGTCTGGCCGGGGACAAATTATCGTGTACAGGTCAGTTACTATTAAATAATGTCGTTGTATTGTTTACTAACACATGACTCAGCGATTTTATCAAGCATCCTACAACTGTTTTACGGAGTAATTTAACACAACATTTCAACTTAATGTAACTGCTACTAAAATAACTATTAGTGTGTTGTCGGCGTTTTTATAGCATGTTTGTTATTTCTCGGAATCTTATTGTGCTACTCATATTTCCAATAAGTATCAGAATGTTCGAGGAGAAACTGACCTTAATTCGCTTTAATATTCAGCGATGTTCATTAAATAGGCCGACACAGTTCACGCTAATTTTAATTCGAGAAGATAACTATGAGAAAGTGTCAGCCGCTTAACGTATATGGGATACCATTGGATAAGACGTATGCCCTTAATCTGCCAGTTGATTCACGTACTGGTGACTTGTTTGCAGAATGTGCCACTTTGGCGTTTGCCAACTGCGCCGTTTGCTCGAGCGCGCCATCTTTAACTGCGCGCGCCGAGTGTATCAGTTGTAAAGCTAACTACGCGCTCAACGACACCAAGACGGCGTGTCTTGGTGAGTATCAGTTTAATTTGTGGTTTCGCAAGATTTATTTCATATTCTCAAATAATTTCTTACTGGTTATTATCTTCTACGTTTCGAAGGCGGCGGAGTCTGTAGCCGCCTTCTTCTATTCGTGGAATTACGTTTTACTTCAACCAACGCGTCCACATCGAAGCAATTGTTTTATGTTGCAGTCTCTGCGACGTGCTATATGTTATAATGTAGACATTACCTTTAATTCATGTCCATGTAGTACATGCCTACGATATTTATTTCCTAGTATTAGGCACACCTGCTAATCTAATCCACTTAAAAAGGATAATTGCCACGAACATATTTAAATTGAGTGGAATTGCAATTGTTTTCCGCTTATTAACGACTCGCTCATTGGTGTTTCGTTCTTGTTTATCAGACACGAGCGCCCTAACGAGCTGTTACAAAGCCGAGGACGAAAAACCGTCGTGTTTGCATTGCAACGCGAAGTACGTCATCACTGAAGAGAAAGAATGCGGCTGTAAGTTGAATATAAAGTATGCACCGAGTGCACGTGTATTGAGTATACGTACATACGCACGTGTCAAACAAAAACATGTTTAAATAACAGTTGCAACACGGAATCAATGGTGTTTTAGATGTATGTAATATACCCAATGAGGACTATGCAATAATATGCGTGTTGGTTTTATTACCATAATAAGTCAATACAGATTTGTGTGAAGATTGAGATGAAGCGTGTACAGTAACTAGGTTTTTCTTCAACAGTTATGTGTTACGAATGCGGGGCCGGGCTAGACGATTTCCAATCGGAGGCACTGTGTGGACTTGAGGCCGCTGCTACCAACTACAGCACAACATTGTGCGGCGGCTCCAAAGCGTGCTGGGTATGTCCGTTTTCCTTTCTGTAGTGTCGTGAATGGCTAACAATTTGACATTTCTTAAATACGCGATCACCAGTGCTTCGCTATCTTAGGCCTATCATCCAAAAATAGATGCAAGTTCATTTTAAAATTAACTCGTGTACAAGGTTTATATATGAAGCTATTCAAAGAATACATATATGAAATGTCCATTCGTCTAAAGCACCCATGAGAAGGTTACGCAGTAACGATGACGTATCCGTGGTTTACGAAATTTACGATTTTATTTATCTAGACATACAGTATATTAATACACTTCGGCTAAATATGGTTACCGATAATGAATTAATTATACAAATATAAGAACATGTTTGCTGACAAATGTAAATATTTTATAACGAAACGGAATTAAATGAAAAGGAACATTTTATTTGTGATGCTATAGCTAGATGTTTCTTTTCTTTGCAGATGAAGGTTAAAAAAACGAACGGTGTGAAGACGTACGCTCGAGGCTGCGGAGAGGCTGGTACGATCGACTGCACTCAAGCCCAACCGCAAGACGTCCAATGCAGCGGCAACGTAAGTCACGCTTGAAGACTTAGATATTATTTTTTTAATTAATAATAATTCAGGACTGCAGCCATGGATAGTTATTCTTTTTTTCTGGCGGTACATTTACTCGTTGCCGTTCGATCAAATAACGTTTACGTATTCTAATTACGACACTGTCGACGTAAATTAAACAATGCCAATCTTAAAACACACTATTTCAAACTTGCTTTTAATGTTTAGTCCTAATGCGTTACGTATAAGTCTTCTACTATCACAAATTAGTTATAATGACACTTAGTACTGTATTATTCGAATTATTTTCTAATTTATATTTTATGGCTATTGATTATGCATTTTTTATTATTGATATATTAATTCTTATTTTAATGCAACTCCCAATATATTAATTTATTTAGCTATTTAACTACCAGTGGCACTTTATACAAACTCATATGTGTATTTCAGGTATTTTTATTTATTTTATTTGTATTATTATTATATTTATTCTTTAGTATATTAATTATTTTGTAAACACAGTTTTACTTTGGATTTTAGTGTATACTTTGGATTTTAGTGTATAGATGAAAACATCAAATAATCGACAGTCGTACTTATCTGGTGCTATTTTGTCAAATTCAGTTGTTCGCATAAATAAAAATATCTTAATTATAATGTACGATGCACTGATACGACATTGTTACATTGAAGGTTTGTGGCGAATGCTGCATCGGTGACAAGTGCAACGCTTCTGGAACCGATTCCAACATGGCCGCCGTCAGTGTTCTGCTTCTCGCCGCCAGTCTCGTGATGGCGCTGTCTCAGCGAGACTAAGTCGCAGAACTCAAACGGACCAAGCTCAAAAACATCAGATAAAACATCTCAACAACATCGTACCTGTTACACCAAAGTTGGACTTGGCCCTGTACCATTTTACGAATGCACCGATCTTCCAAAAATAAACTTACTTAACAATTGCCACACTAATTACAATATAATAAATCACCGAACATTAATCTGAGTTTTCACGACAGTATGTGCTCTATTGAGAAGACGTGTGTTGTTTTATTAACGTGTGGAAGGTGCAGCTCGGATGCGACACCATTGTCGTAATATATATAAAGCGTCAGTGCAGTTATACGAAACCATAACATGAACTGCGGTCCTACAGTGCCGACAAGAGCTCACCATACTAAATTTGCCGAGTTGTAGAAACATGTTTTCTTTAATTGTGATAACAAAAAAGTAAAAAGTAGAAAGCTGGATTGAAAGCTCGATGAATTTGTTGTAGATATTGAACCCAACGAATGCGTCAGTTCAGCACAATATAGACCTACACGTATAAATGCTAATAGGCCAAATTTAGCTTGCTGTCGCATTCCCTTCTATTATGCATCCTCAACATAGAGCGCAATATCACTCGGCCCAGTGTGCCTGATAGATATTTGACATTTGTTGGTTTCCATTTTAGCTGGTCCGTTTTCAATTTGTACAACGTGCGTGTGTCGAATATTTCACTCCCAGCTGTTCTTACTCTTTGACTTGCTTAAAGCACGCTTATAGACGTGAATTATAACACTCCCAGTTAACATTTGATAACGATTGTTGCTGCTGCAAGTGTCCAGTTATCAGATTCGCCTCAAATGTATATCAGACCCGACAAACCGTATTACTTTGTAAGGCAATACTCTGGTCAACGAATATTGACGGCACTACGCAACTCCCTTGTTACATGTTTATATATGTTTTACTTTTCTAGATAGTTTTTAACAAATGGAGGTTATTTTGTTGTCTTTTTTGTTTTGGTTATATCAATGTGCATTATAATGGTGAATTTGATTTTCGCAGCTAAAATACCATTGTAAGCCCACCTGTGTGTTGCCGGCATGAGGGCCCGCGCTTAGGCCGGATCCGCCCAGGCAATATGCAGGATGGGCAACTAACGTTACCTGCTCGTACGATTAGCTTCGAAGCTGTCTACCAGCTAACTCTTGCCGTTACACGTGTGGTGTTTCCTGGCACGGGGCTTGGACGAAGGTGGATGTTTGACTCGGTAATTTGTTTGAAGCGTAACATTCTATTTCATGAGGGCAACGCGACGTCGGAATGCTCTGCCTAGATCCCTTCTCTTACGATCCGATTCACGGCATCCACAGAACTGCGTTCCCTTTGCACAGCGCTATTGTTGTGTATTGGTGTGCACGTGTGTGTATGTGTTGATTTCGATAAATAGACGCTCTTGTGGTTTTAACCGAACATGCGAAATGTTGCCTAACTGACAGCGACTTGTTATTGAATCTTTGTAGTGTTAGGATCGTATATACTGTGTTTCTTTGGTGAATTTGAATAAACGTGGATTTAATGGTTGACACTGTTTTTGTGTTAATGTTTATATCGAAAATAGGAGGATTGATTATCGCTGCTGTAACAGCTCAGATTACCGGTACAGGCATAGACAGACACGCTGCATCATCGGTGACGGTGGTCGTTCGGTAGGCCTACGTAATTACAAAAGGAAAACTAGTGCAGTCAAATAGGCCATGGGCCAGATATGCCCTCGTGCACCCCCACAACTCTACCAACCCATGTTTTATTTTAAGCTGTGGGGTCCCCTGAAGATGGTTTCAAGTGGTAACAGTGAAAAAGTTGGGTCTCACTACTCATTTCCAACCTATATTGGATGGTACCCTGAAATAACATATTTGTCGTCAATGCCGCGTGGTATTTAATCACCCACTACACAATCGTCATTGTATAGTCATATATGTCTCAATGTCAAATTGAAGGTTTTCATATGCTGATCATAATAATAGCATTCAATAGATATTTACTATTATGGCATGTGCCCTAATTAGCATAGAATAAGTATACCTTATTCTCACTCGTGACCGCATCGATGACATCATTATTTTTGTGAAATATATCCCTTGATCTCATGGTCTCATTAAGATCAAAATAATAATGCATGACACTCGCCGGCATCATATATTTCATTTGATACCAGAATTGTCTTTCTGTCATTACAAATGGTTTAGATATGATGCTTCAAATATAACCGTAGTGTCGCGGATAAAGAGGCGTAACGCATGGCATTTTTAATGATTACTCACTGTACTCCATCAGCAATGGATTGTTTAAAATGTGTTGACGAAGTGACTATAATGTTGTTGTTTTATAAGTCATTTACGTTCTTTTGCAGTATATAGGTACATGTTTACAGCTGGAATACTAGTTTTCTTACATGTCTCATCATGATATGCGGATATCACAAGATTTTATCTCATATTGTATTATTTAAGTCTCATATTATATTATTTAAGTCTCAATTGCGGCTTATACGAATATCTCAGGTCAACTTCACAGATATCGATAAGTGAAAATTTTATTTAAGTTGGATAATGATAAATTATAAGCTTTATTACTTACCCCAATTTGACCTGCTGGTATTACATACCTACCTTTGTATGTATTTACCATTAAAACGAAAACGAACAAGTGATCTAACTGTCGAACGTACTTGTATAGTAAAGTGTTTAAAATATGGAGAACTTCAACTCATATCTGGTATGCGGGATGCAGAGAAGAAGTTGGCGAAATTGCAGGAGATCAAAGAGAGCAGACTTTCAGAACATCCAACTTCAACCCACAGGATTGAGGACACGTGCAAGCTCATCTCCAACACAGTGATGGAATATCTTGGGTTCCATTGGGAATGCTACAAATGTTTCACCATGAATATGGACAGGTTGAAGCCCACCTCATCATAACCATCTGATGCCCCCACACCCCAAAGTACGAGCCGCAGAAGTTCCACAGGAGGTGATAAAATCATCTTCAAGTCGGACTGTATTTTCTGTGGATCAGAGGGACGTAAGCAGATAAAAGTGAAAGGCACACGGGTCAGTCAAGACATGTGTCAGTTTGAATTTGATGGATGGAAGACTGTGGCGACGATGGCAGAAATAAAACAGGATGAGAAGCACCTCACACGAATACGAGGTTTTGATCTGTTTGCTTGTGAAGCCAAGTTTCACAAGAATTGCCGCATGAACTATACGCAAAAACCAGAGAAATGGCGAAGTACATATGAAGAGAAACGTGTTAATCAGTTCAACTTGATGGATGCCCTTGAAAAGGCATTGGACATAGTATGTTGCATGGTGGAGAAGGATGTCCTGTATGATCGGAAGATAGTGAAATTGGCTGACCTGCAACAAGTGTACATATCCATCCTAGAGAATACAGAGCACAGTAATATTGACTATCGGAGTGAGAAATTAAAACTCAAAATTGAAACCCATGAACCCTTCAAAGGCCGACTGTCCTTCTGCGAAATGGGGAAGTTCCAGTCAAGCATAATCTATGATTCACAGATTGACATCATCACAGCCGTGATGGGTTTACTGAAGCACCTGATCTTAAATGTCCACCAACTCCCCGTGATTTTTACAGAATTGACACTATCGTACGAGACACTCTCCAGAAATTGTTATGTTGTGTCATAACTGGGATGGCAACTCCCACATCATCCCGCACACAGAGACTTATTTTGTCAATTGTTCAGGACATCTGCTGGGCAACAACCAATGGATCGTTCAAGCTGCCAAAACACATCTTCGTGAGCATGTTTATGCATCATATGTTCAGTAGTATGTGTGTTCTCTAGGGTGGGTTTTCCCGTGAGATCCTGAGCGATAATTGGACACAATTCGTTTCAAAAGTCATGCTGGAAGTAACCAGGCTAGTTTCGGTGAAACAGTTGTTTTCGTCACCATACCATCCCATGGCGAACGGGTTATATGAGAAAACCTTGAAGAAGATGTCAGTTCGCATGTGCTATGAACAGCCTCGTGACTGGGATAGATATCTCGAACCTATACAGTTTGTCTATAGGGAAGTCCCTCAAGCCAGTTCAGGAGTGTCTCTGTTCGAGCTACTATACGGACGAACAGTGCATGGGCCGATGTCAATCCTCAGGGAATTATGGACCAAGGAGAACGCATATCAAGAAGTGACAAATACTTATTAGTATGTGCTCGATCTACGGAACAGAATTGAGGAAACGTATGTAATACATCTAACCGCGGCTCAACAACGATACAAGATACATTTCGATAAGAAAGCTAAAGGGAGATCCATGGACATCGGAGTTCATCATCATGTTGATGCATTGGAAAGGACCATATAAGGTCCTTGAGAAAGTCGTATGCAACGACTATTGAATTGAAATCGGAAATCACAAGAAGCTATTCACGTGAATATGTTGCAAGAATACAAGGTGAGATAACCCATTGTAGCTGCTCTGGCTGCGATTCTGAATCCGGTAGAATGTGCTGAATTGGATTGGGAAGGAGAATCCCACACCGAGAAGGAGACGTGGAGAGAAGTAGAAATTAATGCTGATATAGACGAAGAACGTGACCAAAAATTGAGACAATTGATGGAAGAATTTAGCGACATCTTTTCGGACGTACCGGGGTGTACACACATTGAGCAACATGTAATTGAACTGAACACAGATAAAACGGTCAGGATGAAACCGTATCCTCTTCCGTTCGCCCGAGTAGGTGACATAGAAACAGAGGTAAATACGATGCTAATTTTAGGGGTTACTGAGCCGTCAAAATCTCCCTTTTATTCTCCACTCTTACTAGTCAAGAAGACAGACGAGTCTTATCGTCCAGTGGTCGATTTCCGCCAACTCGACCAAGTCACGGTTTTGATGCGGAACCTATGCCCCACCCGGAAATGATCTTTGCCAAATTAGCCAAGGATAGAATATTTTCCACACTTGACTTCTGCAAAGGGTTTGGCAAATACCTTTAACTACCAACGACAAGGAGAAAACTGCTTTCTCTTCTTCACTAGGGTTACATAATTTTCGGAGGATGCGGTTTGGGTTGGTGAATGCCGGTACTACTTACACTAGAATGATGCGTAAACTACTTCTCAATCTAGTGGTCGTAGACATTTATGTAGACGACGTGATAGATCACTCGCAATCTTGGGAAAAGCACATGGAGGTTCTGAAATCCTTATTCCTTCGTATCCGGGAAGCTTCACTCACGTTGAAACCGTCCAATTGTAGGATAGGCTTCTCGCAGGTAGCCTTTGTGGGACACAAAGTGAGAGCAGGCCAAGTGGTAACCCAATCTGACAAGGTAGAGAAAGTCAAAGTTGCACCAATTCCTCATACTAAGACTCAGGAATATAAAAAGGTCTTTGTTGGGATTATCTGGGTAATATCGGAAATTCATTCCACACTATGCCAGTCTTATATGGCGATTATGTTATAGAATCTTGGTGAAATAGTATAGGATTGAAGAACTTGTCATTCCGTGTGTACCTCTGGAATGTTATGATAGAGATATCTGTACGTAAGACTTTGTACGATAAGAGGGTAGGGAGGCTGACGGGTGTTCCTTGAAGAATCGTTGTATTTTGTTTTGTTGTTTGGAAGATGGGTAAATAAATTGTGATAATTCTTTAATTGTGTATAACTACTTCCCTTCTGGCATATCTCAGAACCCGGATAGTTATTAAGCAAGGCCGTTTAACCTGACGATTCTTGACATACGAATTAGCCTGAAGTCATCATGCAACGTTTGTCACTTTTGATGCTTTAATATACACAGCACAAGTGAAGCTGTCCAGGTCAGCAATCCTTTCTTCAGGTACGTCCCATGTATCTTCCAGCTTCTTGAGTACATGAATGTATTGAGGATGCACGAGTGGGTATATATGCCGACGCAGCAACAAGCCGACCTGCAAAAGGCGAAATTTCTCCGACTGGCAGGATTCCCTAACGTGGTGGGGTGCGTTACCGGTACCCACGTCCGCAACCAGGCACCCCGAATCAACGAGCACGAGTATGTCAACCGGAAGAATTTCCACTCCATAAACGTGCAGGTAAGGTGTGATTTATCAAATATTTTGAATTTGCTAAAACCATTATGGAATATGACCCTAATATAACATACTAGTGGCAACACACATACTTGGGTGAAACACTTCTTAAAGTACTTGAATAATTTATGAAGTATTCAAATACAAGTACTAAGTGTATGTGTCAAGTCAACAGTTGAGAACGTATACAAATACTTGATCAGACATGGGGTTAAATACATTTGTATTTGAAAGTATTTAAATAATTTGTTTAAAGTATTTGTAATTGTATTTGACACTAATGAAATGAAAGTTTATATTTGAATATTCCTTAAAGTATTTACAAATTTCAAATACTTTCAAATATAATTTAAAATACGTTTACCTGGGCATGGTTATTAATAAATGATAAGTTAGATTTTGTATTCGCCTATCTTGTTTAACTTCTTGAGTTAACAAATTTACTGGTTCATTTGACAATTGACCACATTTTCCAGTCAGAAAGAAAACCATAATGTGGGAAGTCACTGAGATTGTTATGAAAGCATACCAGTGAAGGCAGGATCAATTTGTCAGTTGTCACCTGTGACGAAGATGCAATTAGCAACAACAGCACACTGTTGCACTGGCCTGTGTCTCTTTTGATCAGGGTTTTATTGCCCCTGCTAACCAACCCTGCTAGCTGCTAAGGCCTGCTATTGTGTTAATGATTGTGTGAACTGATAAGACATATTTGCACTCTGTGAAGGGAAGGTAGGGGTTTCCCAAGCTAGACTATTACTTGCCTACATTGTTGCAATTTTACAGCATACCATATATTGCCAGTCTATAAGGAATATCTCATGTAATAGTTATACATAACATCATGAATTTATGTCAATAAACAACATATCTTGATATAAGATTTGCTATTGTTTTGCTATAGGCTGTCTTATAAAAAGTATTTTGAAAAGAATTTGAAATACATCCTCATGTATTTGTATTTAAATACTTTTAATTGTATTTGACCCCATATATGTACTTGATTAGTATTTTTTAGGATAGAAAGTTATTGACATTCACACTGTGGGTTTCAATCATTATTATTATTATACAATTCTGAAATAAAACACCTATATACTGTTCAATGTGTAACTTTGCCTGTTATACCAGAGTCACTGATATTTCCTACTTGATTGCAGAAGCTGCCTTGTTTTCACAGGCCACTTAGTTGCAATTAGTAACAGCCGCCCCCAGTACCAACTATTGTTCAAATGTTCCTTGCACAGGATAAGACATGGCTACGCTCTGTGGACAGAATACAGTAGCATACAGAGATGCCTGTATCCTCGGGTTTTATTGCTTGAATGGCAGCTCAATACAACTGTTACCAGTATGAACCCCTCAACATCAAGCAGGCTGTTCTATTCATGACTAATCAGGGGAGGGCAGTGGAATACTTGGATCTTTGTACCTACCTAAAAAATCTTGTTATTATTGTATGTTTGATATTACCAATGTGTTCAAATGCAAAAACATCCAAATATATAACATTATTTTTTATTTCATTTATACTTAACAATATTAATACTAAATGCGTTTTAATTCTGCTTGCACGAAATCTTTCAGTTACAAATACAACACTGAATAATTACAATTCATTTTATTTCACCCAAGTTCTGGTTATTTCTGACCACTTCGAAATAAAATGTAAAACACAGTTTTGTTTCATGTATTTCAGACAAAGAGAAAAACTACATTGATGCAGGTATAAAACATGCACATTGAATGAGGGTCAACTGTCTCTGTTGTAGTTGATTTGTGATGCTGACATGCGGATCATCAACTGCATTGCCAAGTGGCCGGGTTCTGTACATGACTCCAGAATTCTGAGGGAATCGGCTCTGTTTGCAGTGTTTGAAGCACCTCAGAAGCCATTGACTGGAGTGTTTCTTGGCGACAGTGGATACATGTTACGTGAGTGGCTGCTCACACCGATTCTCAACCCGCGGGATCAGCGGGAACGAGCGTACACGGATGCCCACTGCATCACACGAAGCACCGTTGAACGGTGCATTGGGGTGCTGAAACGTAGGTGGCATTGCCTTCACAGTCAGATCCGGCTCACCCCGACGAAGGCATGCAAAGTCGTCTGTGCATGTGTGATGCTGCACAACCGTGCAACAGAGCTGGGACTGCCACCACCATCAGGGGATGACACAGACCGTGACCAAGACAACAACCCTCCATCAGTGTACAGAGCCAACGCTCCAGTCGTGGCTGAGCGGGTACGCTCTGCTGCAGGGAAAGCAGCTAGAGATGCAGTTGTAAGAAATTACTTCTAACACTGTGTGGAAGTCCATCACTTGAACTAGTGTAACACATAAATCAATGTAGGTGCACGTTGTTCTGTGCAGCAGAGCAGAGACAGTGATGAATGAATGAACGTTTATTCAACAACAACAACAACATAATACATGCACAGTATGGTTTGCTGCTGCTGCTGCTGAAAGGACATAGCTGAAGTCATAGACTTATGTGTTGCTATGCCCTACTCGAACTATGAAAACTGAATAAATACAACAGGAATTATAAATAAATCACAAAATAATATTCACAACTCATATATAGACTGTTTACTATAGTGCTTGTGTTACTATTACATGGGTTTAACAAAACATCACCTTCAATTAACAATTCACAAATATGTAGAAAGTAATGACAACTTGATTGCTTTTTTAAATTGTGTTAAACTTGGAAGCTGAGTCAATTTGTTTGGTAAATTGTTCCACGTTTTTATACCCTTGACGGTGATTGACAGCAGTCGGGGGGTGGTGTTTGTCTTTTTAACATAGAACAGTTTGCTTTGTCTTGTATCATGTATGTGTATAGCTGCGGTTGGTTCAAATAATGCTTGAACACGACCATTTAAAGAATGGTTGTTTGCTTTATAAAGTATGATCATAGTCTTGTATTTAACTAAATCATGAAATTTAAGCATGTTTGAGAGATGGAAAAATACAGATGTATGATCATGGTAATTAAGATTATAAATAATCCGTATAGCTTTTTTCTGTAACATAAATAGTTTTCTGAGTCTAGATTGATAAGTATTTCCCCAGATCTCACAGCAATATGACATATGTGGTTCAACAAGTGAATTATATAATGTGTGTAACGCTTGACAATCAAGAACATGCCTAGTTTTATACAAAACTGCTATGTTTTTTGATACTTTTGATTCAACCATTTTTATGTGTTCTCTCCATGTTACGTTTTCGTCAATGGTTACTCCAAGGAATTTAGTATATGATACCTGCTCAATGTTTTTCCCATTCAAAACTATATGCACATCTGTTCTAGGTTGCTTTTTATTGTTGAACATTATAAAATGTGTTTTGTTCACATTAAGTGATAATTTGTTCGCTCGAAACCACAGGTCTAGTTTTTTTAGTTCGTTGTTAATAACAGTGCTTACTTCATCTGTGTTACTAACGGAATAAAACATGTTTGTATCATCAGCAAACAAAATAATATCAAGCAATTTTGAGACTTCACACATGTCATTTATGTACAGAATAAATAATAACGGGCCAAGGATTGAACCTTGCGGGACTCCACACTTGATTTCCTTTTGTTCTGTGTTACTGTTGTTATAGCATACATATTGTCTACGGTTGGTTAAGTAGCTTTTTATCCAGGCCAGAGCCAGACCCCTGATTCCGTAGCATTGCAATTTACTTAGCAGTATGTTGTGGTCAACAGTGTCAAAGGCTTTTTTTAGGTCGATAAAGACCCCAATCGTGGTTTGGCATTTATCCATTGCGGATGTAATTTTTTCGACAAATTCTGTTAAAGCTAGTGAAGTTGAGTGATTACTTCTGAAACCATACTGCCCATCTGTCAATATGTGTTGTGTTTCAATGAAAGACCTTAGCCTTTTGTTGAATATTTTTTCAAGTATTTTTGAAAATTTGGATAAGAGAGATATAGGTCTATAATTAGAAAATTGAAAACGATCTCCTGACTTAAAGGTGCTCAATCATTTCAATTTATTGCTCCTGACGTGTCAGACTAATTTCACGAAACGTAATCGTATCAGGTATTCATTATTGATACACTGGTTCATTTGTACGTATGCTTTACTTCGTTTTAGTGAAATTAACAGACAAACAATAAAATGATTTTCGGTCAGTCCTAACCGAATATCAAGACACATATCTGAACTTGGATGTGGTCTGAGATAGAATTCTCGTGTAATAGTCACGTGAACGGGAATATGCGGCGACATCGGCCTTTGACCCCACCGTGCGGTGCCTGGATTCATTCAGCATTGCGTATTTACGAGTCGCCATCCATTTTTCGTATACGATTCGTAGCTCGATAGTTTTATCTGCAATGAAGGGACGCCCACGGATATATGTCACCGACTGGGCTAAAAAGAGGGTGAGAGCGGAAAGACAAAGAGCGTATCCGCGTACAAAGGTGTATATTGGAAAGGTCATGGATTTGTGGAACCAAACGAAAGAAACGGCTGGCGTGAAAAGTGATTCAGCATTCGCCAAGGTTCTTCTGGACAGGTTAGTAATGTTTAATTTATCAGCATCAGTAACACGTATTTGGGCGTATGAGGGTATATGGAGATTATGTTGCTTGAGTCAAATTGGTTTTCTACTTTTAACCAACGAAAGGTAGTCGTCGAGTTGATATAGCCAATTAATATAGTATTATCGCCCACATCGGTGCAGGCCTCGGCCCATGGTATGGGCATGAGTATGAGGCTATGTATGTATGGCTATGCCTATACTATAGGCGGCCTACCTCACCTAGCAAGGACGTACGTGACAGGGACATGCTAGCAGGCATGGGACAATTAACTTTGGAATAAAATTAATGAAATTACAATAAATCATGATATATTTCAATGATCCAGTTATATGTTTACAATTTATATTTTGATCAAATTAAGAACATGTTCTTCAATTTGATGTAATATCATTGATAATCATTTTATTTGGTCACTTTATTTTATGCATAGACTAAATATAATCATAATAAAAAACTTGGTGGTGTAATTGTAATTAATTTGAACAGTTTAGTTTTAATTTGCAGTAGCACCCACCGGACATTCACATTTTACTAAGCTCAATTACTGACTGACACTGGTTGGACCTTTCAGACTGAAAACATAATTGCCTGGATCTAACTATAAGTACTTGCTTTATTGGATGTCAGTTGAGTCACTGGCTGCTTGTAGTGTGCACTTTGATCAGCAAAGCAAGTTACATTTACTGACAGCAGATCAGTGATAATCACCTCAGGAATCACATAATACCCAGTAAAACACAACTAGTCTAAAGCCCTGCGTGGGGCGGGTTTTGGCCCGCGGGCTTGATTTTTGTTGTTGTTGCGGTGCGGGTTAAGTTTCAATTTGTGCGGGGCGGTCTGCGGGTCAGGTCACTGCGGGCTAGTAATTTCTACATGCGGGTTACTGCAGGCTGATTTTTGTAACTCATTAATGGTCACCAGTTACTCAAAGGTGGGACATTCTTTGAGCTAGTTAATTGGGGATTACCTGATTGCCCTTTTGTTTGTGTTTAAACTGTTATGTTAACATGTGCTGGCATGCCTTCCACTTCAGTCAGGTGTGATTAGTGGCTTCTTCCAGGTGGAAGTATCAGTTCAGGCCATCAATCTGTTTGTGTAATTAAGCCACCAGGATGTCCATAAAGAGCAGTTACCCCACCAATTAGACAGGAAGTGCCTTTGATGTGTGGAGACTGGAGACCATGCCACTTGGCACTGCTGACAGTGCTAACTGCTAAGAACAAGAACTGTCAGTCTGCCTCTGTAGAAGTAAGATGCCTCAAGTCAAACTGCCTTCTACACTAGTATAATCCGGTGCCAGTAGCCTGGTCCAGAGGGGATTTTGAAAATATAAATTGCAACTTCTAATATCTGCAAATTGCAACACTGCCTTTGTGCACCAGACTCAACCTTTGAACAACTCATGTTTATGCAGTACAATGGCAAATAGATTATAAGATCATAGGATGCCACTGAAATTAATGCCAGCGGTGTAAATTTCATTGTTCTTCATACAAAAATGATCAACTGCCATTGCATATTCACTTGTGCTGAGTTATATCAATTAATTAATTAATAATTTTAAAATACGTTAAAATTGTACTCGTACCTTTACTTTGTCCCAGGTCTGCTTATCACCTTCAGGTATTTACATTATAATGACAAGGGTTCTATTTGTCTTAAAGATGGAATTCCAAGTACGACATGGTTGTCACCCATCACCGTGCATTTATTAATATTGTAAACAACAACGATTAATAAAGATGATATATTTTTAATGATTCCATGTCATCTGTTGTGGGCTGCGGGGCGGGTGCGGGCTGACTTTTGACTAATTACTGCGGGGCGTGTTGCGGGCCAAGTTACTGTGGGGCGGGCAGCGGGCCAGGATGTGGCAAAATATGCGGGGCGGGCTGAGTTGTAATATGCGGGGCGGGTTGCGGGTCAAACGACATAGTTGCGGGGCGGGCTCAGATTTCCAGCCCGCGCAAAGCTTTAACAGCTACCAATTGACCTTTACCCATGTCTACACAATAGTAGTATGATACTATGAGTTTGACTACCATGTTTTGTATGATATAAATATATCTTTACTTGCCTTCAGCAATATAGAATAAAAAATAACACTTCTTTACTGTTTTTCCATGTGTGATGTACAACATTGAATGCTGATTGTAATAAAATATAAATTTAATAATCTTGTATTACGTAAATTTAAAAGAGTAGTAATAATTTAGGATTTTTTTAGAGAATGCTAAACATTTATACATATATTGTGACCGTAATAGTGTACATATTACCAGGGGGTAAGCGCCCAAAACTGCATGTAGTATGTATAGAAGTATGTATAGAAAGAACAGTTTATAAGTTACATCTCTGAAAAGTGTGGAATATGTATACACATTGAGAGAGATCTTTTAGGCCTCTATGCTAACCTTAGTTTGATAGTGAGCAAGAAAACAAGTACACCGGGTGCATGAACATAGGAGGAAAATTTATTTTATTCTTTCTGAAAGGTATTTAAATAGCCTGGATATTATTTTGATGTTATACTATTTATGTGTAGTAGTACTATTAAAAATGTCAAAATTAACCAATTTAGGCCATTCCACTTTATGCCTTCACTTGACAGTTTCATCACAAATATGCAAACGACGTCAACACCAATCCAGCCATCACAGACAACAACTGCTGCATTGGCTCTATCGAGTATCAGTGGTCACAGTAAAACCAGCTCACTGTCAGGTATTCAGTCTCTTCCTGAGGCTGGGTGTAGCTCTGAACCATTACAACCAATGTAAGTTTACGTAATGGTATTAATGTACTGTTATGTTCTGGTTTGACCAGTCTAATTTCTGTACAATTATTCCATCTTTGTAAAACTGTCAACTACATAGCACATTTCATTTGCAGTTAATTTTGTCAACTTAATTTTCTTTTTATTTCATTTGGAATTTTTGTATTGCAAACATAAACATGTATATACAATGCAAGTAAATAAACGTGGCACAATATAGCCAAGCCTCAGTGATTGTCCTTTCACAATAATGATGCTTATGCTGGGGCACATATTTACTAAAGCCTGCAACTGCTTTAATGTTACTTCACATGACATTTTATGCACACACACAGATTGCTGCCTTCCTTCGTGAGTTATCTTAGTTGTACAGAAAGTGGACTCTCACAAAAAAACAGTAAACATCAATTGTAACGTTAGGCTTACAAATTTATGTACGTTTTCAATTATGTTCTTCTGGTGAATATGCTTTATCCAACTATTTGACAAGATATTCAACTTTGTAATTGATAAGCGTGCTCATGACTAGTGTACACAACATGATAATGTGTATAAATGAAAATAAAAATTGTATGTGCATTTTAAGTCCTACACATTCATCCAAGCTTCGAAAAAACATTATGCATGATGTGTACACGTTTTGTGTGTTGCTTGTGTGTAAAGACAAATTATCGATACATTTTGGCTGGTATGGCTGCAAAGCATACATACTAAATAAGTTATTATATTTTAGGAGATGAGTACCCACAGATCCTTCATCAGTGGGACATTTGGCATGCAGCAAAGAACCTGGGGAAAAGACTGTCAGAGGTACATGTTTCATTGTGAACGAATGTTGTTGGTGTATTAAAGAAGGAGCAGATCAAGGACAATGTTTCCATGTCTGTTATGTTTGTAGTTACATCAGCATATGTAACAAAATAAGATATGAATAATGTCAGCTTACAAATTATTGAAATGTGATGAAACATTCCAAAAGAATTATGAATCTTAAGTGGAGCGTATTAGCACAGTGGGAAGAGCTTCGGACTCTCGACTCGGAGAACGTGGGTTCGAATCCTGTGCGATGGTGTCAAACCTTGGGCAATTTTGTTTACTCTACATTGCTTCAGTTCACTGTATCAGTGAGTACCTGACTGTAGACAGTAGTTGATATTTGTTTACGAATAATCTTCATGCATTAATTGCAGCATGGGTGAATGCTTCCAAGAGATATGGTGTTCAATTGAACAGGTCTACCAGGGAGTAAAATTGTAAAGCACTTTGAGCAGCCCTGGTGACTGGATACTGCACTATATAAGAACTTACCTTTACTTTACGATTATGACTACTGTGAAGCATCGATAACCCAAACACTTTGGTCCCTAATGTACGTGCCATGGCTGATGAGGTTCTACTCTATTGATGGGCCATGCCATACCATAGTCTGAGCTGGCAGAAATTAATCATAAACATAATAACAGTACATTTTGATATGATGGGTGTATCAAATGCTATCAATATATATATATATGCACCCATATATATGTTTATATACCATACCATAAATATAAAACATTATGTGACCCTACCATCTGCTATTTGCCAGGTGTCTAGTAACCGTGCAAACAAGGCTTTGGGACCTTGGTGCAAGGACATCGTGACGCATTTCTGGCACTGTGCAGAAGTTGCAGAAGGTTCTGAGGAGCGATTCAAGGTAATTGTTTTTAAAAAACCTGTTTTCTTTACGTTTTCACAATGACCCATGTTAATCACACCAATATCATAATCTTTCTAAACATGTTCCAATAACATAAATTTGGTGGCTAAAAAAAATCAATAACGTACCAATTGGTAGATTAAAAAAAATGTATGTACAAGTTGATTACTGTATTTATTTGATTTAGTGTATTGACATGTGTGTAATTTAACATGAATGTTTGTTTTGTTATATAGTGACAACGCTGTGTTGTAGGAGGAGTGGCGAGGGATCATCCACCACACTGTCAACAAACACGAGTGGCAAATTGGTGGTGGGGTGTCTGCTGGCCAATGTTCCCATGGTCCTCTGGAGGAAGACCATGACAAGGTCTGGCTGGAGGAAGGCTCGCCATCACACAAAGCCTTGGTGGAAGTTGTACTGAATGTTCGCTTCCTCAAGAATGTCCATCATTATGTGAAATTCAGGTGTGTATTTCAATAGTTACAATTTTGTACTATTTTAACTATTACACTATTTATTTATAAAACAAATTATGTATTCATCTTTTTAAAGAACACCTCTTATTTTATCACTCCATCAACTGTTGGTTGTCAGCGCACTGTGGTTGTGTGTAAAGTATAGATAATGATTATGTGATCGTTGGTCATGGTTTTCAGACATACCGGAGAACTCGAAGTGTTTCATCACCACATGTTGATGTATGCGGCTAAACTTTTCACATTCAGGTAAACGAATAATATGGTACAGATTATCATAGGTCTGTCACCAAACCTTTCATGAAAATCATAAATAATAGCAATGAAGAACGACGACATATAATTTTGTCTGCATGATAATTTTTTATTAACTCCTGTCCTCATGAAATTGCATATTCGTGTTTAAAAATGTGAAGTAAACACTATTTCCAGTCTTATTATATAAGATTGTATTAAGACTGTGATTCTACTGACTAGACAATAATTACAAGTAAGAAAATAACAAGTACAATTATTGCACTGTATATTATAACATTTATAATATTACATGAATAAGTTATGTTTACATGTGTTAAAAACAACAACACTTACATCAAACTGCAATTGTTTATCGCATGCAGTGTGTAATGAAAAATCACAAGAAAATGACTAGGCAATTATGAAAGATAAACAAGAATTACAGGTAAAATCATTAAAATTGGACGTTGATCATGACATAGTACAATATGTGTGATCGTACAAAAAAAACAATGTAATATAAAGTATTAGAAAAATATAAATTGGTGATAATGTAGAAAAATAAAAACAAAATTAAATAATAAATACATAATAAATATACTTTCAAAAATACAATGTCGATGCAGTCAGTATACACAGAAACAGGTGTATCAAATGTCACAAACATGTTTTATATCTCGCAGCTACCCAGTGTATGTTGCAAGAACTCAGCTGGCTGCCATCGACTACCAAAAACACAAAGACAGACCCTACCGCCTTAACTCTGCAGGAGAAATTATGTGAGTATTTCCGTTGACATAAATATAAATTATTGATGTAGCAACATTACTTATTAATTTTGAAAAAAATACCAATATTTAAAAACTTAGAAAACATTAAAATGTGGCTTTGTGTGAAGAAATCTAAGAGTACCACGAACATTCTTAGAAGAGTCAAAAGGAAATACTAAGGCAGTTAGAACAAGAGCAAGATTTATAGGATGCATATTGAGAAAGGTTTGTGTAACAATGGAGAGAACGTTCTAGAGTACAAATAATAGATAGATAGATAGTCTGTAAACATGGTTTAGAAACAGAACTGCTACTAAATACAAATGAAAGAAATTGGAGGGCCATGATTGTCAATGTCTGCATAACATGTAGCAGCAAGAAAAAGAGCAGCTAGAAGAAGACCATGTATGAATTACTTTTGAAGAATATGGTGTCACATTTATCTAAAAAATAATTCATGCCACAGTCATGGAAATAGTTATTTTGTCTGATTTAAAGGTACAGGAGGATGTACAGCAAAAAATCGGGAAACTGGTATGCTGTTCCCATGAAGACACGGAAATCCTACAGTTACATAATCGACATGCAAATGGATGCAGTTCGTCGCAGAATGGTTGATACAGAATCAGTGTCAAGACGTCGCGAATTGATGGCAGAAGATCCCCGCCGAATCAGTCGGACCATGGCACCCACTGCTCCACCACCAACTGCCGAGCTAGTGAGGCGTCACCGCTCCCGGATGTCCAGAAACCTCCGGTCTACAATGACGTCTGGTCAATCAAGCTAACCGACTGACCTGGAAGCCAGTGTAAACCCCATTTGCATTGGGGAATCGATCCCTAATGCGGCTGACCACACAACTGGGGATGACGCGACGGATGTTTGTCCCGAGTCGGCCATGTCGCCACAGGACAAACTGCCTGTAAGCAGCATGTCGCAGGGCTGCCGAGTCGTGTCCGGGGTCCTGCGCAAAAATGTCTGTCCAGTAGGCCATGTTGATTTGTAGAACTAATGGCTCCAGACACACTAGTTCAATCTCCTGTAAAGATAAAATTGTTATAGCAAAACAACGTTGGGCATCATTGCAATGTTGGGAGTAAATATGGAGTATTCATTGTGGTAATCCGTATAAATTGTTTGATGAATGACCTGATATACCTCATACATATTGGCATATATCTTGCGAGCAGTGAGTATTCCACAGGGGATGGTTTCAGTGGGATGTAGGGGGTGATACAGCAAGGATAACTTAGTGTAACAAAAAAGGTGATGATGTATTTTAATTGTATGAGGTCGTTGTCATAAAATTTATTGTTATTTTTTATTATGAATATTCATTAAAATTGCCATCCTGGCCAGAGTCAATATTATACATCGCTGTGATAGCTGCTAACTGGCAAGGATTATGAAATGTTTTTCCTGACAATACATCTCAGTTTCTGTCATGTGTAACTATTACAGCTACTCTTGTTTGACATTTCAAGATGCTGCCTGAACGTCAAGGTTACATCGTCATGGGAAATGTTGTAATGCCAACATTTTAGATAGGTACTATGCCAACAGTATGTTTTCCTTATCATGTATTCGAAGGGTTTGTCATATGTGGCATATTATGAAAGAATCAGTTCACTCCAGGGTTCATTACTACATTACCTCAGGGTATTATCGTTCATTTAAAACAAAAACTTGCATTCTTATTACACAATTGTAGTATGCTTAACTAGTCCTTCTATGTTGCATTTCAATGTCAGGTACTCACTGGTCTTTGAGATATGCAGTTGTGTAGGCCACAGCATAACCTCTCCAGGTCTGTCGGCATGTCTCTACATCTGCCGCAGATGCACCACTGGGGGGTGATTTCCGATGGCTGGTCCGGGTGGGGGGTAGGCGCCTGGGCTTGTAGCACTTCAAGGGCATCGAACACGATGCCTGGATGCTCATTGACAATTGAGTGCAACAAACAGCGCATCGACGTTGCATCTAACTGCTCTATTGTTTCCTATGTAAATGAATGCAAAGTTATATTTTTGTAGGTGTTATATGGATGAATCACTCTGGGTTTAATGTACAAATGCATGATGCACACACAAGGGACTTTGTTGAATAATGATAACAGCTTTTTTCCATGACTACATGTGGATTTGGTGTGAAAATGTAATGTTTACATGAAGGTTTTTTCGTAAAGTAAGTAAACATAGTTTCTATATGTATGTCTATGCAGCCGAATATATATTTAAAGGTACAATTAAAACTTTGTTAATAACCTATGTGTGGTTAATTGTTGTATATGATATTACCTGAGTTGAACGAATGCGGGCCTCCCGAAGCCTACGTACTCTCTCGATATCAGCCTGACTCAGCCGACATCCTCTGCCACCCCTCCCTCCTCTCGTCCTTACACGCTGGTTGCGGGGTGGCATCTATCAACATCAAAACAGATGTATGAACTTAATTACATGTCACATGAACATCCTTTTAGTATTGCACATTCCAGAAATACTTCCTCAATTGTGATGACAATGCACGAAATTGGATGATTGCACACTAACACCTTAACTTTGTAATTTGACAGTTATCCCAGGAAACCAATTACAAATTACATAGGCATATTCTTGGTTGTCGCATAACATGCATATTTATTACATTACGTAATTAAAATACGATGCTAAATATGCATTAACACAAAATGTCAGCAATATAACAACTTTCATATATATATTCATAAATACTATAATAGGTGTCGGAATTGGGTGAAAATTGAGGGGAGGGGCTGAATCTGAATAAAAGCCATTGATCGCCCTCCATCTCAGAGGGTCACAAAAAATCCCAACTGCACATCATTTGCAAAAATAATGGGGCTCAGCTCCCTGGTTTCAACCGCCGAAATTTATACCCCCCTTGTTTGACGTATTTGATGAACATAATATAATTACTGCTCCCTTAAAATGCACAGTCGCTATACTGCCAAAACAATGTTATTTCCCATTATGCGCCGTCGCCGTCAGGTAATTTACTATCGTACTGTATTTTCGTAATAAATAGTTTATTAACGTGATTCGCCGTAGCCATAGGCATGTCAATACATATCAAATCGGCCCCTGTATTATCTTATTATGCCCACTGTCAGTGTCACTCTCCGTTTCTGGCGCAGTGCCAGTACAAATGATGACGTAAATTCGCAATGCACTGTCGCAGATGTCACTCACTTTTATTAACGTTGGCTAATTCACTTTGGATTAATACACCGCTTGGTATCATACATGTTCGCGTTACCAATTGTGACAGTGTAATACGTACCTTCTATTCATTCTACCACCACGTGTTCGCTCTTCTCTGTTGTTGATGTTTTCATAAGCTGGCCTGGATGTCTGGTCTCGCGTAAAGCACGTGACTGTCTAATTTTAGGAAATCGACAGCGCAATTGGCTTTCGCGCCAGCTACCCGATGTAACGACACATCTTTTTTTGTCGATTAAAAAACAAGTACGAATTTTTTTTTTATTAAACAGATTGTGCGCACTAATTAAACTATTCACACATTACACATCTGGACATAAAAGAACAGGATTGGCGATGGGCAAACGAAGTGATTGTGCACCTTTAAATATAGGAATGACTTTTGCTAATTTCATATCATTTGGAAATGATCCGCTGATCAAAGATCTGTTAAAAATGTGGGTTAGCGGTTGTACAATTTGCTTTATTACATGCTTAACTGTGTTTTCATGCTGATTTCATCGTGTCCGTATGAAGTTTTACTTTTGCACCCAGACACAATTTCGAGTACTTCTTGCTCAGTAACGGGGGACATATATATTGATTGTGATACAGTACGTTTTACATAGTCGGTTGGCTTTGTTCCCGGGCAGGGTTCTATGAGGTTGGATAATTTAGTACCTATATCGACGAAGAAATTGTTAAAATGATTAGCTATTTCTTTATTTTCTAATACTACTATGTTATCGCCAACATGAAACTTGTTCAAATATGTGGTATCACATTTTCTTTTACCTATTATGCTGTTAAGAGTTTTCCAAGTTGCTCTTATATTAGTCTTACAATCGTCGAGTTTTTTTCTGTAATATTTTTTCTTTTCTAGACGTAACTTATTTTTGTAATTTTTGTAGCGGATTTCTGTTAATTCTGTCCTATTTTTTAGAAACGCTAAGTACATGTTATTCTTCTTTATGCAAGCGTTTTTTAGCCCGCTTGATAACCAAGGTTTATCATTCTTTTTTGTCTCTCCTGAATACGTTGTAGTTTTTACAGGACAGGCATCGTTATAAGAATTATTTAGTATTTGCATAAAGCGCGAGAATGCTAAATTAGGGTTTGACTCGTTCATTACAGTGTCCCAGTTTGCATAATTTAAATCGTGCTTAAATTTGTTTAACGAGTCCTCATCTAACGTTCTGTTATATTTATATGTTGGATCATCGTTAATAACCGCATAAGTGCTGTTGTCACACAGGACGAAAATTGGCATATGGTCTGTAGCATCACTTAAAACAATGCCGCACATTTTGTTTCTACACAGTTCAGAACAGAAAATGTTATCTATTATACTAGCAGTCGTGCTTGTTACTCGTGTGGGCCTGGTGATCAAGGGATATAACCCAGAGCTGAACATTTGATCAATGAAATATTTTTATTCAGCTTGCTCTTCGCAGTGCAATGGGTCTATATTGTAATCACCACATATATACACGATTTTGCTGATGAGATTTCCCAGTATGAATGAGAGATTGTCATTAAATTTGCTGATGTTGGTATTCGGTGCTCTATACATACAACCGACATTGATTTTTTCGTGTTTACTAATTTGTATCTCAATAAAGATGCTTTCAAAACAGTCATCAACAGCATACGATATATTCCTTAGACAAATATAAGAAGACTGGCAATTGTTAAGTACAGATTCACACACATATATGGCAACGCCGCCACCGTGTTTGTTTTTTCTGGAATTACAGTACAGTTTGTAACCAGAAAATACGACATCGTTACAGTTTACTTCACTTCCGTCCCAATTGTTTTCTTTAAGCCACGTTTCTGATATAGCAATTATATGAAATTTATACTCCATGCTTTGGATAGTATCTTTAATCTTGGGTAAGTTAGCTTTTAAACTCCGAGCATTAAAGTGTATCATACTCAGTTTGATTGGCTGGTTTTTGCCAACACTGCTAAAGTTTGTTGAAAATTGTGCTGGGGTGTAGTATTTACATTGCGTGGGCAAATCGTTATACAACAAACAATCAGTATCAATATCGTGTTCGTAACAGTGTTCATTATAATCAAACGGTGTATCATACGGAGGCGTTAACTCGTCATTTTGTTGTGTAGTTGACGCCATGGTTAAGTCATCACAAAAACGTTTGCCAGGATAGTCAACAGGTACTTGGCAGTTTAACCACGGTTTGCGACATCGTGTCGCTCTCTTACCACAAGTTTGTCAAATGACAAATATGCGACTTTGCCCTCTTCCCTGGCCTTCATCATTTTTGGTAGCAGTTCTTTCCGCCTCGCCATGACCCTCTGCGAATAGTCCTCGTTCACGTAGATGCCACGAGGCCGTTTCTTCTTCGCCGCCTGCAGTACCAGCTCGCGGTCCTTGAACGACTCGAACTTGACCACGATGGTCCGGGCTCTCGTCCCCGTGCCGCCAGTTCGGTGCGCGCGACCGATGTTGATGGCGCGCACTTGGGCTTCGGGGAGTTCTAGGGCTGTTGTCATAGCCCTGCGCACGCTCTTCTCCGTCTGCTCACACGTCTCGCCATCGACCTCAGCAACGCCGTCGAAACGTAGATTACAGCGTCTTGACTGGTTTTCTTGGTAGTCGATCGCGTTTTCGACTTTCTTGATCATTTCTTCAAATTCGATCATCTTCTTCGACAGATCGTCAATGTTTTCCCTCGACTGCTTCTCTTTGATCTCCTTAACTTGGGTTTGCGTGTACTGCAAGCTGACTCGGAGTTCGGTCAGCGCGGTGGTTGTCTCACGCATAAAGCTGTCCACCCTCCTGTTGATTTCAGCTACCGCGCTTTGCAAGCACGCTTGGTACGCATCTTTTTGTATTTTCAGGAGATTCTCAAAGTAGGTCTGGCTTTCGTCCGCGTCAGCGCTTACTTCTAGGTGGATGTCGGCAGCAGGGGCCTCGGTGGCACCACTAACGCCCGCTCCGGTCTTGGGCGGCTTTGCCTTAGCCTTAGCCATCACGGTTTGCGAGTGTCAGACGCTTAGCCACAAACAATGGCTTACCGTTAACGCACTTGAGTGAACACCACTTCAGCGGCTATTGTTCGTCGTCAATGTGTCCAGGTGAATGCTATGATTCCGTGTCAGCGAAGGTGAAATTTCCCGCGCCGTACTGTTCAGATGGGCGATATTCCCAGTGCAACAGTACAATATCCGAAGTAAATATATAAATGTTCACGTGTTTTTGCTGTACAAGTTGTGAATTCCTTCACATATATGAAGATTAACTTACTCGCCTGCGCAAAACTCAATCTTTATATTAATCGCACGCGTACAACCGGACAAAAACACAATTTGTTGCGGAGCTCGTAACACACGTCTGATCAATCTAACTTCCGAAAATCTTATGTGTGGATTTGATTATTGTCTAGAATTAAGAAGATGTTTAGTTGACTGTGAATTTAATTGATAGGTCATTGTAGATGTGACAGAGTGTGGATACTGATCTCTGTCCTATTATGTAACTCTACAGCTGTGCTCTTGTGTATTGCTATTGTAGTATAATTGCCCTAGTGATGCCTGCCTGCCACTTTATGGTTGCTGCCAGTAACTTGAGTCACGCCCCCCCCCCCGCCCACTGTTATTTTATGATGGCTCTCTCTAATGGGAATCTTCCATTATCTGCCTGGTGTTGGAAGCAACTCTCAACTTTATACTAAGATAGTAAATACTAAGAGACTAAATGTGCACATAAGCTGTGTGACATTGTTAATTAGATAGACAAATCAATGACTAATTGAGATTGCTTACCCCATGCATCATCCACTTGCAAAACCACTGACTGGCCGTCTCCAACATAAAGCTGTCAGTGCCTTCCATTGAAACATGAGGATTGTGTGTGAGTTTTGTAAATATCACATATTGTGATAATAGGTTATCCTGATTGTATTGTGTGAGAGTTTCGAGTTAATGTACATAATAATTATTTCTACATAACAATCCTGCATAAGATTTTCTTTCACAATAGTGTTCATCATACAATTATAGAAATGTGAATATAGGCATTTATTTTGTTAATGGACGTTGAACTATATATAAATAAAGTATTGTGATGTATTCCATTAACGCATTTGGTTCAGTAATATCAAAATGTGAACAATAATTATGATAACTACTCCCACAATGATTATATATACTAGTCTATTAATATACCTTTTAATAAAAATATATTTTGTATTATCATTTATACTTTCAACAAGTTTGAGTAAGTCAATCAGCTTTACGGTCACCTAATTTCACTGCAATACATCATAAGCATACATATCACATAAATAAATTACCACTTGCCTATGAAAAGTCATACAAAATAATATCACTGAACTAAATCAAAACTTTCGGTTATGATAGAGTAAGACAGCATAAAGTTATAACATTACTTTACCACTTAAATAAAGTAATATACTTTTGATTAATTAATACAAAATAAAGCTATATTTCACACACAAAAACATTCGAAGAACACACACACACACACACACACACACACACACACACACACACACACACACACACACACACACACACACACACACACACACACACACACACACACACACACACACACACACACACACACACACACACACACACACACACACACACACACACACACACACACACACACACACACACACACACACACACACACACACACACACACAGTTTGTAATTTACTCATGATTACAAACTTATCAAGCGCGATTCCATCAACTAAGCACATAATCTCATCCTCTCTGAAGTTCGGTTTTCGCTTCTTCCCAGCGCGCGTTACTCCTTCGGGGATGTCCATGCTGTCTGACGTAAATATAAATAATGACCACGCCGTGATCGAACACTTTGACCCTGCTCGTCACCCGCGCGTGCGCAGTGCGATGCAGTTCCTGGGAAATCCCCGCATCTAGGCAGTAACCACTCCTTTTTTAGACTTTTTGGACCGTAGTCTATATACTTAATAGGCTGAGGCTATCTTCGCGCTACGACCAGTTCATGCATCGCGAGTAAATCACTCACTGAGCTATAGACTAGTTAGGCCGAGCTTAGAGCTTAGTTCATGCATACGGGCCCAGAGCCGTACACTTGTCTTGGCCGAGATCAACTGCTAGTTTGCTGACATCAATCAATCTTTGCTTATTTCCTACACAAGATGGTGATGTCTCCAATTGATGCAGCATAGTGCAGAAGAACGAAGAAGATGTCTGAATCTAGGCTCTTCACACGAACGAATCGGTAATTCCTACTCCTCGCAGTTCATGAGTTACTGTCGTCCGACCGTCATTGGAAGTCAGCAGAGTAGCATTGTCCTCGCATATGAACATCACTTGTCGTCCTTGCAGTTTTGATGCGTATCCGTCACTCCGCCACGGTTTCAAAAGCAGTTTTATGAACTGACACTTGTTTTCACCATTGGACAAGGATGATGCCATGAGCTGCGTGAACTGATCCTATCCTTTTCTTGTGATATCATTCAGAAGATGTTCGAAATTATTAAATTCTGAATAGAATACCGTTGGTCCTGGTGGTGACCAGACAATATGTTTGGAGAGAAGAGTGGACGACTGCATAACAGCTTCAGTTAGCGCTGTCTCCAGCTCCAATGAAAAGGAGTAGCTTTCACAGTGTCCCATTCTATTCAGGAGAGTTACGATTTGTTCAATTCTGAACATATGATGCATGAACATGCTCATGAAGATGCGTTTTGGCAGCTTGAACGATCCATTGGTTGTTGCCCGGCAGATGTCCTGAAACATTGACAAAACAAGTCTCTCTGTGCGGGATGATGTGGGAGTTGCCATCCCAGTTATGACACAACATAACAATTTCTGGAGTGTGTCGCGTACGATAGTGTCAATTCTGTCAAAATCATGGGGAGTTGGTTGCCATTTAAAATCAGGTGCTTCAGTAAACCCATCCTGGTTAATCTGTCGAAAATATGTACCAGTGGTCTCGATAACATCAGTTGATCCCAACTGGAAGGCTTGTTTTTTACGGCTGTGTTGATGTAAATCTGTGAATCATAGACTATGCTTGACTGGAACTTCCCCATACCCATGTCGGCCTTTGAAGGGTTCATGGGTTTCAATTTTGAGTTTTAATTTCTCACTCCGATAGTCAATATTACTGTGCTCTGTATTCTCCAGGATGGATATGTACACTTGTTGCAGGTCAGCCAATTTCACCATCTTCTGATCATGCAGGAAATCCTTATCCACCACGCAACATACTATGTCAAATGCCTCTTCAAGAGCATCCATCAAGTTGAACTGGTTAACACGTGTCTCTTCATCTGTACTTCGCCATTTCTCTGGTTTTTGCATATAGTTCATACGGCAATTCTGGTGAAACTTGGCTTCACAAGCAAACAGATCAAAACCTCGTATACGTGTGAGGTGCTTCTCATCCTGTTTTATTTCTGCCATCGTCGCCACAGTCTTCCATCCATCAAATTCAAACTGACTCATGCCTTGACTGATCCGTGTGCCTTTTATTTTTACCTGCTTACGTCCCTCTGATCCACATAAAATACAGTCTGACTTGAAGATGATTTTATCATTTCCTGTGGAACTTCTGCGGCTCGTACGTTGGGGGTGTGGGGGCATCAGATGGTTATGATGCGGTAGACTTCAACCTATCCATATTCATGGTGAAACATTTGTAGCATTCCCAATGGAACCCAAGATATTCCATCACTGTGTTGGGGATGAACTTGCACGTATCCTCAATCCTGTGGGTTGAAGTTGGATGTTCTGAAAGTCTGTTCTCTTTGATCTCCTACAATTTCGCCAACTTCTTCTCTGCATCCCGCATACCAGACATGAATTGAAGTTCTCCATATTTTAAACCCTATACAAGTAGCCTACGTTCGACAGTTAGATCACTTGGTCGTTTTCGTTTTAATTGTAAATACATACAAAGGTAGGTATGCAATACCAGCAGGTCAAATTGGGATAAGTAATAAAGCTTATAATTTATAATTATTCAACTTAAAATAAAATTTTAACTTATCGATATATGTGAAGTTGACCTGAGGTATTCGTATAAGCCGCAATTGAGACTTAAATAATAGTTATACTATGAGATTTAAATAATATAATATGGGATACACCTTTGTGATCTCCGAACATAAATGACTTATAAAACAACAATATTATTGTCACTTCTTCATTACATTTTAAACAATCCATTGCTAATCATTAAAAATGCCATGCGTCACGCTTCTTGATCCGCGACAATACGGTTATCTTTGAAGCATCACATCTAAACCATTTGTAATGACAGAAATACACTTCTGGTATCAAATGAAATATATGATGCTGGCGAGTGTCATGCATTATTAATTTGATCTTAAGAAGGCCATAAGATCAAGGGAAATTGATATATTTCACAAAATAATGATGTCATCTATGCGGTCACGAGTGAGAATAGGGTATACGTATTCTGTGCTAATTAGGGCACATGCCACAATAGGAAATATCTATTGAATGCTACTATTATGATCAGCATATGAAAACCGTCAATTTGACATATCATAAGTACATATTGAGACATATATAACTATACAATGACGATTGTGTAGTGGGTGATTAAATACCACGCGGCATTGACGACAAATACGTTATTTCAGGGTACCATCCAAGATAGGTGGAAATGAGTAGTGAAACCCAACTTTTTCACTGTTACCACTTGAAATCATCATCAGGGGACCCCATAGCTTAAAAAACATGGGTTGGTAGAGTTGTGGGGAGTGCACGAGCACTCCCCACAACTCTACCGAACGATCACCGTAATCGATGACGCAGCGTGTCTGTCTATGCCTGTACCGGTAATCTGAGCTGTTACAGCAGCGATAATCAATCCTCCTATTTTCGATATAAACACTAACACAAAAACAGTGTCAACCATTAAATCCACGTTTATTCAAATTCACCAAAGAAACACAGTATATACGATCCTAACACTACAAAGATTCAATAACAAGTCGCTGTCAGTTAGGCTACATTTCGCATGTTTGGTTAAAACCACAAGAGCGTCTATTTATCGAAATCAACACATACACACACACGTGCACACCAATACACAACAATAGCGCTGTGCAAAGGGAACGCAGTTCTGTGGATGCCGTGAATCGGATCGTAAGAGAAGGAATCTAGGCAGAGCATTCCGATGTCGCGTTGCCCTCGTGAAATAGAATGTTACGCTTCAAACAAATTACCGGGTCAAACATCCACCTTCTTCCAAGCCCCGTGCCATGAAACACCACACGTGTAACGGCAAGTGTTAGCTGGTAGACAGCTTCAAAGCTAATCGTATGAGCAGGTAACGTTAGTTGCCCATCCTGCATATTGCCTCGGTGAATCCGGCCTAAACGTAGGCCCTCATGCCGGCAACACACAGGTGGGCTTACAATGGTATTTTAGCTGCGAAAATCAAATTAACCATTATAAAGCACATTGATATAAACAAAACAAAAAAGGCAACAAAACATCCACCATTTGTTAAAAACTATCTAGGAAAGTAAAACATATATAAACATGTAACAAAGGAGTTGCGAAGTGCCGTCAAAATTCGTTGACCAGAGTATTGCCTTACAAAGTAATACGGTTTGTCGGGTCTGATATACATTTGAGGCGAATCTGATATCTGGACACTTGCAGCAGCAACAATCGTTATCAAATGTTAACTGGGAGTATTATAATTCACGTCTATAAGCGTGCTTTAAGTAAGTCAAAGAGTAAGAACAGTTGGGAGTGAAATATTCGACACACGCACGTTGTACAAATTGAAAACGGACCAGCTAAAATGGAAACCAACAAATGTCAAATATCTATCAGGCACACTGGGCCGAGTGATATTGTGCTATATGTTGAGGATGCATAATAGAAGGGAATGCGAAAGCAAGCTAAATATGGCCTATTAGCATTTATACGTGTAGGTCTATATTGTGCTGAACTGACGCATTCGTTGGTTTCAATATCTACAACAAATTCATCGAGCTTTCAATCCAACTTTCTACTTTTAACTTTTTTGTTATCACAATTAAAGAAAACATATTTCTACAACTCGGCAAATTTAGTATGGTGAGCTCTTGTCGGCACTGTAGGACCGCAGTTCATGTTATGGTTTTGTATAACTGCACTGACGCTTTATATATAATTATATTACGACAATGGTGTCGCATCCGAGCTGCACCTTCCACACGTTAATAAAACAACATACATATTCTCAATAGAGCAGATATTGTCGTGAAAACTCAGATTAATGTTCGGTGATTTATTATATTGTAATTAGTGTGGCAGTTGTTAAGTAAATTTATTTTTGGAAGATCGGTGCATTCGTAAAATGGTGCAGGGCCAAGTCCAACTTTGGTGTAACAGGTACGATGTTGTTGAGATGTAGTAGACGTATTCTATACAGTTCTCTCTTTTTGCCGTATTTAAATTACTGTGCAGAGATATGGGGAAACACGTACCCAACAAATACTAACTGTATTCTCTTATTACAAAAAAGAGTAATCCGCATTATATTTGGTGCAAGATGGTTGGATCATACAAACTCACTTTTCCAACAATTACATGTTCTAAAATTTCCAGATATCATAGAACTGAAAACATAATTAGTTATGTACAAAGCTTACTACAGCTGTTTACCATCAAATATTCAGTGTTTGTTTAATAGACGGGAAATAGCATACTCAATGCGAGCTAATCATGACCTAGAACGACAGAGAGTCTGTTCTACCATGCGATCAACGTCTCTGTGTAAAGGGAGTGGAATTATGGAATTCTCTATGTGATCATTTAAAAACTACTAATACTATTACTGAATTTAAGCGTAAATGCAAGAACCTTTTATTTGAGAAATATCTGGTTATGGAAACCTAAATAAAATCATACACAAATATAATCATGCCTTTGAGGAAATTACAATATGTGTAAAGATGTGTACTTATCACATACCTTAAATTTTGAATATGCACATATTCCATTACATGTTTTCAATTATTGGAGCTAGATGGTTAGATGAATAGCAAATTCGAATAATATAATATTGATGTCTCAAAATACATGTACGTATGTATGTGAATATAGGTATGTATATATGTGTGTATATGTATGTATATATGTGTATACATACAGGTATATAATTATATATAAATACATGTCAGGGGTAAATTTACATAAAAGTCAATGACTTCGTATTTACCCCATTCAAACATTGTATATTCTCACTTGTATTATAGTTAAACTTGTTTGGTTGTCTTGTCTTGTATATATTGTTATCAATGTTCTGAATAAACGCTCATTCATTCATTATCATTATGTTTTATCTGATGTTTTTCGGCTTGGTCCGTTTGAGTTCTGCGACTTAGTCTCGCTGCGACAGCGCCATCACGAGACTGGCGGCGAGAAGCAGAACACTGACGGCGGCCATGTTGGAATCGGTTCCGGAAGCGTTGCACTTGTCACCGATGCAGCATTCGCCACAAACCTACAATGTAACAATGTCGTATCAGTGCATCGTACATTATAATTAATATATTTTTATTTATGCGAACAACTGATTTTGACAAAATAGCACCAGATAAGTACGACTGTCGATTATTTGATGTTTTAAATAATGACTTCATCTATACACTAAAATCCAAAGTAAAACTGTGTTTACAAAAATAATTAATATACTGAACAATAAATATAATAATAATACAAATAAAATAAATAAAAATACCTGAAATACACATATGAGTTTGTATAAAGTGCCTCTGGTAGTTAAATAGCTAAATAAATAAATATATTGGGAGTTGCATTAAAATAAGAATTAATATATCAATAATAAAAAAATGCATAATCAATAGCCATAAGATATCAATTAGAAAATAATTTGAATAATACAGTATTAATTGTCATTAAAACTAATTTGTGATAGTAGAAGACTTATACGTAACGCATTAGGACTATACATTAAAAGCAAGTTTGAAATAGTGTGTTTTAAGATTGGCATTGTTTAATGGAAGTGTTTAGTGGAAGTGGAACCCCACTCAAAACTGATTTCCAGTTTGAAGCCTCCCCATCAACAACTACCCGTTGTCTTCTGTCAATCAGCCATTTTTCTATCCAGTTAATTATACCATTTCCTATGCCATGGGCCTTTAGTTTAAGAAGTAATCTTTGATGTGGCACTTTGTCAAAAGCTTTTTGAAAATCTAAGTAGATGATATCTACTGGTGATACCTCGACTACCCATATAGTGATATCTTCCAAAAAACATAACATATTTGTTAAGCATGACCTCGCTTTTAGAAACCCATGTTGAGATGGGTTTATCAAGTTATGTTTAACAAGAAAATCCACCATGTGATCTTTAATTAGTCTTTCTAATAATTTACAAATCACCGATGTTAAACTCACTGGTCTATAATTATTTGACTTGTTTCTCGAACCTTTTTAAAATAACGGTATAATGTTTGCTTCTTTCCATTCTAAAGCAACCACTCCCTCTTCTAATGACAAGTTGAAAACTGTTGCAAGCGGTATGCTGATTTGTTCTACAATTTCCAATAGTAGTTTGGGTGGAATACCGTCCACTCCAGGTGATTTAGTATCCTTCATAGCCCTAATTTTCTTAGCTACCATTTCTGGGGTTACAATTAACTGTCTTAAATAGTCTGATTCTGCCCCCTTGAACTTAGCCTCTGGTACTGGTAGTGAACTAATGTCTTCTCTGGTAAACACTGAACTAAAATATTCATTCATGCCTTCTGCCATTAAGAATCCCTCTGATATTATATTTCCAGCACTATCTTCTAGAGGACCGACCTTATCCCGAACTTTCTGTTTGCTTCGAACATACGCATACAAACTCTTGCTGTCATGTTTTATATTACAAGCTAATTTATGTTCATAGTTTCTCTTTGAATTTCTAATTTCAGCTGTAGCTTGGTTAATGCTTCTTTATAAATATTGCAGTCTTCGTCATTTCCAGTACGTCCATATGACTTCCACATCATTTATTTATACTTAATTTTTCTAATGGCTTCTTTCGATAAGTGTTTCTTTTTGGACCATTTTGCCGTGTTTTTAAGGGAACAAATTTGACGATGGTGCATTCAATTTCACTCTTTAAGATATTCCAGCATTCTGTTGCTGTCTTATTCTTCAGTGTGTTATTCCAGTCTATCTTTGCTAAATATTTCCTGATGTCCTTATATTTTCCTTTGTGGAAATTTCTCCTGTACTGCTTTTTACTATTCCTTTCTGATTTAATTTTGATGGTAAAATGTATCTGGTTGTGATCACTTTCCCCAATGGCTCCAATATCTTGACATTGTCAACTAATTCATTCTGTGAGGACAATACTATGTCTAACACATTCTTCCCCCTGGTTGGTTCTAGCACATGTTGAGAAAGGAAACTATCTTGTACTAAAACTAAAAACTTGTGGTCTTCACTACCCATACTCTGTAGAGATTTCCATTTTATATGCCCACGGTTAAAATCCCCCATAATAACACAGTCCCGTTTGCTCACTTCCTTTATAGCGTTTTGTATTTTTTCAATCTCTTCTGTGCTTATGTTTGGACTTCGATAAACTAATCCAACCGTTAACGTTGAGTTTCCTGTAACTATGTTACACCAAACAGCTTCTTCGCAATCTGCTTCTCTGTCTAATTTTATTTCATAAGCCTGGATAGATTCTTTAATATATAAAATAACTTCACCTCCCCTTCTTCCTATTCTATCTTTCCTAAACATTACATATCCTGTCAGTCCCAATTCGGCATCTGATATATCGGTGGTTGCCCGTGATTCGGTTATACCTATTATGTGAGGATTAATATCTTCTACCATAATGTTTAGTTCATTTCTTTTGTTTACTATACTCCTTGCATTTAAACAAACACATTTATATCCAGCTTCAGAACAGTTTTCAGACTGTTCTATGCTGAATTATTTGTGCTGTCTTTATCTATGCCTCCAGTTTCAGGCTTCTCTGCGAGTCCCCCCCCCCTGCGAATCTAGTTTAAATAGATGCAACCTGTCCCACTGTCAACAGATCGCAGCAGATTCTCTGAGGATACTGCTGCCCCCTTTCCACTTAGATGGAGGCCATCTCCCATGTACATATCTTCTCTCCCAACAAAGTACCCCCATAAATCTATGAATCCCACGCCCTCTTCTTCACACGTCTGCTCAACTAGTGCGTTGATCGCCATCATCCTACAGTTTCTGTATGTTGCCCCCCTTCCTCCCATTACTGGCAAAATTCCTGAGAGAACAAACTGTTCCACTTCTGTCTTCTTTAGCTTCCTCACTAAATGTCTGTATTTCTGCACTAGCCCAGTTGTTCCCTCCTTGTCTGCGGTATGTGTCCCTACGTGTACTAGTATAGATCCTCCCTTGCCAAGCCCCAATACCTTCTCTACCCTTTCGGTCACATGCTCTATCCTAGCCCCCGGTAGCCATACAACAACGTCCTTCCCCTCGCATATATTCTTGTCTGTTTTTTTTCAGAATTGAATCGCCCATAAACACTCTCTTTTCTCCTTCCCCCTCAATCACTGCCTCGGAATAGCTCCTCCGGTTTGCATATGCCTGGTTGTTGTCTTTTTGTTTTGCCGTCTTCTCTCCTGTCACATTCTCTTCCATTCCCTTCTTTCCAGTCACGTTTTCTCTTGTCCCCTTTCCTCCTGTCATCTTCTCTTTGCACATGTGCTCTCACTTCCTTTCGTCCTTTCGTCTTTCCTCCCATCACATTTTCTTCTCTCCTCTCCCGTCCCTTTCCCCGGCTACCTCCTTCACCACGGTCACTTTCTCCCCTGTCACTTTCACGCCTGTCATGTTTTCTGTTTTTTTGCTGAACACTCTGTCTTCTTCCATCAGTCTTCTGTCTCACAGTCTTACCAACTGCCTCTGTGGTACCTACCTCTCTCCTCGTTCTCTACAGTCTGACTACCTGTTGATGTATCCCCACTGACCCGGTTTCTTTTCCTTTGTCCCTCTGTCTTCTCAATTTCTTGTTCCTTCACACCGGTCACCTTCCCTCCTCTCAGTCTCCTTTCTTCAGTCTCCGTGTCACAACTCTGCTCCTTCTGTGTTGTAGAATTCTCAACTCTCTCAGCGTCATCCCTCTCTGCTCCATCTATTTCTATGTTGAGTCTCACCTCCATCTCCTTCACTATATCCATCAACTTACACACCACCTTCATCAGACATTCCACCCTCAAACACCCCATGCACCGAAAGGTGAATCCGTTATATGTGGTCTCTGCCCATGATTTTGGACAGCCAGATAACTCAAAATCCACCCAGCTCTGGCAGTCGTTGCAAACTAAGTGTCGTTTTGCCCTGAGTTGCCGCTTGCAAGGTGCCACATCAGAATTTATTTATGTTCAAAATAGTTTTATATTGTCTTTGAAAATACTTTTTTGTGTACAATTTACACCAGATTGTTTAGGTTATAGTTAGTTATATTTGTTAACACACAGTGACACACCGTGCCTTACCTAGTTGCGATGTCGATGACAATGTATTCAAGTTAGGCTTAGATACAAGGTAGTCTTTACAAAGACTGTTGTAAAAACTACCTACTCCTGTGTACCATTATACACTTTAAAAGGTTGTTAGTTCAGGTTTTAATTACTCATCTAACTACATCGATTATCTCAAATAACGCTATTCTATTGTCGTTCACGTTACGTTAACTTCGCCAGTGACCTACTTTGTAAACAACGTTCCGATTACATTAATTAGCTAACTTTTAACAAAAACTATTACTTAATATATATCTATAATTACGTTATGTATGCTATACACACAATAATATCACTTATCTTGATCAAAGATCCTTATATTTTCGCAAGTTTGCTACACCAAATTCCAAACCAATTCACCACCGGAAGTTCCCGCCGTTAACGTAATTGTTATTTGATCGAACAGCAACGAGTAAATGTATCGCCAGAAAAAAAGAATAAATATCTATGGACGGCTGCAGTCCTGAATTATTATTAATAAAAAAACTAATATCTAAGTTTCCACGCGTGACTTACGTTGCCGCTGCATTGGACGTCTTGCGGTTGGGCTTGAGTGCAGTCGATCGTACCAGCCTCTCCGCAGCCTCGAGCGTACGTCTTCACACCGTTCGTTTTTTTAACCTTCATCTGCAAAGAAAAGAAACATCTAGCTATAGCATCACAAATAAAATGTTCCTTTTCATTTAATTCCGTTTCGTTATATAATATTTACATTTGTCAGCCAACATGTTGGTGATGTTCTTATATTTGTATAATTAATTCATTATCGGTAACCATATTTAGCCGAAGTGTATTAATAAACTGTATGTCTAGATAAATAAAATCGTTAATTTCGTAAACCACGGATACGTCATCGTTACTGCGTAACCTTCTCATGGGTGCTTTAGACGAATGGACATTTCATATTATGTATTCTTTGAATAGCTTCATATATAAACCTTGTACACGAGTTAATTTTAAAATGAACTTGCATCTATTTTTGGATGATAGGCCTAAGATAGCGAAGCACTGGTGATCGCGTATTTAAGAAACGTCAGATTGTTAGCCATTCACGACACTACAGAAAGGAAAATGGACATACCCAGCACGCTTTGGAGCCGCCGCACAATGTTGTGCTGTAGTTGGTAGCAGCGGCCTCAAGTCCACACAGTGCCTCCGATTGGAAATCGTCTAGCCCGGCCCCGCATTCGTAACACATAACTGTTGAAGAAAAACCTAGTTACTGTACACGCTTCATCTCAATCTTCACACAAATCTGTATTGACTTATTATGGTAATAAAACCAACACGCATATTATTGCATAGTCCTCATTGGGTATATTACATACTTCTAAAACACCATTGATTCCGTGTTGCAACTGTTATTTAAACATGTTTTTGTTTGACACGTGCGTATGTACGTATACTCAATACACGTGCACTCGGTGCATACTTTATATTCAACTTACAGCCGCATTCTTTCTCTTCAGTGATGACGTACTTCGCGTTGCAATGCAAACACGACGGTTTTTCGTCCTCGGCTTTGTAACAGCTCGTTAGGGCGCTCGTGTCTGATAAACAAGAACGAAACACCAATGAGCGAGTCGTTAATAAGCGGAAAACAATTGCAATTCCACTCAATTTAAATCTGTTCGTGGCAATTATCCTTTTTAAGTGGATTAGATTAGCAGGTGTGCCTAATACTAGGAAATAAATATCGTAGGCATGTACTACATGGACATGAATTAAAGGTAATGTCTACATTATAACATATAGCACGTCGCAGAGACTGCAACAGAAAACAATTGCTTCGATGTGGACGCGTTGGTTGAAGTAAAACGTAATTCCACGAATAGAAGAAGGCGGCTACAGACTCCGCCGCCTTCGAAACGTAGAAGATAATAACCAGTAAGAAATTATTTGAGAATATGAAATAAATCTTGCGAAACCACAAATTAAACTGATACTCACCAAGACACGCCGTCTTGGTGTCGTTGAGCGCGTAGTTAGCTTTACAACTGATACACTCGGCGCGCGCAGTTAAAGATGGCGCGCTCGAGCAAACGGCGCAGTTGGCAAACGCCAAAGTGGCACATTCTGCAAACAAGTCACCAGTACGTGAATCAACTAGCAGATTAAGGGCATACGTCTTATCCAATGGTATCCCATATACGTTAAGCGGCTGACACTTTCTCATAGTTATCTTCTCGAATTAAAATTAGCGTGAACTGTGTCGGCCTATTTAATGAACATCGCTGAATATTAAAGCGAAATAAGGTCAGTTTCTCCTCGAACATTCTGATACTTATTGGAAATATGAGTAGCACAATAAGATTCCGAGAAATAACAAACATGCTATAAAAACGCCGACAACACAATAATAGTTATTCTAGTAGCAGTTACATTAAGTTGAAATGTTGTGTTAAATTACTCCGTAAAACAGTTGTAGGATGCTTTATAAAATCGCTGAGTCATGTGTTAGTAAACAATACAACGACATTATTTAATAGTAACTGACCTGTACACGATAATTTGTCCCCGGCCAGACCATAGCCTGATTTGCATTCATTGCAGGTGACCACAGTGCCAGATACGGAACATGCCTTGCAGTTGCTTGGACATGCTGAAACACGAGGACGTAGACGATACATTTAACATTAGTTAATATATTTATATATCTGTGATTAACTGTACAACTATATGCACCAACGGCCCTTCATATTGGTTGCTGGCCTCATTTTAATAGGCCAATTCTGGAGCAATACGCCAACTGTGAATTATTGTAAGTGTATCTCCTGTCGACAATCAGTCGCCTCTTTCATTGACCTTCTGGAGAAGTATTAAAACATATTAATATAGGTATATAGAATTATTTATTTTTGTTGCCTATTGTTTTGCTATTGCAGTATATATTGTCATTAGGTAATTCTGGTCGTTTTGAACCATTTGACATCTGTCTGTGGTTGCAACTGGGGTCGAACTTTGTACACCTCCCAGTGGGAGTTGGAATTATTTTTTTGATAAAACATCTACCACGTTAAGTCGCGAGTGCTTATTTCTGTTTAGTGTACGTGTACGTTAAAACAACTCTGACCAAATGACATTGGTACGTTACTGCGACCACTATTACCAGTAATAATAATATACATTATGAACCATTTGGCACCTCTCTGTAGGTGGTAGTATTATTTTTTTGTACCCGCAAAAGTTAGTTATTTTTAACAAAAACGGTTTGGCCGATCGTTAACATGCCAATTTAAATTGCTTAAACGATTAAAATATGTCACAATGTGTATTGTTTGAAAACGAAGGTATGCTCGTGACATCATATAGTGGCCACGAAATAATTACCTGCACTCATAATGAGATATCAAATGTTGAATGACTAGGAAAAGTTATGCAGTTATTGCTGCCACAAAGAACCCAATGAAATTTTTCAAAAGATTTGTATAATGTTGACCCGGAAATTAGGCACTAGTGATCTTACAGGGTTGGGGACTGTTTTGGCTAACGCACCATGACCTGCGTCCACGTGGAGATGTAAAATAATTAATGATGACCGGGGGTAGGTGTAAAAGTACAAATTCAATTTGGTTAATGGGCTACAATTTGTTTACGGTTTGAAAACAGGTAGGCCCTACATCTTGGACTACACAAGTTGGTGGATTATTTTTGCCTGAAAATCAGTACGTACACTTATAAAGAGATGTCACATCGTTTGATATGATCGGTAATGTTTGCAATGTTACATTAATATTTACAATATAGACACTTTTGACGAGTGAAAGCGTAAGAGCACCTTAAGTTAATGTAAATATGGCCAACGTGAAATAAAGAACGTTGCGTTAACAAAACAAAATTCACTCACCGACGCAAGTGTTGTCATCTGGCTTCATCCCGTATAATGCCATGCATTTCGAGCATTTAATTTTCCCATTGGTGGATGTACATTGGAGGCAGTTTCTGCTGCACGCTGCAACAGTGCATCATCTCGTCGATGTAATAGTGGCACAGTCTAATGTTCAACAATAAACTTTCATCCGACCGCAGTTTGTAAAGGATTTCAATGTATTATACCATTACGTTATTTAATCTCCTTTGCGACGTTGTAGTGTTTTGGGAACTAGGTGTACGGGTTTCACAGAAGATAGCATCAGCACCTCGCGAAGTATTATATTAAGTAATTTTCTGTAGGATAAACATACCACCGCAGACGCCAGAGTTCTTGATGAATGGGCCGTCGCAGGTGTCGCAGGAAACAACACCGGTCTTCGCATCGGCTGTACATGAAGCACAGTTTTCCGGGCACTCTGCAATCACAATCGAGTTTCATGGTACCTCACTTCAGTTCACTTTCTATGCAACAGACCAGTTACAAAGTCAACAATCCACTGTATTTTGTGGCATATGAATAAGGGATCGGGGAAATGTATGCCATAATATACGAACCATTGAAAGTTTGTATTTTGTTCGCTTGTTTCTATGGCAGAGGATAGGTGCACCGGTACGACGTTACGTAGAAAACTTTTACAAGACGCTTTAAAGCCGAGTTTACACTACGCAACGCGGTTGCATGCAACAGGAGACACGGTCGCTTTGCAACCTGGTTGCACCCTGATCGCCTCGTGTACACACTGTATCGCATGGAACTGTGTCTGATGCAATGGCGTCTCATGTTGCTTGCAACATGTATCTTGCAATAGGGAATGCTCTATTCCATGCAATCGTGTCTCTTGGTTGCATGTAATTTGTCCAATCATAGCCAGCGCAAGTGAGTGACGTGCCGCATTTGAAAACATGGCGGCAAGGCATTGTTTGGCAGATCACTAAACAATTTGTTTAATTTACCTATTTTACGAGCATTATTTGTTGATTTATACATACATGAAGCGTACCATCGTTGGGGTCATATCAGTTGCATTGCATGGAAGAACCGATACGTTTTGGGCGGTAGGTATCACTGACAATATTCGAAGCGGGCTTATCGCCCATATCATGTTGTATTATGCCTATACACTTATAGGGCGAGTGTAAGTTCCTTATGAATATATAGATTGTATAATGAGATCATCAATACTGTTATGATCACTATTTAATCGCCGATAAAAAGATCACGGCAGCTTAAATTGATTGAAGACGTAGCTTCTGTTTATGTTGACGCTTCGCAAAGTCATTCGGCCTTGACAACACCGCTTCGTTGCTTGCAACAGCAATGCTTAGTGTAAACCCGGCTTTAGTAGAGACTGTAGCGAAAATTCTGCCGCTCAAAAACACTGCAGTTTCGACCCTTCAATGCGGATGTCCGGAAATTGAAGTTCACTCTGTAAGGGAATAGTCTGCCCAATTAAAAAAAACTGTGCGTGATGTTTTACTTAAATAGCCCAAACTAGGTTCATCCTAATGACCCTCCCAAACCTATGCTTCAACCCAGGGAAATACTTACTCGATGGATGATGCTAATAATATAGGCCAGTTAAGTAAAATATTGCCAAAATATGAATCTAAACGTTATTATGAATATTGGCGATGGGATGGGTGTCAAATTATTAGAATGTTGCTCAGGTGAAACATTTGGAAGAAGTATATGTGAGGAAATATTTATGCTAGGTAACTAAGGTGTTGTAAGTTAAATATTCTGCACACATTTTCCACAAACTACTGAAACACATATTTGGTGCTAAATTAATTTATGTTTCGGAGTAGAATATTTCCTTACACAGCGAACTTTAATTTCCAGACATGCGCATTGAAGGGCCGAACTGCAGGAATTTTTGCTACAGAGACCTCAAACTGAAACGTGCATCGCGGGCTAAGGGACTCGTTGGTCATAACAATAAGTGCTTATACTCACGAACACAATCTTTGTTGAGGCCGCTTGTCCACCTTGCAACGCATTTGCTCGCTGTGCACTCACCAGCTTTAGTACATTGTATGCAGTTAGCAGCGCATTCTACAAGAAGACACCACACAATATGATATGCTAGGCTTTTCTATTTCCACAAAGTACGCGCAACAGGTCATTATTACATAATTCACTCACACAACTGCATGTTTCAACGTATATAGAGCCAAATACAGGGGTATACTAATGGTGTGTGTGTGTGTGTGTGTGTGTGTGTGTGTGTGTGTGTGTGTGTGTGTGTGTGTGTGTGTGTGTGTGTGTGTGTGTGTGTGTGTGTGTGTGTGTGTGTGTGTGAATTATGTATGCATTTATGTAGAAACACATACATACATACCTACTTACATCATATGCATATATATATATACATATATATATATATATATATAATTATATATATACAAATATATAATCAAATCATATATTGAACCTGACTAGCTAAATATTGTTTCAAGTCAATTTGTTTTGTTTATGACCAATTATTAGTGAATGGTGAGTCTGAATTACGGATTGTATTGTCTTTCGGTTAAGGTCTAAACAACCCCCGCTATATGAATATATATACCCAAAATGACTACTCACGGACGCAGTCATTGTTTGTTCCGTCCATGTAACCGGATACACACTGTCCAGAAGTGCATTGTCCCGCCACCGTGCATGCCTTGCAGTTGTCACCACAAGCTGAAATTAACGATATAAATAATCATAATAATATAACACAACGCTAATCTCTCTTTATAATCATAATAACACAACGTTGATATCTCTTTATATTCTCTTTAGTCCAACTCATTGTCAATCTATTGAAACATTCAATACTTCATCGCTGTTCTGGTGTATGTGTGTGTGTGTGTGTGTGTGTGTGTGTGTGTGTGTGTGTGTGTGTGTGTGTGTGTGTGTGTGTGTGTGTGTGTATCTATGTGTGTGTTTGTGTATCTCTGTGTGTTTATATGTGTATGTGTAATTATATATGTAATACATATACACACACACATATATATATATGTATATATATATATACACAATATATATACCATAGACGTCGAAACCGGGGGGAAATAGTTTAGGAGGGTAGTTGCTGGAGATAGGAATATCCCCCCTAATATTTAGAGCCTCAAGGCGGAATTTCTGAGTGCCCAAAGAGGGTTGCAATTGGAGTTTTTGGAGAGCTCCATGGGGTGTTTTGCCGATTCTCAAGGGGGGCTATAATTTAAGATCTTTGGAAAGCCTCGTGGGGTGTTTTAGCGAGCCTCAGGGAAGGTGCAATTTTATATTTTTTGCGAGTCTCAGCTCCCAATATTTAGCACGTTCAGACCGCAGTGTACATGTAACCCGCTCACATTAAACGAGAGGGAAAATAACAGAAGTCACAAGAAGCGTTTTGAAACTCACCTACGCAGACCTTGTTGGCGAGCATGAATCCGGTTGCACACTCTCCAGTGGAACATTCGTTTGCTGCTGTACATTTCTTACAGTTGGCTGCACAAGCTGAAAGTAACCACAGTAATACTTCATCAGTCTCGTTGCCCAAAAAATGATGTATATCTTGAACGTTGGCTTTGTAACTATTTCCAAAAATACATTGCAACAGTTAACGGCGAACTCAAAACCCATAGATACAACGGTGACGCGACGGCGACGCAACTAGATATCGTGAACGGATCTTGCACAATATTGGCCTTGTCGTGAGCCACTGCTCATAATACGACGATCTGTCGTGAACCCGTCCGGTTTTGAAACTAACAAGACTGCAATGGTCTTTCCGAAGAAAGCTAAATATTGTGAAGGTTGATCGTCCTGATGTTTTGTTCGACGTCGGCGACTTACCGATGTAAATGGCGTAGTGTAAATATATCGGTGGTTCCGCTCAGAAAAACTAACTGCTAGAATTTACTTACAATAACACATCATGCAAATGCGTGTGCATACGTCGTTATTCCAGACGCTAACTATTTCTGACGGTACGAAAGGAACATTTAGTGCATTTTACTAGTCAACATAATAGGTCCTAAACGGCTATTTTAAGTCACGTTGATTATTTAAGGTGGCATTTCAACTGATAAACTGATGCTAGCGTTAGAGAGAAAGTTCTCTGCAACAAACAGTCTTCATACAGCAGGCAGAATATACGCACCAACACAGTCACTGTTTGTTCCATCGACAAACCCTTCCTTGCACTTCGTGGAGGTGCATTTCCCTGCTACCGTACACTCTTTGCAACCTACGGCACAGGCTACAACAAACGCAACATAAGCATGCTGAGCACAACATAGATCGTATCTGAATGACAACGAACATCATCACGAAAATTAAAACACGATTTTTTAAGTGGCCTACTGTATCAACACAAATAATTAATGGATACACAAACACACACCAATGAGTGTTATATTAATGTATGAACTCGTAGATATGGTTCTTTTCAGTGACATCATCTGGAGAGTCCAACCAAATTTACCTGTGCAAACTCTCGGAGAATCGTCCAAGAAACCCGTTTTACATTTTCCGTCACTGCACTGGCCCGCTACCACGCATTCATTGCAGTTGGTGTCGCATTCTTAAAACAAAACAAAAGTGTACATGTTTACGTGGACAGAATATTGTGTGTGTGTGTGTGTGTGTGTGTGTGTGTGTGTGTGTGTGTGTGTGTGTGTGTGTGTGTGATGGCGTACGCGTGTGCTTGCGTGTGCGAGTGTTTCCAAATCAAAACGGTTGTAGTTACATTTTCAACTAACATGTTGAATCAGAAACAGTTGGATTTGCAGTTGAATCAAAACAATTTCCATAAAACATAACGAACTCAGCTACGCAGAGAGTATCCAACTATCCGTGAATTTAAACCAAAACAACCTTCTGAGACCCTGATTAATATGTGACCTGTCTCAAACAATAATTCCATTGTATTCGAAAATACCATTCTAAGGCACATCGTTTTTATTTTACCCTAACATTTACAATGAGTAAAATGAAAACGATTAAGTTCCACAAAGCGAATACTTAGATGACAAATTATCAATGGAGCATTTAGCTTAAAAATCATGCAAAAATAGGATAGGAAAATTTTGCTTATTGTACGTTTGTTAGCAGAGTAAAATCCAGTAGATTTTTAGACACCCTGTAAACTTCGCACACTTTATTGATCGCACTGCTTGGTGCCGGCATTATGCAGGAATCCTTTTCTTCAATCAGTACAATCACACTCACCCTTGGTGGAACATGTATTAAATTACCCCCAAAATAGGCGAAATTTTGTTAAAGTACTCTCTTACATATGCACGGTGTGTCTGGTATCAAATAGCATTACATTATGCGGCAATGCATTCCCTTTCGTGTCGTTAAACAAACAGTAGAACACAACATGTACTTACGGCCACACGCTTTGGTGCCGGTGTTATATGCGTAGCCAGAGTTGCATTCACCAGCATCACATTTATCCTTTGTAGTACACTTTTTACAATTGGCGTCGCACGCTACAAAATACAAGGCCACATGATATTTAACAAGTCAAGGTTATAATGTATCTGGATCAAAACGGACATGGTCACAACGAACATATCCAAAGACAAAATGACAAAGTCGAATGCATAGTAAGATCTATTATAAGTGCATTACTAGATATATCAGGCGAAATAGCATGCGTTTGTGTAAATCCCAATAATAATAACGGATAATTCCAACTGACAAATTAATGTCTATGTTAGACAAAAGGTAAACGAGAATGTACTCACCGCCGCAAGTTTTGGCTGTAGCGTCTAGTGCGTATTTAGCATTACATTGACCATCATCACATTTATCCTTGCCGTTAGTAGTACACGATTTACAGTTGATATCGCACGCTAAAAACACCAACAAACATAAAATTAATACGTACAAAACACAGGATGTACTATTTATAAGTATACACTGACAGTATGCGTTTTGTAGCTGGCCTATCACCTTACATTCAGCGTCAATGTATTTCATTTTATGTCGTGTTCTATTTGCTTAAAGTGCTCTTCAGTTATCTTCTAACCGTATATTCTTCATTCTATCTCTCCACGTTTTCTTCTTATTCTCATTTCGGAACTTACTGTTTCAAGATATACAAATGAATCGTCTATGTAAGAAAATGTTGAATATAGCGTTTCCGAAACCTTAGGAACAATTAATGCATTCATATCAGGCGAAATAGTGTGCGTTTGTGTAAATCCCAATAATAATAATAATAATAATAGCGGATAATTCCAACAGACAAATTAATGCCTACGTTAGACAAAAAGTAAACGAGAATGTACTCACCGCCGCAGGTTTTGGCTGAACTGTCATACGCGTATTTAGCATCACATTGACCATCATCACATTTATCCTTGCCGTTAGTAGGACACGATTTACAGTTGGCGCCGCACGCTACAATGTACATCACACAAACATATTGATTACAACAAGGTTATAGTGTATCTGGATTAAAAATAGCGTGTTCATAACAACCACTAACACACATAAAACTACAAAATTGAAACATAGCAGGGTGTATTATTTGTAACTACACTCTGACAACACAATATGCAGCATTTTGTCAGAGTCAATTAATTTTCTTTCATGTAAAGTTCTACTTTCGCGTTTTCATCTGATTCCAATATAGTTACTTACTGTTTCAAGGAAATACAGCTGCATCAACGTTTTAACAAATTTAACAGAACAAGGTTAGATCGTATTAGGACAAAAACTGACATGATCACATCGAACATCAACAAAGACAAAATAATTAATATCAATTTAAAGCAAGATCTGTTGTGAGTACATTCTTAGATATATGCATTCTGCAGCTGGCCTCAACTAGCTTCATATTCAACGTCAATCTACAGCTGTATTTCTTGACCTATTGCATAAACTGTTCTTCATTTCTCTTATATTCGTGTTTTGTTATCGTATCTCTACTAGTGTTCTTCTTATTCCTATTTCAAAACTCAGGTTTAAAATATGCGATAGATGTGTCCATGTAAGACGTATTGAACATATAATTTCAAAAAAATACAATTGGACCAGATAATCCATTCACATCAGGCGAAATAGTGTGCGTTTGTGTAAATCCCAATAATAATAATAATAGCGGATAATTCCAACTGACAAATTAATGCCTACGTTAGACAAAAAGTAAACGAGAATGTACTCACCGCCGCAGGTTTTGGCTGAACTGTCATATGCGTATTTAGCATCACATTGACCATCATCACATTTATCCTTGCCGTTAGTAGTGCACAATTTACAGTTGGCGCCGCACGCTACAATGTACATCACACAAACATATTGATTAGAACAAGGTTATATATCGGGATTAAAAATAGCGTGGTCATAACAAACTCCAACACACATAAAACGACAACGTTGAAGCAAAGCAGGGTGTATTATTTGTAACTACACTCTGACAACACAATATGCAGCATTTTGTCAGAGTCAATGTAATTTCTTTCATGTCAAGTTCTACTTTCAGCAATTGCACCACTCCACTGCTGTTCTATCCGTATTTTCGACATTGTATCCCTTCGCGTTTTCATCTCATTCATATATAGTTACTTGCTGTTTCAAGGAAATACAGCTGCAATAACGTTTTAACATATTTAACAGAACAAGGTTAGATCGTACCAGGACCAAAACGGACATGGTCACAACGAACATCAACAAAGACAAAATAACTAATATGAATGCAAAGCAAGATTCATTGTGAGTACATTCTTAGATATATGCATTTTGCAGCTGGTGTCAACTAGCTTAATATTCAACGTCAGTCTACAGCTGTATTTCATGACCTATTTAATAAACTGTTCTTCATTTCTCTTATATTCGTGTTTTGTCATTGTATCTCTCCACGTGTTCGTCTTATTCCTATTTCGAAATTCAGTTTTAAAATATGCGATAGATGTGTCCATGCTAGACGTATTGAATATATAATTTCTAAAAAATACCATTGAACCAGATAATCCATTCATATCAGGCGAAATAGTGTGCGTTTGTGTAAAACCCAATAATAATAATAATAATAATAGCGGATAATTCCAACTGACAAATTAATGCCTACGTTAGACAAAAAGTAAACGAGAATGTACTCACCGCCGCAGGTTTTGGCTGAACTGTCATATGCGTATTTAGCATCACATTGACCATCATCACATTTATCCTTGCCGTTAGTAGCGCACGATTTACAGTTGCTGCCGCACGCTACAATGTACATCACACAAAGATATTGATTAGAACAAGGTTATATATCTGGATTAAAAATAGCGTGGTCATAACAAACACCAACACACATAAAACTACAAAGTTGAAGCAAAGCAGGGTGTATTATTTGTAGCTACACTCTGACAACACAATATGCAGCATTTTGTCAGAGTCAATGTATTTTCTTTCAAGTCAAGTTCTACTTTCAGCAATTGCACCACTCCACTTATGTTCTATCCGTATTTTCGACATTGTATCCCTTCGCGTTTTCATCTGGTTCCAATATAGTTATCTACTGTTTCAAGGAAATACAGCTGCAATAACGTTTTAACATATTTAACAGAACAAGGTTAGATCGTATCAGGACCAAAACGGACATGGTCACAACGAACATCAACGAAGACAAAATAACTAATATGAATGCAAAGCAAGATTCATTGTGAGTACATTCTTAGATATATGCATTTTGCAGCTGGTGTCAACTAGCTTCATATTCAGCGTCAGTCTACAGCTGTATTTCATGACCTATTTAATAAACTGTTCTTCATTTCTCTTATATTCGTGTTTTGTCATTGTATCTCTCCACGTGTTCGTCTTATTCCTATTTCGAAACTCAGTTTTAAAATATGCGATAGATGTGTCCATGCTAGACGTATTGAATATATAATTTCTAAAAAATACCATTGGACCAGATAATCCATTCATATCAGGCGAAATAGTGTGCGTTTGTGTAAATCCCAATAATAATAATAATAATAGCGGATAATTCCAACTGACAAATTAATGCCTACGTTAGACAAAAAGTAAACGAGAATGTACTCACCGCCGCAGGTTTTGGCTGAACTGTCATATGCGTATTTAGCATCACATTGACCATCATCACATTTATCCTTGCCGTTAGTAGCGCACAATTTACAGTTGCCGCTGCATGCTACAATGTACATCACACAAACATATTGATTAGAACAAGGTTATATATCTGGATTAAAAATAGCGTGGTCATAACAAACACCAACACACATAAAACTACAAAGTTGAAGCAAAGCAGGGTGTATTATTTGTAACTACACTCTGACAACACAATATGCAGCATTTTGTCAGAGTCAATGTATTTTCTTTCAAGTCAAGTTCTACTTTCAGCAATTGCACCACTCCACTTATGTTCTATCCGTATTTTCGACATTGTATCCCTTCGCGTTTTCATCTGATTCCAATATAGTTATTTACTGTTTCAAGGAACACAGCTGCAATAACGTTTTAACATATTTAACAGAACAAGGTTAGATCGTATCAGGACCAAAACGGATATGGTCACAACGAACATCAACAAAGACAAAATAACTAATATTAATGCAAAGCAAGATTCATTGTGAGTACATTCTTAGATATATGCATTTTGCAGCTGGTGTCAACTAGCTTCATATTCAGCGTCAGTCTACAGCTGTATTTCATGACCTATTTAATAAACTGTTCTTCATTTCTCTTATATTCGTGTTTTGTCATTGTATCTCTCCACGTGTTCGTCTTATTCCTATTTCGAAATTCAGTTTTAAAATATGCGATAGATGTGTCCATGCTAGACGTATTGAATATATAATTTCTAAAAAATACCATTGGACCAGATAATCCATTCATATCAGGCGAAATAGTGTGCGTTTGTGTAAAACCCAATAATAATAATAATAATAGCGGATAATTCCAACTGACAAATTAATGCCTACGTTAGACAAAAAGTAAACGAGAATGTACTCACCGCCGCAGGTTTTGGCTGAACTGTCATATGCGTATTTAGCATCACATTGACCATCATCACATTTATCCTTGCCGTTAGTAGCGCACAATTTACAGTTGCCGCTGCACGCTACAATGTACATCACACAAACATATTGATTAGAACAAGGTTATATATCTGGATTAAAAATAGCGTGGTCATAACAAACACCAACACACATAAAACTACAAAGTTGAAGCAAAGCAGGGTGTATTATTTGTAGCTACACTCTGACAACACAATATGCAGCATTTTGTCAGAGTCAATGTATTTTCTTTCAAGTCAAGTTCTACTTTCAGCAATTGCACCACTCCACTTATGTTCTATCCGTATTTTCGACATTGTATCCCTTCGCGTTTTCATCTGATTCCAATATAGTTATTTACTGTTTCAAGGAAATACAGCTGCAATAACGTTTTAACATATTTAACAGAACAAGGTTAGATCGTATCAGGACCAAAACGGACATGGTCACAACGAACATCAACAAAGACAAAATAACTAATATGAATGCAAAGCAAGATTCACTGTGAGTACATTCTTAGATATATGCATTTTGCAGCTGGTCTCAACTAGCTTCATATTCAGCGTCAGTCTACAGCTGTATTTCATGACCTATTTAATAAACTGTTCTTCATTTCTCTTATATTCGTGTTTTGTCATTGTATCTCTCCACGTGTTCGTCTTATTCCTATTTCGAAACTCAGTTTTAAAATATGCGATAGATGTGTCCATGCTAGACGTATTGAATATATAATTTCTAAAAAATACCATTGGACCAGATAATCCATTCATACCAGGCGAAATAGTGTGCGTTTGTGTAAATCCCAATAATAATAATAATAATAGCGGATAATTCCAACTGACAAATTAATGCCTACGTTAGACAAAAAGTAAACGAGAATGTACTCACCGCCGCAGGTTTTGGCTGAACTGTCATATGCGTATTTAGCATCACATTGACCATCATCACATTTATCCTTGCCGTTAGTAGCGCACAATTTACAGTTGCCGCTGCACGCTACAATGTACATCACACAAACATATTGATTAGAACAAGGTTATATATCTGGATTAAAAATAGCGTGGTCATAACAAACACCAACACACATAAAACGACAACGTTGAAGCAAAGCAGTGTGTATTATTTGTAACTACACTCTGACAACACAATATGCAGCATTTTGTCAGAGTCAATGTATTTTCTTTCATGTCAAGTTCTACTTTCAGCAATTGCACCACTCCACTTATGTTCTATCCGTATTTTCGACATAGTATCTCTTCGCGTTTTCATCTTATTCCAATATAGATACTTACTGTTTCAAGGAAATACAGCTGCAATAACGTTTTAACATATTTAACAGAACAAGGTTAGATCGTATCAGGACCAAAACGGAAATGGTCACAACGAACATCAACAAAGACAAAATAACTAATATGAATGCAAAGCAAGATTCATTGTGAGTACATTCTTAGATATATGCATTTTGCAGCTGGTGTCAACTAGCTTCATATTCAGCGTCAGTCTACAGCTGTATTTCATGACCTATTTAATAAACTGTTCTTCATTTCTCTTATATTCTTGTTTTGTCATTGTATCTCTCCACGTGTTCGTCTTATTCCTATTTCGAAATTCAGTTTTAAAATATGCGATAGATGTGTCCATGCTAGACGTATTGAATATATAATTTCTAAAAAATACCATTGGACAAGATAATCCATTCATATCAGGCGAAATAGTGTGCGTTTGTGTAAAACCCAATAATAATAATAATAATAGCGGATAATTCCAACTGACAAATTAATGCCTACGTTAGACAAAAAGTAAACGAGAATGTACTCACCGCCGCAGGTTTTGGCTGAACTGTCATATGCGTATTTAGCATCACATTGACCATCATCACATTTATCCTTGCCGTTAGTAGCGCACAATTTACAGTTGCCGCTGCACGCTACAATGTACATCACACAAAGATATTGATTAGAACAAGGTTATATATCTGGATTAAAAATAGCGTGTTCATAACAAACACCAACACACATAAAACTACAAAGTTGAAGCAAAGCAGGGTGTATTATTTGTAGCTACACTCTGACAACACAATATGCAGCATTTTGTCAGAGTCAATGTATTTTCTTTCAAGTCAAGTTCTACTTTCAGCAATTGCACCACTCCACTTATGTTCTATCCGTATTTTCGACATTGTATCCCTTCGCGTTTTCATCTGATTCCAATATAGTTATTTACTGTTTCAAGGAAATACAGCTGCAATAACGTTTTAACATATTTAACAGAACAAGGTTAGATCGTATCATGACCAAAACGGACATGGTCACAACGAACATCAACAAAGACAAAATAACTAATATGAATGCAAAGCAAGATTCATTGTGAGTACATTCTTAGATATATGCATTTTGCAGCTGGTCTCAACTAGCTTCATATTCAGCGTCAGTCTACAGCTGTATTTCATGACCTATTTAATAAACTGTTCTTCATTTCTCTTATATTCGTGTTTTGTCATTGTATCTCTCCACGTGTTCGTCTTATTCCTATTTCGAAACTCAGTTTTAAAATATGCGATAGATGTGTCCATGCTAGACGTATTGAATATATAATTTCTAAAAAAATACCATTGGACCAGATAATCCATTCATATCAGGCGAAATAGTGTGCGTTTGTGTAAATCCCAATAATAATAATAATAATAGCGGATAATTCCAACTGACAAATTAATGCCTACGTTAGACAAAAAGTAAACGAGAATGTACTCACCGCCGCAGGTTTTGGCTGAACTGTCATATGCGTATTTAGCATCACATTGACCATCATCACATTTATCCTTGCCGTTAGTAGGACACGATTTACAGTTGGCGCCGCACGCTACAATGTACATCACACAAACATATTGATTAGAACAAGGTTATATATCTGGATTAAAAATAGCGTGGTCATAACAAACACCAACACACATAAAACGACAACGTTGAAGCAAAGCAGGGTGTATTATTTGTAACTACACTCTGACAACACAATATGCAGCATTTTGTCAGAGTCAATGTATTTTCTTTCATGTCAAGTTCTACTTTCAGCAATTGCACCACTCCACTTATGTTCTATCCGTATTTTCGACATAGTATCTCTTCGCGTTTTCATCTTATTCCAATATAGATACTTGCTGTTTCAAGGAAATACAGCTGCAATAACGTTTTAACATATTTAACAGAACAAGGTTAGATCGTATCATGACCAAAACGGACATGGTCACAACGAACATCAACAAAGACAAAATAACTCATATGAATGCATAGCATGATTCATTGTGAGTACATTCTTAGATATATGCATTTTGCAGCTGGTCTCAACTAGCTTCATATTCAACGTCAGTCTACAGCTGTATTTCATGACCTATTTCATAAACTGTTCTTCATTTCTCTTATATTCGTGTTTTGTCATTGTATCTCTCCACGTGTTCGTCTTATTCCTATTTCGAAACTCAGTTTTAAAATATGCGATAGATATGTCCATGCTAGACGTATTGAATATGTAATTTCAAAAAAATACCATTGGACCAGATAATCCATTCATATCAGGCGAAATAGTGTGCGTTTGTGTAAATCCCAATAATAATAATAATAATAGCGGATAATTCCAACAGACAAATTAATGCCTACGTTAGACAAAAAGTAAACGAGAATGTACTCACCGCCGCAGGTTTTGGCTGAACTGTCATATGCGTATTTAGCATCACATTGACCATCATCACATTTATCCTTGCCGTTAGTAGGACACGATTTACAGTTGGCGCCGCACGCTACAATGTACATCACACAAACATATTGATTAGAACAAGGTTATATATATAGATTAAAAATAGCGTGGTCATAACAAACACCAACACACATAAAACTATAAAGTTGAAGCAAAGCAGGGTGTATTATTTGTAACTACACTCTGACAACACAATATGCAGCATTTTGTCAGAGTCAATGTATTCTCTTTCATGTCAAGTTCTACTTTCAGCAATTGCACCACTCCACTTATGTTCTATCCGTATTTTCGACATAGTATCTCTTCGCGTTTTCATCTTATTCCAATATAGATACTTACTGTTTCAAGGAAATACAGCTGCAATAACGTTTAAACATATTTAACAGAACAAGGTTAGATCGTATCAGGACCAAAACGGACATGGTCACAACGAACATCAACAAAGACAAAATAACTAATATGAATGCAAAGCAAGATTCATTGTGAGTACATTCTTAGATATATGCATTTTGCAGCTGGTCTGAACTAGCTTCATATTCAACGTCAGTCTACAGCTATATTTCATGACCTATTTCATAAACTGTTCTTCATTTCTCTTATATTCGTGTTTTGTCATTGTATCTCTCCACCTGTTCGTCTTATTCCTATTTCGAAACTCAGTTTTAAAATATGCGATAGATGTGTCCATGCTAGACGTATTGAATATGTAATTTCAAAAAAATACAATTGGACCAGATAATCCATTCACATCAGGCGAAATAGTGTGCGTTTGTGTAAATCCCAATAATAATAATAATAGCGGATAATTCCAACTGACAAATTAATGCCTACGTTAGACAAAAAGTAAACGAGAATGTACTCACCGCCGCAGGTTTTGGCTGAACTGTCATATGCGTATTTAGCATCACATTGACCATCATCACATTTATCCTTGCCGTTAGTAGGACACGATTTACAGTTGGCGCCGCACGCTACAATGTACATCACACAAACATATTGATTAGAACAAGGTTATATATCTGGATTAAAAATAGCGAGGTCATAACAAACACCAACACACATAAAACGACAACGTTGAAGCAAAGCAGGGTGTATTATTTGTAACTACACTCTGACAACACAATATGCAGCATTTTGTCAGAGTCACTGTATTTTCTTTCATGTCAAGTTCTACTTTCAACAATTGCACCACTCCACTTTTGTTCTATCCGTATTTTCGACATAGTATCTCTTCGCGTTTTCATCTGATTCCAATATAGATACTTACTGTTTCAAGGAAATACAGCTGCATTAACGTTTTAACATATTTAACAGAACAAGGCTAGATCGTACCAGGACCAACAGTGACATGGTCACAACGAACATCAACAAAGACCAAATAACAAATATGAATGCAAAGAAAGATCTATTGTGAGTGCATTCTTAGATATATGCATTGTGCAGCTTGTCTCGACTAGCTTCATTTTCTGCGTAAATCTACAGCTGTATTTCCTGATCTATTTGCATAACCTGTTCTCCACTTCTCTTATATTCGTGTTTTCTCATTGTATCTCTCCACCTGTTTGTTTTATTCCTATTTCGAAACCTAGTTTTAAAATATACGACGGATTTGTCCATGTAAGACGTATTGAACGTAATATTTTCATACCAGACGAATTAACGTGCGTTTGTCTAAATTCTAATAAATATTATGGCTAAATACAACTAACAAATGAATGCGTGCGCGAAAAGTATATGAGAATGTACTCACCGCCGCAAGTTTTGGCCGTAGCGTCTAGTGCATACTTAGCATCACATTCACCAGTATCACATTTATCCTTGCCGTTGGTCGTACACTTTTTACAGTTGGTGCCGCACGCTACAAAATACACGACGCAAACAGATTGAACAATACAGGTTTACTTTGTATTTGGATCAACACGAACATCAACAGATATGGAATTCCTAAGACGATTGCAAAGCAGGATGTATTATAAGCACTCTTACAACTTCCGTTGTGTAATTGGTGTCAACCAACTTCACGTTCAGCGTCAATGTTTTTACTTTCCTGTCGTGTTTTGTTTGCATAAACTACTCTTCACGTCTATCCTTGTTTTCATCATTGCATCTCTCCACGTTTTCGTCTTATTCCCTTTTCGCAACATAATGTTTCAAGTTATATAAGTAAAAATTGTCTGCGTGAAAACATGTTGAACATAGAATTTCCGAAACCACCATAGAAACAATTAACTTATTCATATCAGGCAAATTTGCTTGCGTTTGTCTAAATTCTGATAAATATTATGGCTAAATCCAACTAACAAATGAATGCGTGCGTTAGACGAAAAGTATATGAGAATGTACTCACCGCCGCAAGTTTTGGCCGTAGCGTCTAGTGCATACTTAGCATCACATTCACCAGTATCACATTTATCCTTGCCGTTGGTCGCACACTTTTTACAGTTGGTGCCGCACGCTACAAAATACACGACGCAAACAGATTGAACAATACAGGTTTACTTTGTATTTGGATCAAAACGAACATCAACATATATGGAATTCCTAAGACGATTGCAAAGCAGGATGTATTATAAGCACTCTTACAATTTCCGTTGTGCAATTGGTCTCAACCAACTTCACGTTCAGCGTCAATGTTTTTACTTTCCTGTCGTGTTTTGTTTGCATAAACTGCTCTTCACGTCTATACTTGTTTTCATCATTGCATCTCTTCACGTTTTCGTCTTATTCCCTTTGCGCAACATAATGTTTCAATTTATGTAAGTAAAATTTGTCTGCGTGAAAACATGTTGAACATAGAATTTCCGAAACCACCATAGAAACAATTAACATATTCATATCAGGTGAATTTGCTTGCGTTTGTCTACATTCTAATAAATATTATGGCTAAGTCCAACTAACAAATGAATGCGTACGTTAGACGAAAAGTATATGAGAATGTACTCACCGCCGCAAGTTTTGGCGGTAGCGTCTAGTGCATACTTAGCATCACATTCACCAGTATCACATTTACCCTTGCCGTTGGTCGTACACTTTTTACAGTTGGTGCCGCACGCTACAAAATAAAAGACACAAACAGATTGAACAATACAGGTTTACATTGTATTTGGATCAAAACGAACATCAACAGATATGGAATTCGTTAGACGATTGCAAAGCAGGATGTATTATAAGCACTCTTACAATTTCCGTTGTGCAATTGGTCTCAACCAACTTCACGTTCAGCGTCAATGTTTTTACTTTCCTGTCGTGTTTTGTTTGCATAAACTGCTCTTCACGTCTATACTTGTTTTCATCATTGCATCTCTCCACGTTTTCGTCTTATTCCCTTTTCGCAACATAATGTTTCAAGTTATATAAGTGAAAATTGTCTGCGTGAAAACATGTTGAACATAGAATTTCTGAAACCACCATAGAAACAATTAACATATTCATATCAGGCTAATTTGCTTGCGTTTGTCTACATTCTAATAAATATTATGGCTAAGTCCAACTAACAAATGAACACAAACATTTTGAACATAACAATATTGTATAGTTTCTCGATCAAAACGAACATGGTCATAACGAATATCAACACAGATAAAATTACTAAGTAGAATACAAAGCAGGAAGTATTATTTGTAAGTACACTCTGGCAGTATGAAATGTGTAGCTGCTCTCAACCAACTCTTCACATTCAGCGTCAATGTATTTCCTTTTCTGTCGAGTTCTATTTGCTTACAGTGCTTTCCACTTATATTCTAACCATATTTTCGTCATTCTATCTCTGCACGTTGTCTACGTATTCCCATTTCGGAACTTATGTTTCAAGATATACGAACGCGTTGTCTATGTAATAACGTGTTGAATATAGCATTTGTGAAACCATGCACACTCACCCAAGCACTTGAAGTTAGCGATGAAAAACCCGGTTGCACATTTGGTGGGTGTGCAGACGCCTGCCGCCTCGCACTCGTTGCAGTTGGCGACACATGCTGTAAATATTTATATATATATACATTGTATACACACACACACACACACACACACACACACACACACACACACACACACACACACACACACACACACACACACACACACACACACACACACACACACACACACACATATATATATATATATATATAGTATATTGTATATATTCATAATATATATATACATATACATACATACACACACATATATATATATATATGAATATATATATCCATATATATTGTGAATATATATAATATACTATATATAATATAATACGTAACATAATATATATATATGTGTGTGTATGTGTGTGTGTGTGTGTGTGTGTGTGTGTGTGTGTGTGTGTGTGTGTGTGTGTGTGTGTGTGTGTGTGTGTGTGTGTGTGTGTGTGTGTGTGTGTGTGTGTGTGTGTGTAACATGGGTCACTAGTTATGATCGTGGTATTGTGCACGGTCTTGCGTCCGGTTCTGTTCTGAACAAAAAACAGTATTACTCTAATGGAGACTACTTTATAAACCGACGTTGCCCTTGAAACGATACGCCGTAGAATCGTACATTCCTGTTATTACGCAGCCATTTGGAGGGATCAGCTGTGCAGTCGTAAACACTGGATATCGCACCAAATACAATCTTACAGTTTAATTTAATAAATGTCTTATCGGACGACACTGAGTTTGTTGGATGCACTCTTCGCTTCAGAGTATTGCACTGGGTGAGCAACATTTTGTATCGCCAACATTGGGCACTAGTATTACACACACCGTTACAGTTGTGTCGTCTGGAGGTTCGTAGTTTTACGTGATATTATATTACATTTTATTACATTATATTACTTTCTCATGCACAATCGTATACCATAAAAACAACGCAATTCTCGCTAGTGACACTTCCATTTGACTGGGTAAGGTTTTATCGTGGCATACTCACCTACACAGACGTCGTTGACGTCCAGCCTATAACCAAGATTACACTTTCCCGCGTTACACTTGCCCGGCGTACTGCATTGCGAGCAGTGGGGAGAACATTCTACAAATACGAAACACAAGTAAACATTACAAGTCGTCGTGTGCGTAGAAATGTCAGGCCAACCTCAGTAAATGGAGCCGCACTTCTGAGTTCTTTATAGTGTAGTATACATGTTGAATCCCTGGCAAATAATCACAGCTCAGACTATTGGAATTAACGTTTATACACTATATATTATCCACCCCCTGTATAGTCATATTGATGATGCTCCACCGTGATCGAAACCAATTATTATATTCGCTACTTGAAGAGTTCTGCAACAGTCATTCTCCGGAAGAGATATCTTGCATTTCATAAGTTGCCCTACGTGATCGTCTTTGTGATAAGGTCAGACAGAAAGCATCCAAATCCGTAGTTTTACATTATGCATCAGAGGCCCCCGCTTACATGGGCACAGTGGACGGTTTCACGACGCAGTTGAACAGACGATCCCAACGCTATGTGTGTTTTCTATAAATGTTAGAAGCTTGGAATTTGTTTAGCATTGTGTAGTTAGTAGAACGAGTAATAGTGGTAAGCATTTCGGTAAAGAACAAAGTTACGTTTCCATCGTGGACGCACGGGTGAAATCTTGACATTTGGCGCCTGAGATGCAACACATCCAGCAGAAGTAGGCCAACAATCATTCTTGTTATGATAAATATGTGTACATGTCCCATGGTAATATGTAATAGTAATAAAACGAAATGATAGAACAATTTGCCATGAACATGGCCCAGCGCTCACTTAAATTCGCCGCAATATGTGTCCCCGTGTGCGTGCACGTGCATATGTGTGCATATGTGCGTGCGCGTGTTTTAGTGTGTGTGTGCGTGAGTGAATAAGTGGGTGAGTGAGTGAGTGAGTGAGTGTGTGAGTGAGTGAGTGTGTGAGTGTGTGAGTGAGTGAGTGAGTGTGTGAGTGAGTGAGTGAGTGAGTGAGTGAGTGAGTGAGTGAGTGAGTGAGTGAGTGAGTGAGTGAGTGAGTGAGTGAGTGAGTGAGTGAGTGAGTGAGTGAGTGAGTGAGTGAGTGAGTGAGTGAGTGAGTGAGTGAGTGAGTGAGTGAGTGAGTGAGTGAGTGAGTGAGTGAGTGAGTGAGTGAGTGAGTGAGTGAGTGGGTGAATGAGTGTGTCAGTGAGTGAGTTAGTGAGTGAGTGAGTATGAATATTACCCACCTTTACAATCGCCTTTTGTGTCTTTGATCGTGTTTGACAGACACGTGGTGCAGACACCGGGCGTAGAGCAGAGAGAGCACAATTGAGGACAGACTGTAAGACAGAAGCAAATATACCCCATACAGAACACATTCGTCGCTATTGTACAGTATATATTCGACGTTCGCCAAAGAGCCACGACCGTGTTACGTTCAACAGTTTTTCACATGCAATGCTTATTATGAATCTTGTAAGTTAATACATTATCGAAAAGTAAGCAATGCTCTAATTCACATAAACTGTTCCACAAACCCCGCTGCAAGTATGCAACAAACAAGCAATCCACCCAGGAAGGCCTATATCGAGACGACGACGGACACGATTTTATTAATAATTTTTATTTTTGTTTGATATGATATTTAACGGATTTTTGCAACAATGTCTACTCACTGTCGCAGCTCGGAGTGGATTTCGGGAAGTAGCTTGCCACACATGACGAACACGTCTCGACGTTTTTATCGTCCACGGCGCATGTCTTACAGTAGGCCGAACACGCTAAACACACCAATTGTTGCAACTTAGGCAGATGTTCTCAAATCTGACGAAAAGGTAACCTTTCCATTAACAAATATTATATTCACACTAGCGTATACCCAAACACACATGAAACCACTAAAGAAGGAGAGCTGTTGTTACCAATAATTGTTATCTTTCCTTTGCTCCCACTGACCTTATATTTCTGCTGTCGCCAGTTACGGCATTACATGCAGCCAATACTAATCTCGCGGTCAATCGAGCATAGCGACAAAATGGTGCCAACTTGAAAACGTTTCACCATTCAATTTAAATAGCTCTAAATTAACTACCGATGTGTTTCTTAAACACGTCGCCAACTGGTGGATCAGAGATCAGTGATCCAAGGTAAGGAAACGAGTGAGCATAGAAAGGGCAAGCCGACGGCGAAGCCTCGTAGGAGATGCACGTACAATGTTCCGAAGTGAACGTATTGATATAAATACTTCTATCCACGTCTTTTGTCCCTGGTCAAATATGTTTGTCGTCGCTTGATACACGCCTAATGTGCTCTAATACTCCTTCGGATATGACTTAATGAAACACAGGCGGCGTTATAATGAGTTCATTATAGAATCGGAGTAGATATATGTTTGTACAAAAGAAACAAAAACAGTATCTTACATTCAATGGACCGTTATGTTCGACACACTATGCACCTCTGGTTAAGCATAACTACTAAAATGTTCTTACCAGAACATGTCTCAGCTGGTTTGACCAATCGGAAGGCATCCTTGCAGGTAGAGCAGGTAGATGTTGTTTTGCAAAGTGCACAGTTGGAAGTACAACCTGCATAGCGGATATATTAAAATAGAATGCATGAAATAATTGATGACACCATGCACGTTATTGTCGGGTCAATTTACGTATCACATATGCAGACTTTGGTCGACTCTCAAAGCGGTATTTATATTTCGTTGATAAGACATACCATTTATTGAGATGTGATTGTTGAAAGGGTGCTGAATAACACAGACTTGTTGTGTTTGATGGATTTACGTTACAATTTCGTCAATTTTTAAGCAGGATAATGTAGTCGTAAATGAGCATAATACAACAATAGTCATATAGGCGATTCATTGACCAAAGAAGTGGTGCTTGAGTCCTAAGTAAGCATATTGAATATGCGATTACTTACTGGCGCAAGTTGCGGCGGTTTGCACTTTGTATCCTCCGGTGCATTTCGTACAAGTTGCTTTGCCAGCGGTGGTCTTTTTGCCGGTAGCCGTTTCACAGTAGGACGGGTACGCTGTAAAACAAACACGACCTGATTGCGTTAGCGATCTTTATAATATGGATATATATATATGTATATATACATATACATATATATATATATATATGTGTATATATATATATATACACATACATACACACACACACACACACACACACACACACACACACACACACACACACACACACACACACACACACACACACACACACACACACACACACATATATATATATTTGTGGATATATCTGTGGATACTGATTAATTAAACGGATCCCATTGAGAGAGAGAGTTACGCAGTCATTTTCCGTTAATGAATGTACTCAGCATAAGCTAACTTACTAACTAGTGCGACTAAGCAGCCATAAATAAATTGTTCATTTAACTCACATTCTTCAATATCGTATTATGACGCGGGGCGTTACACCAGTATCGTTTACGTGGCAGATTAGTCTTGTTACTCACCAAGACAGGCAGTAGATCCTGTCGCGCCGGCGGCATTGATTATGTACTTGGTGCTGACGGTGGAGCATGCAGTGCACTTAGCCACTCCCTTGCCATCGTCAACGCACTTGACACAGTTCGAGGGGCAGGCTGAAACAAGAAACAATCAACATTTAGACAATAGTGAGGTCGCCTGGCAGGAACTGTCAATATTGAAACAGTTACTAGGACCGTCAATGACAAAGAACTATTAACATTGAAATGGTTAATAGGACCGCCAGGGACAATGAACTATTAACATCGAACCAGTTATTAGGACGGTCTGGAACAAGGAACTGTCAACATTGATACAGTTACAAGGACCATCTGGGAAAAGGAACTATCAACATTGACACAGTTACTACGACCGTCTAGATTCACAAGAGTAGATACCTATGCATGTATTGTCGGCCGTCTTCATAGCATACAGGGCATTGCAAGTCTTGCACGTAGTAACAGCAGGTGTCTTGCTTGCGTCAAGTGTGCACTCGTAGCAGTTACTGGTGCAAGCTGAAAAGACATCCGTACATATACATTGACATATCTAGGCAGTCTAAATTTACCGCACTACCTTCGTTATCACACCATATGAAATCGGTCTATTTGGCTTGACATGTCTGGATATACGCAGATCTGTTTGTCCGAGTTATGTCTGATCGAGTTATGAGTAGCTAGTGTGACAGTAGTTGTAGTTGGCTTCCATGTTAAATAGTAGATGTCGTTATGAAACATAGTGTCCCCTCCTTTCAAAATCAGCTTCACATAATGCATTAACAATGTAACCAGCTCACATGTACTGTCTGTGACGAGCATTGACGTGTTGCACCAAATCTCCTAGAAAGATTGATCATTGTGAAGTTACTGTGTAGATGCCACGTATTTGTTGTTCCGTGTGCAACAATGCGTGGGCACGCTTTCCGTAGGGCAATCTTACCTAGACATGTGGCGTCGGCCTGGATTATGTATCCGCTAAGGCACGCAGTACATTTCGTAGTCGTCCCACTCAAAGTGCATTTGGCACAGTTGGACGGGCACGCTGCGGAGAAGAGAAACGAATCTCACTGATCCTCATGGAACAATGCAAAAGCAAGGCAACAGGTCACCTCCGAATTAATGCACAACCACCAAATCATAATTAATCATTGTTCGACACCAGATTGCTTAAGTTGAGAATCGATCATCACTTGATGTTATTATATCGAATGAACTATTGCTTACCATAAAGACATCCAGTGAAACGTTTTTCTTTCCCTGAGTAAAATATTTTTTTTATAACCTGGACATTTGTTTCGGAAGTAAGACCATCTACAAATAAAGATTACGTTTGGATAATTCAAAGTGTCGCTTTATAGTATAGAATGAGTCGCATGTACGATGTCTTCCCATTATCAAGATACAAGAGCAAAATAGCTGCCGTCGTGAAAAATATACATGTAGCTTAATGGCGAGTATGGTCAAGTCGTTTACATGTACAGAACATTGACTCCGCTTACCGATGCAGCCCGATCTGTCGGCCTTCAACACCATTCCTATTGAGCATTCTGTACACTCCAAGTTGTGGTCCTCACAACTGGCGCAATTGTCCATTGTGCAACTTGTTATCACACCTGTAGAATGTATTCACAAGAACTCGTATCAATAATCAGTTGCGCATATTATATTAAACTCCATGGAAATACGCGAGCAAACTATGATAGTTTATTGTATCTAAAAATAATACATAGCAAGCCTGTTTCACATAATATGCACTGTTTTTTTCGAATTCCATTATATACGATTTCTTTTCTTAAGAGTTTATTATGCTTGTATAACTGTACAGACTTGTGTATAGTATGTATAGTCAATGTTTTGCGTACCATGAGTTTTGCGGATATAAACTGTCAACAAAACAACCAGCATGGCAAGTATCCGCTTCATTCTGACGACGCCGATGATACCGTTGTCAAGTTCTGCCAATGAAGGTTACCAGTCATAATGATGTTTCTTAAAACATTTCAATTCAAACATTGTTCGTAAAATGTTCAGTAAATACATGCAAGCTGAGCTTAGTCCACGTACTTTTAATAAGTGTCTTCTTGGCTAAGAAAATCAAAGATTCACATTTTAAAATGTGATCCTGTCAATGCAGATTTATATTGTCATTGTACATACAAACATTCCAATGCTCAGATTTCTCAAGATATATTTAGATATAACTATGACAATAATAAATGTGTTGAAAGTATACTGTATATCACATTGTGTTATAATCAGCCCAAAACAGTGTTAGCAATTTCCAAATTGCGCCTGCGAAATGTTCAAATTGTAAACAAGAGATCACATTGGCAAACTTTTGCTTTTCACGCTTTTTGCTTAGTTCTGGAGTTGACTCGTTCCCATGGTCCTTGCCAAATTGGGACGACGTATAATTTGTTCCATTGTAATTATAAAGAAACGACGAAGAGCCTGTGATGTTCATATAGTTAGCTCGGTCGTCCTACCTGAAGTTGTATTCGCCGTCTCGGTAGAGGAAGATACTGCTCTCTCGGGACCGATACACGTCGTTCCTGCGGCAGGGAGCGAATGCTGTTGCGTCGCAGCCAGCCGCCCTTTATACCCGCTCTGTCGACGGCGTTGTCATGGGAGTCGTAAACACCAACATCTTTAGACAACTCAACCTGAATGCTATTTCGTAAGGGGCACGTAAACAAACATAATTGTAAACGTAATTGTCTAAGACCAGTTGATACTTGCTCAACGCGATTTGCTTTAGCGCGCAGTCCACCAACACCTGCTTTGTCTTCGCACCGCTTCTGAGACCAAATTAAGTGGCACGAGAATGCCAATTGGTGTGGGGCACACGTATTCCTAATTACGTTCCTTTGTTCTTCGAATACTTTTAATTATGTCCATCGCTGACTACTGAATGCGTTCACGCTTGTTCGACATTTTGCAATCGGGCGGCTTGATTACTATCGGCGAAATTGTTATGTAGGTCTATGCAACAGTCAGTCAGAAGTCAGTCAGAAATCTTAATCAATTTATTTGACCTATAAATACGATACATATACAACGAATAACGCAAGTAATAGATAAGGTCGGGAGACTCTCATTAAGATATATAATATCGCTAGCACAGGAGCCACCCCATAAATATAAACAACAATAAAATTTACATGACAATTCAGAATAGCATATTACTTGTTTTTTATAGTTGATAATTACTCAATGTGTCAACATGCATACATAATACAAGGACTGATTATATCACATTGACGTACATATGGATACTTCGGTATACATTCTAATACGTATTACGAATTACAAATAAAGCAATTATGAATACGACAAGTGGATCCATAATTTAAAATAAACACGTTTTTTGTGTATGTTGAAAAACCATATAGACTGTGGGTGTAAATGTTATTAATTATAATACTTGGTGTATTGTTAACTGTCTCTACTATGTTGTGTCTAATGCATTTTTTTTCGCTAATTCATGTTTGAAACTGGACATATACAGATTGTTTCTTTCACGTGTGCAGTGCTGATGAATATCATAGAATGTGTGTGTTTGGAAAAACATTGAAGTAGTAGGGTTAAAGATTGTTAATTAATTTATGGTAACATTTTAATTGTTGGATTTTATAAATGTCATCCAACTTTAAATGGAGTCTTTTAAAAATAGGACTTGTGTGAGCATTGTATTTACTTAAGGATATTATTCGTATTGCTTTTTTCTGTAATTTGAAAATTCGATGTGCTTGATGACCCCATAAAAGTATGCCATAATCAATATGAGGGAGAATAAGAGCATTGTACATAATATATAATGTATTAGGTGGTAAAAAGTATTTAAGTTTATTTAGTATGCCTATTGTTTTATATATTTTATTTGCTATTTTGTTTGTATGACTCTGCCAGTTTAAATGGTTATTTATTGTGATGCCTAAAACATTGAAATCATTTACACATTCAATGTATGCCCCATCTATTTGTAATACAGGGTATTCTACATTCTTTTGAGGCATATGAAAAATCATGAATTCTTTTTGGCATTTAGTGTCAGTTTGTTGGCTTTCAACCAATTGCTAATCTTTGTTAGTTCTTTGTTAATAGAGTCACTTCGCATTTGGTTTTCTGAATCATTAAATGTGTTTAGTGTACTAGTAAGGGTGGTGTCGTCAGCATACGTTATGAATTTGAAAAGGTCACTAGAAAGTGCTATGTCATTTATATATATATATATATATATAATAAATAAGAGTGGCCTTAAAATTGAACCTTGAGGGACACCAGTGATGATGACTATTTCCTTAGACTTAACATTTTCAATTTCTACGTACTGCTTACGATTTTGTAAATAATTCGTACAAAGGTCAAGAGCCTTGTCATTTAATCCATAGTAATTTAACTTCTGTACCAATATATTGTGACCAATTGTGTCAAATGCTTTTGATAAATCAAGGTATATATTTATTTGGGTAACTGATTTATCAAGATTTCGTATAATTCTGTCTATGATTTCAAGTGTAGCAAGCTCAGTAGAATGTTTCTTTCTAAACGCATATTGGTTATTGTAGTATAACGCTTTAGAATGGAAGTAATCGTGGATTTGATCAAACATAACCCTTTCAAACATTTTTGAAATCATTGGCAGGATAGAAATAGGACGATAATTGTTAAAGTCAGAAACATCACCTTTTTTTAAAAGGGTGATATTTCTGACTTAAACAATTTAACTGTGCCCGATGCACATTGCACACATCATATCATAGTATAATATATTCTATATAACACACATTTTAAGAATAATCCTGCATAGTGAATGAACATTATATATTTTTTCATTACAAAAGCTGTGTTTTACTACACAAATTTAATGTAATTATTTCTAAATAACAAAACGCTTGAACAAAAGAAATGAAATATATATCATTTCTACGAGTTGGTTGCGAGTATCGTGCATAATGTACAATTATTTAATGTCTGAACAAAATTGCAACCGAGTAAGTGCTTGTTAGTTGGTACACAGCATCTTAACTATTTAATTTGTATACAGTTTAGTTAATTTTGATGTATTTTGCTTACATTTACATAACACACACGCACATTGCACAGGTTGAACTGACCGGTACCGCCCTCCCTTCGAGTGGTACACTACCGAGCATCGCGTCATCACAGATGAGAGAGATGCGGCAGAATGACCCAACAATTGGCAGACTGGTATCATATCGAGTCCGTGATTGCCAATTGTTGGGTATTGTGATGTGATGGACCTTTTAGTTGTTGTATACTTGTGTTGTTTAGCTTCATCACAGTAGACTGTGATTGAGCATAAGAAGTGGAGTATGTAACAAGGTCATTTGTATTATTTTGCACTAGGTGGCGTCACTGGTACTACGCTGATTCGTAACGTGAATTTGTCTGAAATTTTACTAGCCATGGCTATTGCTACAATTTGCTTTCATGCATGACCTGTTATATTTTATATTAACGTATGACCTTTATTGTTAAAAACATACATTACATGGAAATTTACCATGCGAGACTTTCACCGTGACGCGGGAGAGCCCGTGTTTCCAGGTGGTCAGCCCCTATGGCTATGTTTTTAGTGATTCCGCCATACATGTAATAACGCCTGACATTGTTGTTATCCCGTTTATGTTTGAATGTGTACATAAATAGAGGTTGCTGAAATATTGCACTATTTACTATGTCGCCTAATCTTGATGTTTCTCTTGGACTTTGTGTCCTATGAGTAGCAGTCTTGATACTTTGCCTGTTTGTTGTAGTGCTTCACTGTAACTTTGTTGTTCATCCCACTAAACCATGAATGATGGGTGATATCAAAAATAGATAACCGAGCGAAAAGTGAACAACTGAAAACACGTCCCAAAATGTTTTTTTGAACGATTGCTTGTACCACTACGGTTCGTCCGATCCAAACAATGTTGATATCGTTTGAAAGCTTACGATTTCTGCTATTCAAATATATATAAAGTTTTCCTGATAGTCTGTAAGGTAGCAGTTTGGACACCTACACATGTTCATAGTTATGTTGTAACGTGCTAATTAAGAGATGGAATACATCTTAATGTTCATTCTAATGTCGCTACCAGCCACAATATGGCAGCACCATATGCTAAGTAGATGACGGGTATTGTTACATTCTTTATTTTGTGAAACTATATTTTCATGATTTAATTGCTAAGATGTTGATTATAATTATATTTAGGTAATTAATTACTATGAGTAACCAGTTGCTTGAATGGTATGAGATAAACCCCAGGCCCAGAGACACTGGTCACGTGTGTATTCACCAAGCATTGGTACAGCAGCTGTGGGCTAGGCTGGCTCAGGTTTCACACAACAAGGAGGAGACATTTATTTTTGGTGAGTGTCAACTTGTTCAATAATACTTTTAAGGTATTATTTCCCTTTTCTAATTATACCACATCATGAAGTGAAAGATTGTCCATCATTAGACCTAAACTTGCATAGATGTTTTAAAGCAATTATTTAGTTATAAGGGTAGGTACTGTGTTTTGTATTATGATGCTTAATCTATGTGCTATTAGGTTAATATACGGCCATATTATGCATTTAGCAACAACGTGTGTTCTATGAAGCTATGCAGTCAGTATCAGAAACTGCCCAGTGGCCACTAATGTCCTCATGATTAATCACCCTATGGGGTTGGCTGGGTAGGATGTGGAGCATATTCCCTAGAGACTAACACTTGAAAACAAGTTGGGAGCCACCCTGGATAGTGTAGCTAGATGGTAAACACTGGCCATGTGTTTGGTTCAGTCATTTAACAAGTCATAGAATAGGTATACTCTGTAGTAAATTGGAACAGGATATGGTAACACAAAGTAGTATAGGAATATGGAATTGAAATACTTGTTTAAATAATTATCTGTGTTCTGCTATAAATGACATGTTGCACCATGCCATTGCAGGAGGGAGCCAGGCCTCGAATGAATGATGTGAGATTCATTAATGAGCCTCCAGAGCAGTGTTGGGGTGAGCATGGTCATTACAGTCATGGTAGATTATGTAATTATTGCATCTGTTAGATGCTTATACTTGTGTTGTTGATTTACATACATTTGCATTCCTAGTATAACTTGTACGACAATTATAGATCTTTAGGTTACTTTACATTATACTGGATTCATTATATTGCGCGTCCCTTAGCAAAAAATTCTATAGAAAACTATAAATTTCCTATAGTATTCTGTAGTATTCTATAGTATTCTATAGTTTTTCTATAGTATTCTATAGTATTCTATAGAAAACTATAAATTGGCTATGGAAATCTTAATTTCCTACATAATTCTATGGAATATTTTATAGAATTCTATAGAATATGCTATAGTTTTTAAAGAACCTATAGTTTTCTGTAGGATTCTATAGAAAATTATAGAATATTCTATAGAATCCTATAGTTTTTAGGCAACCTATAGGTTTTTTGTAGGAATATATAGCAAACTATAGGATATTCTATAGAATCCTATAGTTTAAGACAACCTATAGGGTTTTTTTGTAGGAATCTGTAGAAAACTATAGAATATTCTATAGAATTCTATAGTTTTTATAGAACCTATAGTTTTCTGTAGGATTTTAGAGAAAACTATAGAATATTCTATAGAATCCTTTAGTTTTTAGAGAACCTATAGTTTTTTGTAGGATTTTTTAGAAAACTATAGAATATTCTATAGAAACCTATAGTTTATAGAGAACGTATAGGTTTTTTTTAGGATTCTACAGAAAACTATAAAATATTCTATAGAATCCTATAGTTTTTAGAGAACCTATAGTTTTTTGTAGGATTTTATAGAAAATTATAGAATATTCTATAGAATCCTATAGTTTTTAGAGAACCTATAGTTTTTTTGTAGGATTCTACAGAGAACTATAGAATATTCTATACAATCCTATATATGTTAGAGAACCTATAGTTTTTGTTGTAGGATTCTACAGAAAACTATAGAATATTCTATACAATCCTATAGTTTTTAGAGAACCTATAGTTTTTTGTAGGATTTTATAGAAAACTATAGAATATTCTATACAATCCTATATATTTTAGAGAACCTATAGTTTTTGTTGTAGGATTCTACAGAAAACTATAGAATATTCTATAGAATTCTATAGTTTTTAGATAATCTATAGTTTTCTGTAGAAATGTTATTTTAGTTTCTGTGGACACTTTTAACCACTGTATGTATTTTTTTGTTATGTACATGTGGTGGATGTTACATAGAAATATATATATGTCAGTATGTTGTAAACTAAAACGATGCTACTGTATTATTTTATACCGAAACATTATTGTTATGAATACCGCATCCCATAATGTTATTACCCGTGAGTCATTTCGGCGCGTAATGTTTAATTTCAAATAGAAGAAGGCGAGACGACCTAGCGCGAAGTTGGTAGATTGCGGACAGAGTCATTATAATGAAGATATTTCGGCCATTCATGCCACGAGACAAACGGTAGGACGTTGCTAAAGATTGCTGTGTGTTGTTTTTATAACTATTTGATCCACAGAGTAAAATACTGTTAACAATATTACGAAATAGTTATAGACAGACAGCCGTTTGCGTAACCGCCAATAATTTTTTCCAACCTGCATCGATGCAACGATTTTACCTCGTTTTCTATACCAAATCGATCATTCCATCACTCCATATTGTTTGTGTATGTCAATTATTGTTTGAGGTACACACCGAGCATTATTTTCTTATCAATTATCTTACATTTAGCCAGATGGTAAAGTGGCCTCGACCCACTAGAGTAGATTTGCCGGCTCAATTGTCGCTCATTTCGTTGTACGTACTAAGTAACCAACTGCATTGCCATGGCCACGTGAATGAATAATAAAAACAAGTAAAATGCAACACAGACTGTTAAAAAAATACCCTAAACTAAATGACAATAGAATGCAAATATGTGATCGATGATATGTGTGTTTCAAGTTCATACTTTTTACCTTTTTTGTGATGCATAGGCATAGCCATAGGCCATAGCCAGCTAGGGACTAGTGTAGCCTGTAGGTATATAATTAACATTTTTAGATATAGACATCAAGTCTACACTAATGTATGTAATGCCTAATGGCAATGCCAATGATTTAAATAACTATTTTGATTCATAATAACAATATTAACAATTTAGTTGTCTGTTTGTTAATGTTACTAATCCTGATAATAGTGATATATATAAAGGTAGATTACTGTCACAGTAATAGACCTACTTATTAAAAAATTATATGGTTACCGGCTACTGCCGATAATGGGAACCGGTGGCCAAGTGATAAAGCACCGGTCGAGTGGACTGGAGTCGAATCCAATTATCGGCCAGTTTAAAAAAACTTGGGAAATTTTGTTCTCTTGGAAAATACACTAGGCCATTGGTCCCTTCTAACTGTTATCTGCCAGAGGAAGTAAAAGATCCCACACATGGGATAAATGAGCTAATTTGAGTCCATCCTGTAGTGGACTTACTACCTGTTGGGCATGTAGATGAGGATATTATGAGATAAAACCACAGTGCAACATTGTAATAGGATTTTGCTGAATAATAAGTATTTGTCAAAATGCTCCATTTTTTTAGATTTATGGTTTATAATATAAGCCACACATATTTTATTTTTATTGTGTTCTGTTCCATTTTTTCAGGTTGGTGTCATCACTGATGTCCAAAAGCAAGATTTTTCCATTCTGACAGCACTGATACCAATATAAGTGGTATAGTGTTTGTGTGTATGCATTCTGAATTATTGAATATTACGATAACATACCCTGTACAATTATACTGTATATTGCAATACAGAACTCGGAATCAATTTATTTGATCAATAAATATGGTACATGTGTAAGGTTTCAGGGCAAAGCACAATAGTGTAAATATCATCTTAAAATTGACATGATATTGAATATCTCAATACTACAAAATCACAATGACCGATATCTAGACCCAAACTATTTTTTTTTTTTTACAGTAGAACCTGTCTTGGATAACCACCTGCTTTCTCGGTTCCTCTTGAAATTGACCATATTTTCAATGTTTATTGACCTGTCATGGGCGACCACCCGTCTTGAAAAACCACTTTTGCTAGGCTGAAGTGGCGGTCACTCAAGACAGGTTCTACTGTACATTTCAATTCTGCAATTTTACGTAGGCAAATATGTCACCAGAGCTGCATGACGTTTATTGTATTTTACCTTTAAACCCTTCCTAAATATACTATTGTTATGCACTGGTAATAATGCATGAGTGTATAAATACAGTGTGGTATGCCACGTTCCAAGTAATGGAAGAAAATCATTCAACCATGCCAATTATGTTCAGTCAGAATGTCTGACCCAACAACAGTTTCCAATCTAACATTCTAGAAGTGTTGAGAAACAGCCCATCTTGCTTAGAGTTTTCTTTGCTCTCTTTGTCAATATCAAATGGAATACCATGTTGTACCTGTTTCAAATTACCGTGGTAGTATACCAGCGGATATGGGTCAAATTCATTGACATGTATTTAAATACAAATAATCTTGAAGGATTAAAATATGATAAAATGAAAAAGTATATATTTCAATACAAATATGTATTAAAGGTACTTTTCAGAATTCTTTTTACAAAACCGCCAATAGCAAAAATAATGGCAAATGCATAATTTGACGATGTTATGTACAAAATGACATGAGATGTCGCTTACTGGCTGGCAATCTTTGGTGTTTGTACCATGTATGAAAATGGTAGTATACCCGAGTACAGTGTATATCAAGTCACTGGCATTGGAACAGGGAAGGGGGTGTTCCAAAAAAAACCACCTTGAGGTTCTCCAGACATCTCGATCTGCACCCCCTTGAGGCTCGCTGAAAAAAAACACCCTAAGGCACTCTGAAAACCTAAATAAGCACCCCCATTCCGCAATATTTAGGGGTAGTCCTATCTCCAGCCCCCATACACCACAAACTGCACACCCCTTCCTAAATGTTGGGGAGCTAAGCTCCTAATCAACAAATATTAGGGACTAAGCCCCCTGGCAGGTTCCAATGCCTATGTAAATAAAACAAGTATTACAATATTTAATTTGTTTCCTACATGGGTGTTGATTGATGTGTATTTTAGCAGTAATATATTTTATGTTTCCATATATCCTATGGAAATAGCCTATAGGATATATCCTACAGGAAATAGCCTATAGGAAATATTCCATAGAAAATACTATAGGATATTTTCTATAGACAAATTTCTATAGGATATTCTGTAAAAAAAATGTCGTGTAGTTTTCTGTAGAAAACCACAAAAATCCTGTGGTTTTCTATAGAAAATTTCCTATAGTTTTCTATAGAAAACCGCGCAAAAATCCTGTAGTTTTCTATAGAAAATTTCCTATAGTTTTCTATAGAAAACTGCGCAAAAATCCTGTAGTTTTCTATAGAAAATTTCCTATAGTTTTCTATAGAAAACTGCGCAAAAATCCTGTAGTTTTCTATAGAAAACTGCGCAAAAATCCTGTAGTTTTCTATAGAAAATTTCCTATAGTTTTCTATAGAAAACTGCGCAAAAATCCTGTAGTTTTCTATAGAAAATTTCCTATAGTTTTCTATAGAAAACTGCGCAAAAATCCTGTAGTTTTCTATAGAAAATTTCCTATAGTTTTCTATAGAAAACTATGCGCAAAAATCCTGTAGTTTTCTATAGAAAATTTCCTATAGTTTTCTACAGAAAACTATGCGCAAAAATCCTGTAGTTTTCTATAGAAAATCTAGTTTTTTTTTTCTAAGGGGTACGTGCTGTGTGATATGTGTCCACGCATCATAATCATTAATATATCTACGTACGTATATTTGTATTGTTAGTACTGTATTGACAAACTGTTTACTTTGTTTAGGTTTCTTTTTGTATCCGGAAGTAAGACCACAAATAAAGAACTTGATCGAAAAGATTGGAGCCGACTTGTTGTTGTACAAATTGGCCCCGTCACAATTCATTCCTAAAATAAACTATAAACGGACATGCAAAGGTGCCGGTTCCGTTGTCTTAAACACTGCGAACGATGTTGTTTCGTCGACACAGTTCACCAATCTACCGATTGAGGCACAACTGTTTGATTCCATGGTATAAGCTCCACCCACTTTCAAACGGCTGCTAGACATACGCGAAGTAGGCGTGACGTCACAATCACGTATATCAACCAACCAACCAACGCAACGAATTTCGACCAGTTGGTTGGCGTACGTTATTGTGACGTCACGCCGACGTATATATATATATATATATATATCGGCTTTGCTGCGATCAAAGCCCATCAGTTTCGTTGCAGTTTAAAAATGGGTGGCGCTTATAACATGAAATCAAGTCATGGTGAAGTGCGCATATCTGAACCTATGCAAATGAGGAAAACAGCGCCGCAATCGGAAGTTTATTGTACTGAGTACCTGCCGACAACATCGTTCGGAACCGTACAGAACACCGAAAACGGCACGATTACAGGTCCGTTTGTAGGTGTTCTACGAACGGTTACCGGGAAATATAAATGACGCTAGAATAACAAAATGTGCATCCTTTCAAATGATACCAAAATCGTCGGGAGAGGACGAGCCTTAAGGTGCTAGTGACCGTCGAATCAATCATGTTTTGGACGTGTTCATGTTTCGCTCGCTTATCTATTTTTGGTGATATTATCAGACAAGGCAATTTTACTTGTTGGTTGGAACCCAGGTTTTTAGAGAACGCCTTTATCTATGGTGACCAATCCTAATGTTGGACTTGGATGACATCTGTCCCGTAGATGTATATTTGCACAGCACAGGTTAATTGCATTTATTTGGTGGTGGTGTGGATGTTCGGTCCACAGTTAGTCGCTAGATGGTGACACTGTTTTGGCCAAGTCAGTGACAGTTCACAACTGGGGTAAGACCACATTAAGGATTCGTCCGCCATTACCCGTGCCCTTGAAAATACCGTTTTGGTGTCATGTGTGAATTTTGTTCGAGCACTTTGGCATGGCACATGTCAGTCCAGTGAATACTGAATGTACTACTGCATTAGATCTTTCACGAGGTAGCAATAAATATACGCTAGTCGCTCGCGTATTCGCACAGTGGCTATTTTGCAGAACGCACCAATATTTCAAAATCCGTCACCAGATTGGGGCGAAATTGAGGGGTGTCAGGTTTGGGTGGACTTTTCTGAAAACTGAGGTATGAGAATTTTAAGAGTTTTCCACAGCATTTGTGTTAATGGAGGTTAAATATGCTGTGAAATTTTCAAGAAAATTGTTCGTCAAGCAGGAAATGAAGGAAACGTTATAATGGCCGCCTATGTAAAATATAAATGTGGTCTTACCCCAACTAAGTTGTTTGCACTGTAGGTTGTTGGTGGTTGTTGTAATCCACTGCCATTAAAGTCTGAATAATCGTTTGAATGATTAGTGTATGATTATGTGAAGTTCTTTAGCTGGTTTGTACTCCACAGTACAGTGAGAGGTAGATATATTGAAAAGTTAATGGTTGCGAATCTGTCCGATGTCCTGTATAATGTTTTGACTGCAGTAATTTTATTGTTTAACGAGTGATTGACACCCAGGTAATAATTATGTATTTTGTATTATGCAGGTTATGGCTCGGCTTACAGGAAAGTAGGGTACCGGTTATTGTTGTTGACGGTTGTTATTCTCCTAGGGTTTTAGTGGTTGTTGTGTGCCAAGGATAGCCGTGTTATTCCTTCAGGTAATATTGACATGGCCAATCAAGTTGGCATATGGACGAGAGCACACATTCCTGAGCCGGACGTCCCCAAGGTGACCTGAAACCATGGCTGGAACATCAGTAATGGAAGCATTGAGCCACTCTGGTATGATGGAGATGAGCTGCCACGTGAACTGGCTGATATAATGTAGTTCAGGTAGACCCCAACCACACTGATAGTGATGACGAGTCTAACATGGACATGTCTGATGGGATGGAACTATATGCTGACAGTGATTATGACTGAACCTCAAAATGTGACTAATGTAATTGGTTAGGTAGCTATCAGTGTTTGGCAAGTGTCCGTACATCAATCTAGATATTGTGTCATTGCATACAATTAAGATATGAATAACTTTGTGGCATCTAACCACATTTTGTTCTATCAATGTCTAGCATCTAAATGAATGCCATACACACGTAATTCGCTTTAAACTGAATTATCATATTTATGATAGTGGCTTTCGATTTGTCTGTACTGTTGACATTTGTAACATTTTAAATCACGAGTTTTGGATACCACATTAAGCTAATATACATTATATGAAATATGTAGTGCTTTGTTTTATGTATCTGAAATTAATCTGGCGTAAATGTATACCTAAAAACACACACATAATCTAGACAGTTTTGACATGTATGCCAGTCGTGACTATCCATGGTTATCTTTGCGTTACGCCTCTTGATCCGCGACACTACGGTTATCTTTGAAGCATCATATCTAATCCATTTGTAATGACAGAAAGACAACTCTGGTATCAAATGAAAGATATGATGCTGCAGAATGTTATGCATTATTAGGATCAAGGGAAATTTATATATTTGACAAAAATAATGATGTCATCTATGCGGTCACGAGCGAGAATAGGGTATATTTATTATATGCTAATTAGGGCACATGCCATAATAGTAAATCTATATTGAATTCTATTATGATGATCAGCAGCAAAACCTTCAATTTGACATATAATAAGTACATATTGAGACACATATACAATGACGATTGTGGTTGGGTGATTAAATACCACGCGACATTGTCGACAAATACGATATTTCAGGGTACCATCCAAGATAGGTTGGAAATGGGTAATGAAACCCAATTTTTTCATTGTTACCACTTGAAATCATCTTCATGGGACCCCAAAGCTTAAACAAAACATGGGTTGGTAGAGTTGTGGTGGGTGCACGAGGGGCATATATCTGGCCAATGGCCTAGAACGGTTCTTGCTTTTTTCTGGCTTTACAATCTCCACTGATTCCAGGTATGACTTCGTAGTGTCGATGTCGAATTGTACGTCCTGTTTGCGATAATAGGTCCCGCGGATGCCGGATCCAGACACAGAAAAAGGAGTGACCCGTTCCCCCAAACGACACCAGAGGCCTTGATGAACGTCCGCACTGACACGCACGCACGCAGCACACGCATTACGCAGCACAGGGCAGGGGACAGAGCAAGCGCGCACACACCAAGTCATGGCTATCACGCATTCAGTAACACACTTTTGTAACGATTTCTGGCAGGCATGGATTTAATTAAAATTAACTCTGAAAATTTCCCAATTAAATTAAATTAACCTCACATATTTTCAAGTCAATTAAAAACTAATTTAAATTATCTTCACTTAAATTAATAATTAACTTTAAGGTAGGTAGTATGGATTCCACCAAAAATCTTTAGTTTTCAACACAGATCAACCATATGTGGTATGCAGAAGTTTTTTTTCTCATGTTTCGCATAAATTATGCAAATTAGGTATCCAATATGGCCGCCATAATAGGGAAAACTAGGTATTTTTGGCCGCGCTCTAACCAAAAACGTATTCAAGTTACAAGCTTGTAATTTAGCACAGGGATTACTGTTATGCATATCTACTGCATGAATATCACAGAAAAGATTTGTTGTCGAAAAAACCTATTTTGTGTAACTATAATTCAGAAACCATTAAATATATTATGATTTCTTTTAATTCATGCAGTAGATATACTCATTAGGCACTGCGGTGCAAAATGTTTTGCAGTTATACCCAGTATTTATTCTACTAGAGCGCAGCAACTTTTAAGTACTCACAGCAAAAATGGTATTCCGAAAAAACGATGATAAGGTAATTTTGTATAACCAAATTCTGCCAAAACTCATCCGAAGAAACCTCAATATTGCCACTTTTTATTACTTTTTCAGCTAATATACTAACTGCATATTGAGGTAAGGATATGAAAGTACATAAATAGCAAAGAAAGTCCTTTTCCCAAAAAAATTCAAAAATCACTTTTTGAATCCATACTACCTACCTTAATTCAAATAACAATTAACTTTCTGCAATAAAAAACAGACAAAACAGCAATTCATTGATTGACAGTGTTAACACATTTAATAAGTGTTTTCTAAAAGCACACAAACATAATTATACATAGTACCGCAAGTACTGTAGCTAGTATTAGTTCAGGCTGTTGTTAACCAGTGTTCACTGTATGGTTCAGATCATTTATTACATTTCAAGAACCAATTCTAATGGGTAATCCCAGCTGTCACTTCTGCACTGAAGTCCTTTCCAGCTACATTAAAATAATTTAATAGCTTCAGATACTCATTGTATTGCATGCACTTGGATGGGTGATAAAGTCATAAAAGTCAGTACTCTTACATAACACAGTACACTGCCAGGTGGGTGGACTGCCACACTCCCAGTGCAGCTTATTCACTGACTGACTGGCTGGACAGTGATACTATTCAAACAATCACCTGTACCTTAAAGGCCATATCCTGTTCAAATGTTTTTTTCTCAGGAACTATGTAAATATACTTGTACATGTGTGTCATTTAATGTTATCACAAATCCGAAGCAAAGAAACAATGACTGGCTCTCAGGTTAATAATAAAAGTTAAATACGAGTCAATTTATATAGGTTTATGCTACACATTGGGAACTATGGTTATATTGACACAAGTTATAAACAGAAAAGTTAAATCCTAATTTATTTTTGGATTAAGAATCTCGATAACGACACTGATTGGCTGCTCGCCCAAAACATTTGCTACTGGCAGCTTACGCAAAATGGATTCTCGAGTAGCATTAGCCTAGCCTCGATTGCGCCGTGGGGTGGCAGCACAGGCCCCTCACTACGGCCTCGAATATTAAGGCCCTGCCAATGTTACCAGTAGGGGGCTTTACCCCAGATTCGGGTACAGACGGTGATTGGCTCTCAGGCCAACTATGAAATAACAAATTAAATATGGATACACTTTTATCAGATAATACTATAGTACTATAACAACTATTCAACATTAAACTTATATTGAAACATGTCACACACAAAATAAACCGACATTAAACTTTTTTCGTAGTCGAGTGCCTTTTAATCACATGCATATTCACTAAGTGGCAGCTCTCCTGGCTGTCAACAAGTGGCCAGTCGAAAGGCGATTCTGAGCCAGACTAAATTCCTGGTGCAGTCACGCAGCCAGGTGAGAGTCAGTTAAGCGAGACTAGCATTATCCAGGCGAGATGGGATCATCGTCGAAGTGGTACTAGATGCGTGCATTCAAAATGCGTGTTCTCCACCAAACTCTGTTTTCTGGCTAACTCACGCAGGTGGGCAAGAGTCGGTTAAGCGAGACTAAACCTGGAAATGTCCGAAGGCGCAGATACGTGACATCACTAGTGGAACGGCCTACACACGGTCAGCGAGGCTAAATGTTATTTCATTATAATTATATTTCAACTGTTTTTATTATTAATATGTATAATTGATGAAGATATATGTTGTGCAATTCGGTTTTGATTGGAAATTCGGTGCACATCTTCCCCAAAGACCCAATTTCTCGGCAGAAAATGGAACATTTTGTGAATGTAAAGGAGGGGATCCACACTACGCCTATGGCGAATAACATCACTTGTGGTGCAGGGGCCGGTTTCATAAAGCGGCTAAGAACGTTCTTAATGCTAAGTTGACCGTCTCTCTTTTTAATAGAACCAAACATAGGAGTTTACATAAACACGTGACGCTAAGTAATTGCGTAACTTTAAATACGCTTCATGAAACCGGCCCCAGATCTGCTGGTAGATCTTATGAGGTGGAAAATAGGCTTCAAAATACAGGTAGATGTCAATAAATTAACTGTTCTTAAAATTACTCAAAAGAAGCGTCAAGATGCAAACAAATACCACAACAACGCCACTGCGCCTTGTTATGATATGTTCGGCTTACCATAGTCTAAAATAGGGCATATCACCTGGTTTCCGCTGAGGCGCGCCACTGTACCTACAGGAGCAGATTAAAGCCTGAATCATGTTTGCCTCCGTTTGTTTTCTCAATTCAAGAGAATCTAAACATGGTTGGCAGCGGTGAAGTCAATCTGAACTGTTCTGTTAGAACTGTAGTACCAAGTGTATATGTATCACGAGGCTGTGAGTACTCTCTAATCTCGACTACACTGAAGATTGTTTGAACTAACTAGCGCATCGAACTGCCATGTGTTATAAGCCTAAGTGTAGTAAGTCTAAGGCTAAGCCATTCGGCGAGTGTGTCTGCGAATATGTCCGTGTTTGGACTCCGAGTTATCAGTTATAAATGAACGACCATTCTGCCGCTGACTACACTCTGTGAAGTACTATATATATTTATTGTGAAATAATTGCATATTGCTGCGAACTGTAGTTTTGGCCATGTCGAACGTTTGCGCACTGTCACGTTGAAAGAAGAAGTATGGCACCCCAAGACGTTCAAAATACTACGTTGCCTGCCAGAGTTAACCCTCCACCACCACTTAATATAAAACGCGGTGCAGATGAGTGGAAACTGTTTAAACAGATGTGGCAAAACTATACTATTGTCGCAAAGATCGACAGTCAAACTGACGAGTATCAACGTGCGTTATTCCTGCAGACCATTGGTCCAGAAGCACTGACACTGTATAACGGCATGCGCTTTCCAGATGCAAATACTTTGAAAGATGTCATTGATGGTTTTGATGCTCATTTTGTCGGAAAGATCAATGAGATATATGAGCGTTACGTGTTTAACAACCGCAACCAAGGATCTGCTGAATCTGTGGAAGATTATGTTGCTGCTTTGCGCAACCTGTCACAAACGTGCACATTTTGTACATGCTTGAGAGACAGCATCCTGCGAGACCGGATCGTGCTGGGAATTATCGACAATGCTACAAGGAAGCGATTGTTGCAAGAGACAGATCTTACTCTTGCTAAGTGCATCGACATCTGCCGATGCGCAGAGGTCACGGCAGATCAATAATACAATAGAACATGAAGAGGATTTGGCCCATGCTGTCACAAGTAACTCACAAAGAGGACAACCGAGATTGAAATGCAAGTTCTGCGGGAAAAGTCATCCTTTCAAGAAGGAGCTGTGCCCTGCATGGGGAAAGACGTGCAAAATGTGTAACAAGAAAAATCATTTCGCAGAGAAATGTCCAACGAAGCACAAGAATGTCCATATGATGCTTGAAACTCAACCTGACTCAGACTCGGAACAACTCCTATCTGTGACAGAACAACAGCGGCAGAAGATCATCAAAGCAGAGATGCTGATCAATGATAAAGTTGTGACATTCCAGATTGATTGTGGCGCATCTGTGAATGTCATTCCTGAAAAGTATGTCAAAGACGAGTATAATGTGAGTTCGTGCAAGACTTCACTTCATATGTGGAACAAGACGGTTCTAAGACCAAAGGGGAAGACACGGATAACTCTTTGCAACCCAACGAACATGAAGAAGTATTCCACTGAGTTCTTCGTTGTAGAGGAAAATCTCATTCCGTTGCTAGGAAAGCAGACGTCTGAGATAATGGGTCTCATCACAGTGAACTATGACAAGTTTGAGAGTGTGGCGAAACTCACTCCTGAAACAGATGACATTTTCACGACCTTTGCAGGTGTTTTTGATAATGATCAAGGAAATCTCCCTGGCACTGCACACTTCGAGATAGACACAAACGTAAGTCCGGTGACCTCTTCTGCTGGTCGAGTACCTATCGCCATGCAGTCTCGAGTGAAAACTGAACTCTGCAGATTGACAGAAAGAGGTGATCACTCCAGTTGACCAACCTACCGACTGGATTAGTCGGATGGTAGTCGCTACAAAGAAATCGGGTGATCTTCGCATCTGTCTTGATCCTCGCCCGTTGAATAAAGCCCTGAAACGTGAGCATTATCCTCTACCTGTGATGGAAGACATCCTCCCAAACTGGCAAATGCAAAAGTTTTCTCCAAACTAGATCTGGATAGTGCTTACTGGCATGTCCACCTGGACGAAGAGTCAAGTCTCTTTACGACGTTCCAGACACCATTTGTACGATACCGGTGGAAACGACTCCCTTTTGGAACATCAGTAAGCTCGGAGCTCTTCCAGAAGCGTCTAAACATCGCCTTGCAGGGACTCGATGGAGTGGTTGGTGTCGCGGATGACATCATTGTGTACGGATCAGGTGAAGATGCAGTCTGCCACACTGAATCATGACAACAATCTGACAGCCCTGCTCCAAAGATGTCGATCTGTTGGCATGAAGCTGAACAAAGACAACGCGGAAGTCCGCAAGAAAGAGATCACCTTTCTAGGTCATAAGGTGACAAGTGAAGGCCTCATGATTGACCCTGGGAAAGTAGACGCAATCTTGAAGATGCAGAAGCCTGTGAATGTTGAAGATGTTCAGCGTTTCTGTGGGTTTGTCAATTACTTGACAAAATTCATGCCCAAATTATCTGAGGTCCTCGAGCCCATCAGACAGCTGACACGTGCTGGTGTGATGTGGAACTGGACGCCAACACATGATGCAGCCTTCAGTGCTGTCCAGAAGCTTGTTACTGAAGCTCCAATTCTGATGTACTACAACCCGGAACGTGAACTTACGATTCAGTGTGATGCCAGTCATAAAGGAATTGGTGCCGTTCTAACACAAGAAGGCCAACCCGTCGCTTATGCCAGCCGTGCCATGACCGAAACAGAAACTCGATATGCTCAAATAGAGAAGGAAATGCTGGCCATCGTTTTCTCACTGGAGAAATTTCACCAGTACACGTTTGGTCGGCACACAAATGTTGAAAGTGACCACAAGCCACTGGAAGCAATTCTGCAGAAACCTCTATCTGCAGCACCACGACGTCTTCAAGGCATGATGTTACGTATCCAAGGATATGATGTCGCTGTCAGGTACAAGAAGGGCAAAGATATGTACCTTGCTGACACCCTCTCCAGGGCCTACCTGCCTGCCTCACAAAGCATGCAAGAAGAATTTGAGCATGTAAACATGGTGAGTTTTCTGCCGATCAGAGATGAGAGACTCTCCAGACTCAAGGTAGAAACTGACAAATATGAATCCCTCCAGAAGTTGAAATCGGTCATCATGCAGGGATGGCCAGAAGAAAAACAACTGTTGGCTGCTGAACTTTCTCCGTACTACAGCTTCCGGGACAAGATGACTATCCAAGATGGTCTCATTTTCAAAGGCGAGAGAGTCGTTGTACCATTTGCCATGCGACCAGAAATGAAGAAGGCTGTCCACTCGTCCCATGCTGGGATAGAAGGATGTATCAAGAGAGCCAAAGAGTGTTTGTTCTGGCCAGGCATGTCTGGTGACATCAAACACTTCATCTCGACCTGTGAAACTTGCCGTGTATACGAGATATCTCAGCCAAAGGAGACACTTATGAGTCATGAGCTTCCTTCTCGCCAGTGGGAGAAAATCGGAATAGATCTGTTCGAATATGATGGCAAAGATTTCCTAGTCACAGTGGACTACTTCAGCAATTACTGGGAAATCGACATGCTGGAGAATACAAAGGCATCAACAGTCATCAGAAAACTGAAGTCACATTTTGCACGCTACGGATGTCCGTGTATTGTGATAAGTGACAATGGGCCCCAATTCATCTCTTCGTCATTCTTGAACTTCTCCAAAGAATGGGACTTTGAACACAGAACTACTAGTCCTTACAACAGCAAAGCAAATGGGAAAGCGGAATCAGCAGTAAAGACAGCCAAATCTCTTCTGAAGAAGAATAAAGAGCAAGACCAATTCCTTGCGCTGCTCAACTATCGCAACACACCCAGCCAGGCAACAGGGACAAGCCCTGCACAGCGATTCTTCAACAGAAGAACAAGAACTTTCCTTCCCACTTCACAAAAACTTCTCAAACCAACTGTGAACCTGGAAGGTGAGAGAATGAAGCTACAGGATCACCAGAAGAAACAAGAAAGAGCGTACAACAAACATGCCAAAGACTTGCCACCTTTGGAAGAAGGTGACGTTGTATGTATGAAACCATTTCGGATGGGTGAGAAGAAGTGGAACAAAGCTATTGTCTCGAAACGACTTGACGAACGCTCCTATGAAGTAGAGGTTGGAGACATCATCTACAGACGCAACCGGGTTCACCTGAGAAAGACCTCGGAAAATCCTCGGTCAGAGTCTCTGTGTGTAGAACCTACCGAGATGGTGTCTGATCCTGATTCTAGACACTCTCCTGTGAGCCCAGGAGCGGCTAGCCCAAGTCCAGCTCGAGCTCCTCCCACTCCCGAGAAGATCGAGTCCAAAGTTCCAGTGCGTATAAGATCTGGACGTGTGGTGAAAGTTCCAATTATGGATGACTTTGTTAAAAGGCACTGGTTTAATTACCACAGCCTAACTGTCGAGTTATATTTAAAGACAGTCAAGAGTGACCATTTAATTGTCTTATGTATCAGAGTGTTACGTCAACGTTATGAGCACATTAAGTCTGGACATTTTCAAGAAACGAACATTATAAAAGAAGAGGGATGTTATGATATGTTCGGCTTACCATAGTCTAAAATAGGGCATATCACCTGGTTTCCGCTGAGGCGCGCCACTGTACCTACAGGAGCAGATTAAAGCCTGAATCATGTTTGCCTCCGTTTGTTTTCTCAATTCAAGAGAATCTAAACACCCCTTTCACCGCAAGGCACAACAACCAGTCACCAGTTGCCGGACTCTCTCAACAGCTTCATGCCGCGGCCTGTATAGCACCACACCGACACCAAAACCAGGCAGTCTAACATCAACAAAAACAACATTAATCTCTCGAACGTCATCATCACTGACACCAAACTATATTTGATCTTTGTGTGCATCGGTCTCGGTAACAGAAGAGACACGGCCTATTTCAAATTGAAGAACCAACCAGAGCTCGCAACATCCTAGACCTGATTATAACCAACAGACCATCAAAGATAAACCGCACAGAAGTCATGCCACGAATAGGAGATCACAATGCTGTGTGCGGTGAACTCATTATTAATGCTACGCAAATGAAACAAAAGAAGAAACACATATCTGTACCACAAAGCCATCTGGACATCCTTTGAGAAAGACCTTGAAGGCAAAGATCTTAATAAGACCGGGAACACAGAAGAGCTATGGACAGCTTTTCAGACTGGTGTGCAAACTGGCACAGTTGAGCACATTCCAACAAAACTCACAAGAGCCTGGTCCGGTGCTCCCTGGCTGAATGACAAACTGACCAAGAAGATAAAAAAGAGAAACAAACTGTATAAGAGATCAAAGAAGTATGGACGAGAACGAGACGAAGCAGCATTCAAAGCCCTCACGAAAGAGATCCAAAGAGAACTAAGACAATGTCACAACACCTTCATTGGCCACCTTGTTACACCGGAATCAGGTGAGCTGTTCAACACAAAATCATTCTGGAGATACATCAATCACCAACTAAAGGATGATGAGACAGCCCCACCTCTTAAAGCTCACGGCATCCTCTATGCAGATTCTACCAAGAAAGCCGAAATCTTAACCAACAGTTCAAACCAGTCTTCTCTCCACCTAAGGAGGCAACCACCTCAATACCCTCTAAAAATGCCCCACTCATAGGAGACATTGCAATCTCAGTGGCAGGAGTCCACGTACTACTCGACAAACTCACCCTTAAGAAAGCCCCTGGCCCAGATGGAATCAACAACCATATCCTAAAGAACATGGCCGAGGTGATTGCACCTATCCTCACAAGGATATTCCAACTATCCATGGATAAAGGTGTGCTCCCACAAGACTGGAAAACTGCCAACATAACTCCAGTCTTCAAGAAGAAAAGGTCCTGAGCAGATCCAGCAAACTGCAGATCAATCAGTCTTGCCTCCACAATGTGCAAACTGATGGAACACATCACTGCGTCAAACCTGATGTCACACTGGAAAGACCATTTTACACCCTATCCAGGATGGCTTCCAGAAATCCAGATCGTGTGACACACAACTGTTAGGCTTCATGACTGACTTGATCAACAATATCGATCAAAACTACCAAACAGATGTCATCATTCTTGGTTTTGCAAAAGCGTTTGACAAGGTTGGTTACAGCTTACTGGCATTGAAACTACATATGTCTGGAGTCCAAGGCCAAATTCTACAATGGATCCAAGGTTTCCTGTAGGGAAGAACTCAGAATTATGCTCGATGGATCCAACTCATCAGCCTGTCCTGTTACATCTGGAGTCCCACAAGGATCAGTACTTGGACCAAGTCTCTTTCTCATCTACATCAACAACCTTCCCGATATGATCTCCAAAGACACCCACATCCGATGTATGCTAACGACACAATAATATACAGAACTGTGAAAGACAAAGAAGATAGCATTCAGTTAGACAAAGACCTCAGCAGCATCACTGATTGGAAATCCACATGGAGGATAGATGCCACCAAATGTGAAACCATCACAATCACCAGGAAGGGGAACACCATCCATAATGATTACCATCTACATGGACACACACTACAACTGGCAGAGGAGATCAAATACCTAGGCCTGACTATATCTCATAACCTGAGATGGAACCGACATGTCAGCAAGATCACAAACAAAGCAAACAGTGTCCTTCGATTCCTCCTGAGAAACATGTGCATCACCAGCCGTACCATCAAAGCTTTGGCTTACACAAGCCTTGTCAGACCTCATGTTGAGTATGCTCAGGCAGTGTGGGATCCAACAGTCAAGTATCTAATTAATCAACTGGAGGTTGTGCAAAGACATGCTGTCAGGAATGTTACCAACTGTTATATCTGGAACAAAAGTGTAACAAAGATGGTGGAAGACCTAGGATGGCCACAACTTCAGGCAAAATGCAAACAAGCCAGGCTCAAACTACTCACCAATGGAATAAACGGGAAAACTGAGCTGAACATTGCCACCAATCTACCAACAAAGCAGCACCCATGCAACACCAGAGAAAACAAATACACACAACCTTATTCCCGAACAAATTTACAAATCGACTCTTTCTGGCCATGCACATGTAGAGAGTGGAACAAAACTCCGTCCCTTGTTGAATTAAAATGTAAATGTCCTAGGTACACCACAGACTCACAACCTGTGAAAGGGCTTGACACTCCTTCCTTTAAGAGTCACCCAGTGTTAATTACTTAAAAATCATGTAAGGGATGTGCCCAAATAGGAGCAACACCACTGGCCGAAGCCATCCTTCGGGATGTTGTGCCAGTATAGCAAACAGAAACCGCTCTCAGCGCACCAACTGCCATTTTATAAGTTGTTTGCAGGACGCGGGGACTGTGCAGGGCGGCTGTCAATCAGACAGGGCTGTCCAGGCTGGCGGCTGTGTTCCACTAGTGACGTCACACTGTTGTCACAGGCTGTTTCCGTAAGATGAAAATTTTAGAGGTTCTTTTTATGTTGTACGCTCTTATGCGATTCATAAACATATTTTCAATAACATCATTTGAAAGTGCATACATCATTTGTTATCATGGAACACAGCACATTTTATCCCAGATATGGCCTTTAACTGTTTTTTACGTCAACTGAGTGAACATTGGTCACTGTGCAGAATGGTCTTTAAAGCACCAACCACTGACAGCCGGCTAGTGACTATCACCAAAGGAATGCATAAAATAATGCCAGATAAAACAAAGTTAATTGAAAGTTAATTGAAATTTTGTGAATTAAATTAACCTGTTAATTACCTAAATTAAATTAATTTGCATATTTTTTATAAAGTTAATTAATTAAATTAAATTGATTGAGTTAACTGAATTAACAAATTAACAACTGAAATTAACCAATGCCTGATTTTTGGAATTTATGCACATCAAAAAGCCATTTTTATGTAGAAACAATGATGTCCACATATTCCATGATGGTGTCATAATTCGTATCCACAGTTGCACCTACATTATCTCATACAAGTCTTGCAAGTCGCTAAAGGCGTTCCTCTATGAAGCACACGTGTACTTGTTAAACCACTTTATGAAATTGATGAAAGCATCAGCCTCGGAATCGACTTTGGTTATTGGATGACAGTTGTCCGGGTAACACAGGGTTCTGAAATGGCAAAGTACACATGTTAGTTCAGTAGAATGATTAGTATTGGAAATCGTAACGCTGCCTATTCTTCTACAAAACGCTGCCTGTTCTTCTACAAAATGCTGCCTATTCTTCTACAAAACTAGACCCACTACTGCATGGAGAGAGCAGAGAGATCGTATATCTCGTCTGAACCGCTTGACAGCATAGCCAACAAACACTGTTGTATGCAGGGGTGGATCCAGAGAGGGTAGTCCAGGGGGACCCAATAACCTCTACTGGTGGCCGACACAAATATTCCGTGACCTGAGCCGGAACTTCAGCATGACTCCACTGTTGCACTGTCTGATTATTCATGACCTTGACATCGGAAAATGGGGGGAACATGCACCCATGGTCATGCCTTCAAATTGAGACCATTGTTAGGGGCTTACAAAACACAATTTGACGGGCAGTATATCTTTATCATGGTTAGTGTAGTCTTAAAAACATTGTAGTAATTAATACATAAAAAACTAGGAACACACTCCGTCCTTTTAATGTGGGTCTCGTGGGCCAGCTGGAATTCGTCTGCGGGCAGAATTTGGATTTGCGGAATGCTGATCTAAATCAATGAAATTCGTCCAAGGTTGAACGGTTAAAATGAGGACTGGGTTAAAAACCTGTTTAAATCAGGTGATTTTATCCTAAATATAGTCAAAACTGGATATGACCTCATTTGGTGGATAATTCTGTTAATTAATTTGGGATTTAATGAAATACAAATTTCATACACATTACCAACTTGAATTAGCTAAGTAAAATAACAATACAACTATTATTTATTTCCTGTGTGTACGTGTACGTATGTGTGTACATGTGTTTTGTATGTGCATTGTGTGCATTGTATGTGCACAGGGATGCACACGCATAGGTACAAGGAAATGTGCCCATACATGCAAGTAAGCAATGCACTATATACATATTCAATTAGGAATAGGATGTTAACGTCTTACCAGGTAATTGTGATGTTCTTATGTCTGATGTTGTTAATGGTGTTTATGCTCACAACTGGTGTTATCAAATACACTAAGCACTTTTATTAAATATGATCATACATGCTTAATTGTTCTATTTTTCATTTCTTTAAAATGTAACAGATGATCTATCTTGGTTTCTAATCCATGACATTGAATAATACTCAGTCCTTTGCAAGGTCTTTGGTAAATTACAGAAAATGCAAATATAAGTATAACCATGTAAAAGTAACACAATTATTTATCATCCATTTTTCTCGTAATCTGAGTGTTTTAAGCACGTAGATGTTAAGTTTTCTCACTAATATAACATATAAGTTATATATTCATATATGTATTCTAGTTACAGGTATGCTAAGAGAAATTTTGAACAGACCAAAATCAACCCTGAATTTTCTGCTCATTCCCTTTATCAACTTTGTATGTCAGGGGAACCTCTCAATTAAGGTCACCCTTGAAACTGGGCAAAAGTGACCAGATTATCAAGGTGACCAAATTATCATTTTACTGTATATTGAAATAATATGGGACTGTCCTATGGTGACCTTAATTGCAAGGTAGCTGTATTACTGAGGTGACCGTAAAGCGAAGTTTGACTGTATTCGAAAGTGAAACGTACAAAGTAGACCATTCCCAAAAGTTGCACATGGCAACACCCAGCACTGACACTGTCCATCCAGAAATAACAGTGACCATTCTTACTTGACTGTGACACCTCTGGCTTGGAGGGCTTTTCGAAGAAGATGACCTTGCTGGTTCGGAACTCTTCTGTCGTCTGCTCCCAACATTATCATCACAGGAGTCTGCATCTAAATGATAATTAATACAATTCTATGGTCATTATGTATATTTAGATACAAGTAGTCAACAGCGAAAGAATTAACATATCGTAATTTACAAAGAGACATATCATACTTGTATGTCAAGATCTAGACTTTTCAGGGATAAATGTGTTAAATAACTGTTTCGGTTAATTAATTTAAGTTTTTTTGTTTGTTATTCATTTTTAATAAACTATCCAGAAATCTAATTTTTGTGTTTCATCCTCAAAGTTTAAATAATAACTTGTAAATGAAGTTGGTGTATCTTGGAGAATGGCAATAAAGTATAAAATATATGTTGCAGATTTGTTACACAAAATGTGATATTCAATGATTTTGTAATCAAAGCGTGGTATATCCGTAGAGTGCACGTCTTCACTCTGCGTAGCTGCACGTGCGGCATGGCGGTGTTGACTGGATGGAAATGGATATATTGTGTTTTGATTAAAAAGATGGATGGCGCTTATCGCGTTTTGAATACAAGCGCCCTACACTTTGAGCTGTCGTAGGGAGTGGATACTGCACTATGTAAGAACTAATCTTTCTATTTTTATGCACACTCATTCATGTGTAGACAAACATATTAATTACATCAGATTAACTTGCCTTCCATCACACTATAAATGGTCATTGCAATGGTAATACACGAGCAAATCAGTCCACATTTCATACATTATACAGATGATGAACTAGTATATAGTCTCATTTGTAAAAGATGTGTTACATGATATAGATAATGCGGTTAGTACTCCTTTTTTAGTCATTGATGAGCTGCCGTCATTGCTTACTGTTTTACCTACACAGTAACATATCCATAAATGATTTAATCAAATTGTACAGTGTTTAGTACGTATAAATGTATTATTATATGGTATTTATTTAACTAATTTGTATCCCCAATCTGGTAGAGATATGTTCAGTATTAACAGAGATATGGTCTATTGGCTATATGGCCATTTTTGAGCAGTGACCTTAAAATAAAAATCACCTGATCGACGTATCTGATTGGAGATCGTTTCCACAGTTCTTCGTAGATTGCAGGGTTGGCTATTTGAGCATGTGTGAATGTACAGCCTCCCTCAGTCATAACCCTGCATAACAGCAACAACTGGAATTCAGCAGGAATCTAACATCTTCTTTTGATGTCTACTAAGTGAACTATATGGTCATTAAGTCACCTGCATCATATGTGCATATATACCCTTACAGTTCAGTAAACATGTATTTTTGTAAGCTACTTGTTTATATTTATTTATTGATCTGATATTACCGTTATGTTTATTGTTTACTGCTTGATCATACATTTTAAGATGTTAAAAGTTACAAAAATATAATGTTACTTCCTCTGCATTTAATTAAGAGAGCTGGCACTGTAGTTAGGTAAGATTGAAAATGGTTAGTTTCAAACTTACCAGTCGGGGATGTCAGAAGTTCCAAACAAAGCTGAAAGAATACAATATTTATTTATTTAAATTTAACTAAAACATGTTGCCATACACTCACATGCAGACACCAAGCATCATTTCCTCACAAATAATCTTTGTATCATTATTACTAATACTGTACCCGGAGTTACCAATAACAGTTACCAACCAATACTACTACAATAAAAGTAAATTAACCACTCCATCTCCATCATTACAATTATAACTACTACTACTCCTATTACCAACCTTGATATCTTCGTGGAGGGGGAATTTGAATCTGTATTTATTGATTGCAGCATTAGTGGTCAAACCTCTGTCGTTGGTGAAATATACCGGATCCCTAATTCAAATGTGTCTTCATCTATTCAAAGATATGAGACAATACCAAATAAGATTCAGCACTCAAGCCATCAGGTCATAATTGGCACTGATCATAATTTTGACTACCTAAAAATTGACTCGTATAAACCTTCATCCATCTTACTATACTTACACCTAGCTGCTAACACCATTCCAACAATTACCAAACCAACGCGTATCACCCATACATCCGCTACCCTTATTGATAACATATATGTACGACATACAACTCCATTTGTTCATTCTGGCATATTATATAGTGATATATCTGATCGCCTACCTATATTCTGTTTAATTGGCAAGCAGAAGCCTTGTAAAAAATCAAATGAGCCGTTAATATTCAAACATAGACCAATGTCTGACAAATCCATTGGTCATATAACATCTACACTACGCGAAATTGATTGGACGTATTTACACCAGTTATATACAGATAAGGCGTTCAGGGAATTCACTAACAAACTTAACTATGTTATTCAAACATTCGCGCCGGAGAAAATTGCTAAAGTTAATCCCAAATATGTAATGAGTGGATGACTAAAGGTCTATTAAAATCGTCAGTAACATCAAACAAACTCTATAAGAAATGTATCGGCAAATCTAAGACACAGTCTACTGATATCCGTTATGTACACTACAGAAATATGTATATTAAACAGAAACAAATTGCCAAAACAACATACTATGCGAATGAGTTAAAAACATTTAAGAACGACTCTAAAAAAACTTGGAAATTACTTAGAACCATGACTGGAAAAACAACGATAAATCAGGCATTTCGTCACACTTTAAATATAATAACATTATAATTAAGGACCCTCATCAAATTTCGAATATATTCTGTAATGTTTTTACTAATGTTGGTTCAAACCACGCAAATGCAATCCCTCAACCTAAAAAGCAATTTACTAAATATCTTCAGAATTATCCTAAACAAAATCCAGGAAGTCTCTTCATGAGTCCGACCGATGTAAATTAAATCAGGCAAATTAGAATGTCTCTCCAACCTAAGATCAGTTCTGGATATGACAATTTTAGTCCCCATCTCATGAAATTATTTGGTGAGCAAATAGCCTTACCAATAACTATTTTAATAAATAAATCAATAGGAGAGGGAATTGTGCCTGATGAAATAAAAATAGCACAAATTATACCTGTTTATAAGTCTAAAGCTACTGATGACTTTTCTAATTATAGACCAATATCTTTGTTACCTTCAATTTCTAAAATACTGGGAAAAGTTGTACATAGAAGAACTTATGATTTTACACAGAAAAACAATATATTGAACAATAACCAATATGGTTTTCGTTTTTATTAGTGATGTTATTAATGCACTAGAAAAAAAGGACTCGGTCCTTGCTGTTTTTCTGGATCTAAGTAAAGCATTCGATACTATCAACCACCAAATCCTATTACACAAACTTGAATATTACGGTATAAGGGGTACTACACTAAAATGGTTTAAGAGTTACCTTTCAAACAGGAAACAGTATGTTAAGTACAGTTCTAGTGACTCACTCGGTCCGCTTTTGTTTATATTATATATTAATGACCTTCCATTCTGTGTAAATATGTGCAAAACAATATTGTTTGCTGATGACACTACTATATACAAAACTGGAAAACAAATTAATAAAATATATAAAGATATGAATAACGAACTTGAAATATTAGCTGACTGGTTTCGTGCCAATAAACTATCTTTAAACATTTCTAAGACAAAATGCATGTTATTTTCTAGATCTCATCCTGCTCAGAACGAAGAATTATTATGTAAAGGTCCGATGATCTGGAATACAATTCCAACTGTTATACAAAATAAACACAATTTAAATAGTTTTATATTATCATTAACGGCAAATGTTGTAAGGGGGTATGGTGTTCTAGTTTGATTTCATTCCACCCCGAAACGTCTGACATATGTGGTTGATATAATGTTATTCTACTTAGGTGTTATACCATTGCTGAAGCTTGGCATAACCATGTTTTTTTGTGTGCAAAACTAATTATGTAAACATTTATCATCAAATATTAATGTGATTAAATTTACATATATGTTCTATTGATTATAGCAACGTAACCAACACACTACACGTGAAATCATTGTTAATAATAGTTATTTTGGGGATGACGGCGACTAGTTTACGTAATCATTATCATCTTATATTGGAATAATTAAAACAAACTGGTTACAGCCTTAATTAGCTCCGCTGCCAACCTGGAATTGTATATCATTTTGTCAATTGTTTTATGGATTGTTTATATTTGTATGTATGATTTATACAATTCCAAATAAAACCTATTACTACTACTACCACTATTAGGGGTCTACTACTATTACCACTATTAGGGGTCTACTACTATTACCACTATTAGGGGTCTACTACTATTACCACTATTAGGGGGTTTACTACTACTATTAATAATAATAATAATAAGAATTATAGTCATTAAAATGTGGAACACTTAAAAGTTCTCCATCAGTTCAATTGTTTTGCTTGTCGCATTTCATACTAATTTTGCGAAAAAGGAAATTTACCTAGTATTCACCAAGACAAGCAAGTTCGTTTGTGCATATTTTTTATTTTGATTTGGTGAAATTATTAGACAAACTGTAAAATTATTTTTGAACTGACCCGTTTGTAATTAGTTACAATACTTGAGTCGGGCATTGACGATTTAGCCAAACCTGTGGTTTCAGTCTCATCAAAGTTTGGCCCAGCTAAAACTCACAGCCGGTTTGTTTACATGACAAGTGTGCCATTTTTCGTATGAGTGCTTATATGCCACCGGATCACCAAAAGGGTAGCTAAAGCCTAGTCTATCCAGAGACGGTTGCTGATCGTGAAGTTGCATTGGGGAAAGGTTACGGTGCAAATGACAATAGCGGGTAACAATAAAAATGTTTCATGAAATGTTGTTGTCTCATTACTGCTACAGATCAACAGTTTGGTGTTAAATGACAGCCGAGCAACTGGCAAGCTACCAAATGTAAAGATCAAACCATTTCTTTAGACGGTTAAAACAACATCCTTTTTATTAAACACATTGCACACATTACTTAAAGTATTAACACACTACACATCTGCACATAAAAGAACCGGAATTGCGATGTGCAAACGAGCTGAAGAAGTGACTTTAATGCAGCATTGGCAATTAAAACAATCACAATTTCTCTCACATGTATCTCTTTCTCTGCTGTTACGCAAATGCTATGTTACTTACAGCACAAGTCAATCACTGGATTTCTGCACACAGCTGCTTTGTAGAAGTCCTGCAAACATGTTACATGCTAAACGTATGGACAGCAGTCATATTTAAAAACATGAAATTATCATAGACTTGAATTGATAATTCCATTTACATACAGCAATGTCTCTACAAAAGTTCTGGTTTTTCAAATGTTGATTTGCTTCTTCTAGAAATGCAGACTAGAACAATCAATACAGAAAGAAAAACAATTAAATTTAAAAATAATCACAATATTACATAATATTATTTGTACTAAATTCCAATATGTCACTCTTATGTCGGAATGGTATGTTTCATCAATCGTTACAATGTCTAGATATTATCACAAAGTCTATGCAATATCATTGTATCACTTACTGGTAATTGGCCAATCAAATGTGCTGTAAGAAAGCCACCATGAGATCCACCAATCACCACCACTCTATCTTTGTCAACCACGTCCATTTCCAACACTTTCTCAACAGCATTCTGAAGGATAAACATTTCTATTAGGTAAATGTATCGTTTCATAAACATTTCTATTAGGTAAATGTATTGTTTCATAAACATTTCTGTTAGGTAAATGTATTGTTTCATAAACATTCTGTGATGTCTATCACATTGTATATTATGAAACATTGTCACTGTTGTCATGGAAACAAACATAAAATATCTACATGCACTTAAAATGTTGAAATAGTTAAATGGAAAATAACATGAATTTGTTCATTAATTTTTTATGGTCTGCAATTATCTTGTAATGCTTCAAGTAAAGACTAGTTGGGACAATCCCCTGAAATAGGTTGTTTTCTAAAACAATAGTGTAACAGGTACATGGTACCATTGTATCTTCAATAACACCACTGTCCTTACAGCAGGAGGGACAGTTCAACACCTGTCTGTGCAAGAAACAAGTAGGCAAAGATTTCATTGTTCAACATAAATTAGATACATTTTATCACTAGTTTATAAAATATTAATAGATGTCTGTATTAAAACATGATCCAAGCTAATATGCATAGTTCTTACTGCACCTTTAGGCTGTTGATAAATGCAAGAAGAGATAACAGGGCAATAGTCAATAGCTCACGAGAAGGACAGACTACACAATGTAAAGAAAGACAAGATGACAAACACAGAGTTCATGAGGAGGGAAGATAGACCATCACAATATAAAGAAAGACAAGATGACAAACACAGAGTTCATGAGGAGGGAAGATAGACCATCACAATATAAATAAAGACAAGATGACAAACACAGAGTTCATGAGGAGGGAAGATAGACCATCACAATATAAAGAAAGACACGATGACAAACACAGAGTTCATGAGGAGGGAAGATAGACCAACACAATGTAAAGAAAGACAAGATGACAAACACAGAGTTCATGAGGAGGGAAGATAGACCATCACAATATAAAGAAAGACAAGATGACAAACACAGAGTTCATGAGGGGGGAAGATAGACCAACACAATGTAAAGAAAGACAAGATGACAAACACAGAGTTCATAAGGAGGGAAGATAGACCATCACAATATAAAGAAAGACACGATGACAAACACAGAGTTCATGAGGAGGGAAGATAGACCAACACAATGTAAAGAAAGACAAGATGACAAACACAGAGTTCATGAGGAGGGAAGATAGACCATCACAATATAAAGAAAGACAAGATGACAAACACAGAGTTCATGAGGAGGGAAGACAGACCATCATAATATAAAGAAAGACAAGATGACAAACACAGAGTTCATGAGGAGGGAGGATAGACCAACACAATATCAAGAAAGACAAGATGACAAACACATAGCTCATGAGGAGGGAGGATAGATCAACACAGTATCAAGAAAGACAAGATGACAAACACATAGCTCATGAGGAGGGAGGATAGATCAACACAATATAAAGAAAGACAAGATGAAAAACACAGAGCTCATGAGGGAGGATAGATCAACACAATATAAAGAAAGACAAGATGACAAACACAGAGTTCATGAAGACAGAGGATAGACCAACACAATATCAAGAAAGACAAGATCACAAACACAGAGACACTATAGGTTAAATCTGGTGTAGGGTAGCGGGCAGTTAAGACACCTAACAAATTCCTGCATTAGTACAGAAACAATGCATCAATGCCAATGTGAACTTGATAGCATTAACATTTATTTGAACATCAGATCAACTGATTTTTGCATTCTGATGCAAGCGTCATGATTTTTCTATCAGATGAAAGTGTTATTGTTGGTACGAGGTATTCTTTGCTGAACCACTAATTAGTTAACTTTGTTAATTCTCATCATTGTTACAGTTGCATCACTGTGATTTAAAGTACAGCAACGTATTGTGCCCGTAGTTATATTCTACACCGGAGACGCCACGGGTTACTTTGGGTAGCCTGCTATAACAGCACTAACCTGAACGTCTCTTACATCCTGTGTCCCCACTTTCCCTGGCAGTGACTCGATGCTGTCTTGGCCAAACCCAGTCGAACCTCGGTAGTTCACTGAAACACACTCACAAAGTGACAGACATGTCACAGACCACACAAGCTTCATGCATAATATACATAATCTATATATATATATATTAATATGCCAATTGTGGGGCACTGTAAGTGTATCTCCTCCCAGGCACAGTGGTCCAGTTGCTTCTTTGACATTTGATCTACAGTAAAACCTGTCCATAATGGTCATCGCCGGGACTGCGCAAAATTACCGTTATAGGCAGATTGCCGTTATGGAGAGTTTCATGATTTGGATACTCACTAGGTGGAGCCACAATATTATGAATGGTTACGTTGACGTTAGCTAGTTGGTACTCTCGTGAACAATACAAATCTAGAGTTAACAATAATATTAAATAATACACCACACAACTTGCTAAATTTAATTGATGTTCCTTATTTTCTTTTGGGCCATGGTGAAATCAATCACGCCCTCCAAGTAAAGGCAAACAGAAAACGCTTTGACGCCCAAAAGGAAACACGAGGGTTTGAACGAGTAGAAGGCAAGCGTTGGCTCAGATTTGCTCTCCAGCTAAGCCAATCCACCTAGGTAAATATTACAACGGCCCTCTTCCATGTGGCACAATCTGTTAGTATGGTAGGGCTCATTATAATAATTAATGAATATTATAACATAGATATTATATTAATGAAGGTTGTATTTTGATATAATATACAGATGGCAAGGCAGTGTCAGACACAGCACAAGCCACCTACACAGTGGGACTTTCTTCTACTCCCTTGGCAGGAGATAAGATAGGGTTAATTGAGGGTCTCCAAGGGAAGTAAAAAGTTGACTGTGCTGGACATGCATTATGGTGGCTTTAGGGGATAGCTAGGCACTGTAATTGGCTGGAATATGAGGGATAGCCACTGGCTAGTTTTAAATGACAAGTAGTGAGAGACAGTTTGACATAGGGAGTTGTAAGAGAGAACTGAGAGAAGAGAAGAGAGTTGACAGGGGCACACAGAGTGCAGGGTGTGCAGCCGGAAGGGTTTCCCTCCAGCTTAGGCTGGGAGGTGAGGCTGAGCTGGGCAGGGTTTACAGTAGGTATGGAGTATAATAAAGAGTATGTTTGTCAAGGTTTATTTATTAGTCGGTTTGTATTATTATTTACAGTTGGTACCCCCCCCCCCATTGTCATAGTGCCAGCGGGAGGACTGCTACAACATTAGTTTTCTCAACTCAGAAAGACTAGCTCACGGTAAAAAAATACAGAGGTCTTCTGCATACATCAAGTGATTCATTATGGTGACTGCATAAAGACATCCAATTTGCAAAGATTTACACTTAAGTTGTCCCTGTACACATTAAAAAGGTGGGGAGAAAGGATTCCACCTTGTTTAACACCATTTGAGACAGTAAAAATTTTAAAAAATGCTCTGAAATCATCTGACGGTGAATTTCTGGGTACTGTACCAGTGATACAGAATGCGCACAATAAATGCAGCACAGCCACGGTCAGTTAGTTTCGTGAATAGCTTGCTATGGTACACTTTGTCAAAGGCCTCCAACAGTGACATACACAGAAGAGCCATTCGCTATGTAGAGTTGAAAAAGTTCTTTTAATAGAAATATGAGCATCTCAGTTGAGTGATGCTTTTTAAATCCAAATTGGTAAGCCCTTGATAATATTAAAGATTCAAATAATTTACAAGCAATTGTTGAAAGAGCAATAGGTCTGTAGTTATTGTTATCAGACAAATCACCAGCTTTGCTTTTAATTATTGGAGTTATTATTGTGACCATCATCATCATCATTGTGCAGCCGTAGTGTCCCGTGGTTGGGCGAAGGCCTCAGCATGTCGTTTCCAAATCTGCCTGTCTTGCGCTAACCTATGCCAGATGGTGCCCTTCCAGTACTCGTCTAGTTCGTCTCTCCACCGTCTCGCTCGTCTTCCTCTAGATCGTTTCCCTTCGTAGGGTCTCCAGGTTGTGATACACGATGTCCATCGGTTATCTCGTAGTCTGCTAATGTGCCTTGACCAGGTTCACTTCTGTCTTCTGATTTGTTCTATCATATCTATGACCTTTGTTTTCTGTCTTACCCAGATGTTTGTTTTTCTCTCCCGATATGTGATGTTTAACATACTTCTTTCCATCTTTGTTTGTGCTGCTGCTAGCTTGTTCTTTGCCTGGATGGTGAGTGCCCATGTTTCTGCGCCGTATGTCATCGCTGGAAGTAGGAATGAGTTGAAGACTTGTCTCTTCAAGCAGGTTCCAAAGTTACCCTTGAAGATGTCCCAGAGTTTGGCGAAAGCTGTCCAGCCGGCAGTGATCCTTCTTTGAATCTCCTTGTCTTGGTTTTTCTCTCTGATACTGTATCGCTGTCCCATATAGACGTAGCTTTCAACGTTCTCTATCTGCGTCGTGTTGATATATATTGGTGTGTCATTTCTTAGCATCACTTTTGTCTTCGAGATGTTTGTCCTTAGACTTTGTTTTTCACTTTCATCAGCTAGCTCATGCAGCATGCTTTGTAGTTCTTGCGGTGTAGAAGCGCATTTGACTATGTCATCGGCGAAGCGAAGATGACCGAGATATTCTCCGTCTATCATCAAGCCTCTGGTTTCCCAGGTCAGTGTTCGGAATATGCTTTCGAGTGTTGCCGTGAACAGCTTGGGCGATATGGTGTCACCCTGTTGTACTCCTCTCTTGATGTTGATCTTGTTGCTCTTTTTGTGTAGGTGGACTGTCACCGAGCTGTTGGTGTAGATGTCTTTCAGGAGATCGATGTACACATCTTCTATCCCCTGTTCTTGAAGGGAGTTCAGTATTGCTTGAGTTTGCACCGAGTCAAAAGCCTTCTCGTAGTTGACGAAAGCGATGCAGAGCGGGATATTATATTCTCGGCACTTCTCTTTCAGTTGGTTTACAACGTGTATGTGGTCTGTCGTTGAGTACCTGCTTCTGAATCCTGCTTGCTCTCGTGGTTGGTTTTCGTCGAGTGTCTTCTCTAGCCTATTCGTTAGTATCTTTGTGAGTAATTTGTAGATGTTTGATAACAGACATATCAGTCTGTAGTTCTTTAAGTCTTTCTTATTTCCCTTCTTGAAGATAATCACCATCTTTGCGTTCTTCCAAGTGGTGGGTATTCGTCTTTCTGATAAGCATTTAGTATACCGCTTAGTCCGTGTCTTCGTGATGATATCTTCTCCTGCTTTTAATGTTTCAATGTTTACATGGTCGTTGCCTGATGTCTTCCCATTCTTCATATCTCTTAGCGCTGCTTCCACCTCCCATGGTGTTATCTCTGGTACCTCTTTCAGGTCGGTGTGCATTATGGTACTCTGTTCACTGTCATATAGCTCAGTGTAGAATTTCTATTCGTTCCATGATCATATCTTGGTCTTGTATTTCTCTACCCTGTTTGTCTAGAAGTGTAATCAGTCTGTCTCGGCCTAGTGCCTGTGTTCTTCTTGCTTTGTTCAGGCTCTTTGATGACATAATCATTTCTCGTATGATCTCTTGTTCGTACTTTCTGATGTCCTCCTTTGCTTTCTTTTTGATGGTCTTGCATATTTCTGCATACTCTACTTGTTTTTTACGGTCATCGTTATCCATCATTTCTTGTTGTCTCTTGTCGTCACTACATGCCTGTTGATTGCTTTGGCTACACTTGTCACACTTAGTTAGATCATCTCAGTGATGTTTTCGCTCATGGTGTCGATGTTGTTTAGTTCCTGTAGTGTCTCGAATCGATTTCGCAGTTCGAGTTGAAATTAAATCTTTTTTCTTCCGATTTGTGTGGTATCTAGACTCGGTGGTCTCTTGTTTATCAATTTCTTCCTTTCAGCATTGACGTCCATAGTCCAGTCATTTTATGGCCAAAAAAGGCTCAACCTGCCACTAATTGCAACAGAAAGTACGTTATGTGGAACATACTCAGTTATGTATCCACTACGACATATAAAAAATAGAAATGAATTGCATGAGGGCAAACCCCCAAATCGTCATAATATACTACTAATCATTATAAGGGCACTTGTAGTTTAGATGTACAGATAATCTTACCTGGTTTTCTTACATATTTGACATCTGACATCATGTGCATTGAATCAGCCGGGTATTGCGTAATAGTAGTTTAATATGAATATTTTGAAAATAAATGAAACACAAAATGATCCCTTTGAATGTTAAGATGCCCGCCGGAGTCACGACCAAATCATGCTATGCCATATGTAGGTACCTATTCCCGGTGAGGTAAGTTAATAAACTGGTCATATACTGTTATTGAAAGTTGATGTTATATCTTATAAGAACATACATGCTACTGATTTGTAAACATTAAAATCGTCCACGCATGCAAAATTTGAAAAACGTCTAAGAGCTACCAGAAATGGTTTGCATCGTTAGGTCGAGTCGCTTCGCATATGCAGACGAAACTTGAATAAGTTATTACATTAGCCGTTCTGTTGGTGATAATATATAATACATATGCTATCTATGTAAACAATAACAAACAAAGCCAAGAAATAAACATTTGTATAATTATCTGAATAATGAGTGGAAACTTGATACCACTGTATAAGATATTGTTAAATTAAATCATTTAAATGAGTAAAGCCGTGACAATGAAAACATAAAGGAAACATAGCAGCAGAATAGTTTTGAAAATGACGTCGGCGGTCGCCTAAGAATGTAAACAATAATAGATAATGCTGTGAGCTAAACATTGCATAAACTGTTAATATAATAATGACTTAACTAAGGTATGACAATTTGATTATTACGTAAACGTGGGAGCAGTCATTTTTGTGTGTTCCGTGCTCTGCAGCAGTTGCATTCCTATTATCATCGGATACCAGGCTGCATTAAATCAAGCCTGGCCATTGATTTTTTCAGAGATGGAAGTAACCCTGACATAGTATTGTGCAATATGTAAAAAAATTGACTGTGGTGATTCAGCAAAAGCTACCCTTGATAAAAAGGGAGTGAAAGCATTAATACAGCCAGCGAACAAAGGAAAGATAATATAATCACTGTTACCTGGACAACAAGTCCACCGCTATTGCAAACTCAATTACTGTAATAATAATGAAATTCGTCGAGTAACTAAAGTGGATAAAAATGCGGGGATAGACACTAATACGTGTGTCCTATGATCGGAAGAAGGACAGTTCAGTTTTTACAAAAATTGTGTTTTATGTGGCCAAGAAGCCAACGGTGGTAGGAAGACAAAAAAATCTGACATTGTTCCAATACAAACCATCGCCTTCAAAGATAATGTTTTATCGACATGTCGTGAAACACATGATGCATGGTCCGACTCCGTGCAAGCAAGGCTGTTACATGTGCATGATTTTCCTGCTGCTGATGCCATGCATGATCAAGCATGCAGCATACATTTCCGGACAATGAAAGACATCCCAAAGAAGTCTGAAAGCGAAGTACGTGTTCAGAAGAAGAAGAAAATCAACTGACGAAAACAAAACAAATGCATTCATCAAGGTTGTCAAATTTCTATCAATGATCTCGTTAGCAAAATGCTGATATTTATGATCGGCTCAGAAAGTGAACCGTATGGAAAAACTCTTATGAGAGCAAAGCTCGAGGAATATTTTGGGACCAGGATAATAACCATTCGGATCAATTGAAAGGCAAATGTAGTCATTTTCAATAGCACCGAAGACGCTGTCCTTCAGGAATTTCATACATGTGAAAAGGGTGACATTGAAATGGAGAAATAAACATTATAGAAACTGCTGCAAAACTCATTCGGGATTATATCAAATAAATAAAAACGTCGACTGAGTCATATCCATCCTGCCATGAAATGGAATCTGAAGCGGAGTGCATCAGCTTCCCGCCAGGAAGTCTGAAGCGTCTGCTGGAAGGGATAAGTGCGGGGAAAGATGTTCGTCTAAAGATAGTATACATTGGACAGGTGATTATGCAGGCAACCTGTCCAAGAGTTCTGATTGCGCCTCTACAAGTTGGGTTGGAAGTACAAATCCATCATCATTTTGCATCGCGTTTCCTTGTAGACACACTGAACAGCTATGGATTCTGTTGTCCATATAATGAAGTGCAGAAGTTTGAAAAAAATGCGGCATTTGCACAAGGGACCACCATACCCGATTTCACATCGTTGGGGTTTGTTCAATATGCAGCAGACAATGTGGACCTCAACATCCGGACATTAGACGACATTTCACGGAATGGCAATAATTGCTATATTAACTCCTGGTACAAGGATAACCTAATCTATTCCAAAAAGAAATGTCACTGGCAAAGAAATATGCACTTTGGGATGCATACAAATCCGCTTCCACAGAGAAGAAAGACACGGCCTGTCAGCAGTAGAATCAACATGAAACCAAGTGACCCGACAGGCCAGCTGGACATTCTTTGAAAGACATCGCTCCTGTTTGGAGAAGTCATCAGTAATGTTCCTTCCGATGATTGACATGAGTTCAAGTGACGCCACATGCATATTTTCAACATCAGTGTTTGCGTGTGAGCATGCTCGATGCCATGGTGTTACCCCGGTCATCACGTTTGACCAGCCTCTTTGGTGGAAAGCCCTCATGATTATAATCAGCGAACCTGTAGGAAGTGACCTACATAGAATTACCTTGCACCTTGGTGTTTGTCACACAAAACTGAGTTTTTTTTGGTGCATTGGACATCTGATGGTTGGGGACTAAAGGAACTAATGGAACTTGAGTATGCCCTTAAGGCAGTTGAACAGATCGTGACAGGGAAAGCCATATCGCGCGCAGTACGAGCACATCTTCTTGTTGATGCAGCTGACAACACACTTATTGCATCGTAATCCTTTGATGTGTCTGTATGTCGTCAACATGGCCATTCAAATGAAAAATGCCCGTATGATGTAACAGAACAAGACTCAGATAATGAAACAATTGGAACAACATCGTCACATGAAGAATTTCATGAAGATGCGAGTTGTGGCGATTTGTATTATACATGGTGGCCATTTGGTTTTATGCATTTTGGGGGGTTTCCCACCCATGATTTATTTCTATTTTTAGTATGTTACACATAATATATTTATGAATATAAAATCGTTAAAAAACTTTCTGTTGCAATTTGTGGCAGGTCATATACTAAAATGACTGGACTATCCAGTTTGATGTTGCTCATTACCATTCTGTGGTCACTTCCGATGTTGACTAGATTGATGACAGTTACGTCAGTGACCATGCCTGGCCTATTTGTCAGGATGTAGTCAATTTCGTTCTTCGTTTCTCCATTTGGGCTTTTCCCTGTCCATCTCCTCCCTGCTTTTTTTGGAACATGGTATTCATGATTTTTTACTTTCTTGATGTTGCCCATTCTACCAAGGTGTCGCCTCTTTCGTTTTTCACAAAATTTGCCTGTTGCCGTTTCCGAACTGTTTGTTCGTTTCCCTACTTGCGCATTAAAGTCTCCCATCACTATCGTGTGGTGGGTTGACTTTTCTAAGGTCTCAGTAGGATGTTGTTGGTGCATAGACTTGTACTATCTTCAGTTTGTAGCATTTGTTATGCATAGAACAAGTTCTGCTACTCTGGGGCTGATACTGTTAATCCTCACTATATTGTCTTTCCATCTCTTGTTTATGAGAAAGCCTACTCCTGCTTGGCCGCTGTTCACTGTGGAATGGTATAGTAGATGGCCGCTTTGTAAGGTAGTGAAGCATTCCTTTCTTCTTCGGACTTCTCCAATCCCAATCACATCCCATACCAACTTGGTTTCCCTAAGTTCTTCCTCCAGTTCTTGTATCTGTTCATCTCTTAGTAGTGTTCTTACATTACATGTTGCTATCTTCGGTCTATTTACCTTCTCTCGTCGGCTCTTCTTGACCCAGAGATTCTTAGCACCCCCTGCACATAGCCATAGTTGACCCGAACCGCCTCCTTGGTCATAGACTCTTTTGATGCTGCTGGGGACTGGGGGCCTTGGCTTCATTGTACTTTGCATGCTGGTGTTGTTGGCCAACCCTTCCATGCTGGCCTGTGCGGGTTGGAAGGGGGGGCGACATCGGGTGAACGAAATCCAAGTTTCGACATGGCAGCCGAGCCAGTACCGGACCACCACCCAGCCGGCGCCGGGTTTCGAACCCCGGTCCCTCTAGTTGAGAGTCCAGTACTCTAAACACTCGACCACTGCGTCCCATCATAGCATCAGGTAAAAGCCCATGAATTAACAAGCTGCTACGTAGCAGTGACATATAAACATGAAGTTTTTCATTAGCATACTTAAAATGTTCATTACTTATACAGTCATAACCAGGAGCTTTTCCTGTAGGCATCGCCTGAATTATTTCTTGTATTTCTTTAACATCAACAATCATTTCATCATTAAATTGCTTATTGCTGCAATACATGTAGATCTTTTTAGTATGTGTTAGAGAGCCAGGAATAAAATTAAGCAGAGACTGGTAGAGATGAAGCCACATATTCTTTATGTTTCATTCTTTGTTCATTTGCTTTACATCTTTCCACCATTTTTTTAAGTCATTACTACTTAGTTTTGAAGCAACTCGTTCGGCTTTAAGCATTTTTTTTACAGAGTTTTTATAATGATTAAACTGAGCACGTTTAATTTTCATTATGTCATACAAAGGACCATGCCGGGGTCTCCCAGCAGACCACCACATGAGAAAAGTCTCTCTACCAACCTGCTGGGAGTCTCTGACCACATGATTCCAACCAAGAATGGCGTGCTTTGAAGACATGTTATGCACCTTAGTAGGTATCACTTCAGAGGCATCCCTGGGTGAATTAATAGAGTAGCAGCCATTGCTTGTATTCCATTTTATTAATTGACTGTGTATGTTATTGCCCGAATATGATGTAAACGGCCGATTAATAACGTTGTCGGTGTCCCACTCATATTGTTGCTTGAAGTGTAGTCAGACTCAGCATTGGCTGAGTTCATCTGTGTTGCGGCCGAGTTCATCAGATTTGGCCGAGTTCATCAAGAATGTTAGATTATGACATTAGCATAATTTCAAACCCCATTACATATCAGCACAGACATGCCATTGTTTAGTGCAACAAAAATACCTAATCATGGGAATTTAAAGAGTAACGTCATTGCCAGTTTAAAATGTCGATGATCAGTCACAGAGTGAATTTAACATCCACAAATACTTGTTATAGTGTACACAAAATCGTCAATTAATACAAATTTTAGGAATACATGAATATGATCAAGCAATAACATAGCATTTACAACATTACATGGTGTGTTCAATGATGGGAAGATAAAAATGTTAAGACATTTTATCCATGACAAATTCATTAGAAAACAACAAAGAAAACCTTCAAGGGACCATTTGTTTATTTAGTAACCAAACTATATCATTTTATTAAAATGCATATACACTCTTTGTTGAATTACAGCCCATGGCCTTTGCTTGCACGGTTTGTTGAAATGAAACCTAAGATCTTTATCATACATTAAAATTTCTTTTTAAATGAGGCTGCCCATCAGTTTGCAATTGATAACCTGGAAACAATGTTCACTGTTGGAATGTTGCATAGATATGCAGAATACCCTGGATTAACCACTCCCCTACTTCGACGCTAGATGTTTCACTTTGCATGTCTTTTCGCCGTAGTGCATTAAATACTTCCAGTTAGACGTATATACATGTAAACAATAACACATCCACATACTAATTAATTTGTGAGCCGTGTCAAATGAAGAATAATGATCAACCATTTCACATTTATCGTGCAATGTGAAGAACAAGGAACAAGATGGACACACAATGAGTGGAAACTTCTGATATTGGCTACAGAACAGTCTAATCAGCCGGGCTGTCACGAAGCGGCCGAGACTGAGTTTAGAAGCCGACTGACAAGTTGAAGTCAGTGACAGTGAAATACGAACTCAGTCTTTTCAAAGATTACGTCGTGGATGAGTTCTTCAGAATGCTGTTTTAATATGTTGTGCTGCGATCATTTTGGATGGTAACTGATAATTAATCCAACCCAGTATATGAGTGAAGAGGTTCACCAGACTAGGTGGTTCAAATGAGTGATATTTTTACTTATTTCACAGTCAGTTTACCTGAGTGAATTCAATTTTAAAACAGCCATAATTGGCATTTAGTTGATTCACAACCACCCAGTTACTTTGAAGATGCCTGGTAGCCATGGTTCTGAGTGCAAAGTGGGATCACGTGATTGTACCATAATAATTACCATCCCTGTCTGATTCCTGATAAAACAACAGACACTATTGCTTTATCACTCAGTTCGCACCCTGTGAAGTGTTGCATGGTCCTCAAGAAAATCTACCTATTATCAAAACAAATACGCACAGAAAGAAGTGCCAAAGTGTGAACCAAGATCAGCCCTCTCATTCCTGTTCATTTTCTGCAAAACCTACCTGCAAGCACCGAATAGCCACATCGACACAGTCCAGCCAAGTAGGGGATAAACTCTGTAGGCAGGACTGAATGTGGTCCACCTACAAAACAAATGCTTCTAGATTACTGAACATTCTTCAGGATAGTTCTTGTTCAGATCAAAAACTTTCATTTTACATATCCACAGTGTATTTTACCTGGTAGAGGCTTTCGTCTAACATCTCACGTTGACTTCTTCAGTACCGATGACGCTTAATGACGTCATTAAGCATCATCGGTACCGAAGAAGTCAACGTGAGATGTTAGACGTTTTTGATCTAAATGCTGTTAGATATCATTCTGTTTGTAAATCAATAGAAAATACATCGGTTGCCACAACTTACAGTGGAGCACAGCAGTGTAGTGGCTACAGCATTGGACACTTGACCGAGAGAACCAGGGTTCAAATCCTGTGCTGCTGCTTAGAATCTTGGGAAAGTTAATTCATTTTCAGTCTATGTTGCTCCAGTTTACTCAGCTGTATGAATGATTACCTGGCTATAGACAGTGATGGATATTTGTGCATGAATAGTTATCATGTAGTAATTGCAGCATGGCAGAATGCTTCCCAGAGAAGTTGAGATGGTGTTCGATTGAACATGTTTGCCAGGGAGTAAAGTGTTTTGAGCAGTCGTAAGGACTGGATACTGCAATATATAAGAACTTAGCTTTTTACAGTAGCATGATTCTGTATAGATAATTTATCTTAGAAGTCCCTCAACAATTGATGAAGTCGAGTATCAGTAATACGCAGTTTTCAGTGTATGGATTTTATTAAACAACTAAGATGTTCCTTGAATGGATTGATGATCCGGTTTCTTAGTTATTAATGTTACACATATTAACCTCTCAAGAAAACTGGCTTACGATCTGGATATTTCAACCATATCTCGTGATATTCTACAGCAGACTAAAATTTTGGATGTGTCTCATGGCCAATGTCATGTGACACTGGCTGGAGGACTTGTGGAAGCTCCTGACTGACAGCGAGGATATTTGCCACATAATTTAAAGCACATCTATCTTGTCATCTATCAGCTGTAAGTGGACACAAATTGAACACGGGCCGTCAGTGTTCAATGAAAGACATTGTGATTCTAGACCACGAGAAGAACTGGCACAGGAGGAAGATAAAGGAAGCGATCAACAACCACAGAGGGAAAACCACACTGAACCATAATGTAAGTCATGAGTTTCCCACCAGTCCTTCTCCAGCTGATGTCACATGACTAATGTCAACCATAATTTCAGTCTGCTGAAGAACACCGTGGGATGAGGCTGAAATGTCCAGATCATAAACCATGTTTCTCAAGAGGTGTTAGATGTTGGAGAGATATCATAAATAGCAATGATTTCAGTGTCGCAATGCCAAACCTTTGCAGCAATGTCATGTAATACATTCCTTTTAAAAGGTATCAATGTGTTTTTGAAGGGGCCATGAATTCAAACTGAATTTACATTAAACGTGCATTCTGTTTGCATTCAAATATTGGACTTGCTCATCATGTCATCAGTTTATCCTTTAACTCACCATGGATATAGACAGCAAGTGGAGGCTTCGTGTCGGGGCCACGACATTCCGCAGATTCCAGCAGGTAACATTCATAGTCCAAGCCATCTATTTGGAAAATAACTGTTTTATTAACACAACAATGCATTCTATCACAAAGCAAACAATGAGAAGGATACACGTTTTACTCAATAAATGCCTGCATGGAATAATGACTTTAAAAGTACCTAGCACAGTCATTTTACTGTCGTTACGTCATATTATACAGAATACATTGTATCTATACTAACCTCCTGACTGAATGTGTTCGAAATAATCAACTTTTGTTGATATAGTTTGAGCATTATTTGGTTATGAAAATTGACGATGTTGTTCAATTTTAAAACTTTGGCAATTTCGTTCACCATACTTTGCCTATGTCTTCCGGAAGATACACGTAGTATCTATTTCAGGGGAATTATAAGGTCCAGCTTAATGAAACTGAATAAACCGTCGTTGATTCACAAAGGCAATAGTTTTCATCAATAAAATCCCATACAGGCGCTGCATTAGCTGCTGCCAAAATGCTTGCCGTGCTAAAGGTGCAAGTGTGATGAACACCTTGTTTAATAATATTAATAAATTTTATTTCTATAGTACCACGTATCTTGATACAAAATCCTGTTCAGAAGTACTTAAAATACAACACTGTTATAATAATGATCACTACAATACAATCATTACAAGAAAGAATAAAATACAGAATTTAAATATACATGTAATGTCATTAAATAGATAATAAAAATTGCAATATAAAATCAACCAAGTAGTGTAATGTATGTAATTGTTAGTATTATGTAACAGCACCGGTGCAGTGCTGTAATAGCACCGGTGCCATCTAGACAGCACCAGTGCAACATCTCATCTACCACAGCATCTTGAGTATTAAGTTGCAAAATTCTGAAAGTGAGTGTTATATCTTTTTGAATCCACAGATCACAGGCTTTAAGATGACGCCCCATTTGTTGAAATGTCTTCAGTAGTTTTTGAATAATTGTGAAAATTCAAGTGAATGTTTACTTATATTGTGTATTGTTTTTTAATCCATGGGTTAGTAAATGCAAGTGTTTTATTAGTTTTGCATTGTTTATTGAGGAAAATACATTGAAAGATGAAATTATAAGATGTGCATTTCTGCAAAATAAAATAAAAATTGACGGGAGCTATGTTTAGCTTGTGTACAGAATAGCCCTGTGCAACTTAATAGTTAATACCTGGATCACAATGGCAGGTCACATAATACAACCTTACAGAAGAGGGTGGCAAACGACAAAGAGGAAGACCAAAGTTGAGATGAAATGACAGCATGAAATGGGACCTTGGGAGGGCAGGGGTGATTACCCAAGAGTGGGGGGTCATTGCGGAGGACAGTGAGAGATGGAGTGAGTTAATAAAAGCAGAAGAAACTTCGAATTAAGTGACGTAGACCCGGCCCCGCAACAGCGTTTGACGTAACTGCAGGCCTGCAGCCCGTAAATCTCCTGTCGGGCCCACTACAGCTGCCAGCCATAGGCCCGGTTGGCTCACGCCGTTTTTGGATACTTATCTGTTGATTATGGTATAGTGAACAAACAAGAATTACCACAAGCCCGGCAAGAGTGGACTGACGTGTTCCATCTCGAGAGTTACAGGAGTAAAAAGGGTGGATGATTTGGCAGAACTGATGCAGTTGAGCTCAGAAAGAAGATTAGTGAGAAGCTAGACGCTGCATATATAACTGAGTATGAGGTGTGGATCAAGGCAGGTGTGGGTCAATTATCATGATAACTGAGGTGATGAAACCGCAAGCTGTAGGAAAGGGGGGCAACAGCTCACCAAAAACCTCCAACTGTATCCCCGTTGCCAAACTACTGGGCGGCTAAACCTATCTTCAGCCCCCCCTTGGGCCTTCAAATATTTTGTCGGGCCCGCAACATATTCAGATCACAGGCCCGGTTGGCCCTTACCATTTTAAGCTTTATGTCGAACGCTGCCCCGCAAAGGAACAAATGGAAAAAGAAGTATATATAAACAGATGTTGTACATCGAACCTGTTGTGTTGCCACCAGATGGCACTGGTGTAACAGGCGGAGCAATGGAGAAGATGCTCCATCTGATGTCTGTCAAAGTGTCCGGCACTGGCTCCAGTTTCCTCCACTTCATCTCTTGTTCCTCTCCGTTGCCTGGCAGCTGTCCAGTCGCCTCAAGTACAAGCAGACAGTTCATTAAAGCACACATAAGACAACACACAAACTACCACCCATCACACGTTGTCATTGTTGCAAAAAACAACACTTGGGCGAGAATTTCAACAAAATACATGACAGAATGTCCGACATATTCACATCTGCTTCAGCCATTTTGTAAGCTTGATGGATCTTGTTGCTAAGTTACTGGTCACGTGATGGATGCATACATTTAGCTATACATAGTCAGTTGCAACAACATTTCGTGAGCTCCCATTCTACATCTGAGACTGCACAATTAATACCCTTTTGTGCATAAAGTGAAAGGGATATGGGTTTGTTTTTTGGGTCTTATGGATTTTTGTGTCAGCCCAAAAGGTGTGTACACCAGGTAATGGGGCTGGAACAGAGAGTGGTCTGTACTCTCCAGGTAATGGGGCTAGTTTGGGCTGGAACAGAGAGTGGTCTGTAGTCATCAGGTAATGGGGCTGGTTTGGGTTGGAACATAGAGTGGTCTGTACCCACCAGGTAATGGGGCTGGTTTGGGCTGGAACAGAGAGTGGTCTGTACTCACCAGGTAATGGGGCTAGTTTGGGCTGGAACAGAGAGTGGTCTGTACTCACCAGGTAATGGGGCTAGTTTGGGCTGGAACAGAGAGTGGTCTGTACTCATCAGGTAATGGGGCTGGTTTGGGCTGGAACAGAGAGTGGTCTGTACTCACCAGGTAATGGGGCTGGTTTGGGTTGAAACAGAGAGTGGTCTGTACTCTCCAGGTAATGGGGCTGGTTTGGGCTGGAACAGAGAGTGGTCTGTACTCACCAGGTAATGGGGCTGGTTTGGATTGGAACAGAGCGTGGTCTGTACTCATCAGGTAATTGGGGCTGGTTTGGGTTGGAACAGAGAGTGGTCTGTACTCACCAGGTAATGGGGCTGGTTTGGGCTGGAACAGAGAGTGGTCTGTACTCACCAGGTAATGGGGCTGGTTTGGATTGGAACAGAGAGTGGTCTGTACTCATCAGGTAATTGGGGCTGGTTTGGGTTGGAACAGAGAGTGGTCTGTACTCACCAGGTAATGGGGCTGGTTTGGATTGGAACAGAGAGTGGTCTGTACTCACCAGGTAATGGGGCTGGTTTGGATTGGAACAGAGCGTGGTCTGTACTCATCAGGTAATTGGGGCTGGTTTGGGTTGGAACAGAGAGTGGTCTGTACTCATCAGGTAATGGGGCTGGTTTGGATTGGAACAGAGAGTGGTCTGTACTCACCAGGTAATGGGGCTGGTTTGGATTGGAACAGAGCGTGGTCTGTACTCATCAGGTAATTGGGGCTGGTTTGGGTTGGAACAGAGAGTGGTCTGTACTCACCAGGTAATGGGGCTGGTTTGGGCTGGAACAGAGAGTGGTCTGTACTCACCAGGTAATGGGGCTGGTTTGGATTGGAACAGAGAGTGGTCTGTACTCACCAGGTAATGGGGCTGGTTTGGGTTGGAACAGAGAGTGGTCTGTACTCACCAGGTATTGGGGCTGGTTTGGGTTGGAACAGAGAGTGGTCTGTACTCACCAGATAATGGGGCTGGTTTGGGCTGGAACAGGCTGCGATGACAAGGTCATTCCACACATCCAACAGATGCCAACTTCCAATGTCAGCACCTAATATATCAAAACAGTCATGCACATCAGAAGTGGGTAAAACTAACTTGCAAAATCCTGAATCACAAAACGACAATGCCATAACACTATACTGTGAAACTTTTATGGTTATGGAAATAATTTGGGACTGTCCTGCTTATTTGTCTTCCCCATGTTAATGAACAAGTGGCACTAGTGAGATAATCAGTGACTGCGAGATAAACGTGCCATGTTTAATACTTACTACTGATGAAAAAAACAGATTTATGAAACCCATTTTTGTAATGTGTTTTTGCAGGGTTGGCATCTATTTGGGTTGTTCGAATATCTTAAGTATTTCCCTCAAAGAACAACTTCTCAAACAATCTGTTTACAGTACCAATTGACAATATTCACATTTATAACGTCAGTCCATTTCACATGTTCATGTAACCGGACTACTACTTTATCTGATTTTACTTCAAAGTAGTTATATAATAGTTTGTGGGCAGGATATCATATCCCGGTGACTACTGAATGATTCGAAGATAAACGCTATCAGACCCTGTATAACAGGAGGTAGAATGAAGACACCTACTGTTTGTGAGCCTTGTCACATGACCAGTTTCCGTATCTATGACAACCAGTTCCTGTATACACAAAATATGTGTAAGTGCCAAGTAAACATATTGAAAAACAAACACATAGCTGCATCAAATACAATGAAATAAATAAATACCTTGGCTTATTACGCTGCATCTGCTCCCTGCAATGTCTGCTTATCACAGAAATAAGAGACATTTTGAATATAAGCAGCAGCAAAGCAAAGCAGCAGCTGGAAGTAAAATAATAAAAAAAACACTCTCGCAAAGATTAACAGAATGAATTAATAGTTTGTCATATTTTTTGTCACATGAATTTCCATGTAGGATTTCAATCACTGACCATGGAGAGTGAAAGAGGTGTATGGGGCATGGTTTCTGACCTCTCGCATTCACCTTAACCTACTAGACAGGCTTTTTGGTGGTGAGAAGAATATATATATACGTCTAATGGTTTCAGATAAGCCTTGGTGGAGCAGCATTGGCTAAGTGTGTGCTGGGTAAAATAAGGTCAGGTCTTATATAACACAGTATCTAGTCCTTAGGATTGCTCAAAGCACTTTACACTTTACTGAAGTTTACTCCCTGGCAGAGCTGTTCAATTGAACAGCATCTCGACTTATCTAGGAAGCAGTCAGCCATGCTGTAATTAATGCACGAAGACTCTTATTCGTACATAAATATCCACCACTGTCTATAGCCGGGTACTCATTTATACAGGTGAGTGAAGTGGCGCAACGTAGAGTGAACAAACATGGCCATGGCTTGACACAGCAGCACAAGATTCAAACCGGGGTTCTCTCGATTGAGAGTCCGATGCTCTAGCCATTGCGCTCCACTGTACTCCAGGATTCAGGACCTACCGGTGTGTAGACACATCCTAGCCCCCACAAAGCATGCCGCATCTATGGATTATAGATGGAGATGGCTATATCGCTGCAGGTGGGGGGAGAAACCTGTTTCAACAGCCAACACATCTCAATGATGGTTGCTCTCACCCCACGTTTTTGGCATCCTTTTTCATGGATCTTGTTGCCAGGAAATAGGTCACGTGACGCATAATTCAATTAAGCACAAACAATGCAATTTACCACTTTACTTCTCCATTGTGTGCCTATCAGAACGCGACGGTTGTCACTGGTCCAGCAGCGTCTTCCGAGACCCCCTGTGAAGATGCCCGGGAAGTCAGATGCTGCAATAAGCACAGATTCAAGATGTAGTTAAAAAAATGGATGACTTAGCCATGTATAAAAACACAATATTTTTCAAGGCACTCACACACACACACACACACACACTCACACACACACACACTCACACATATATTGTATTTATGCAAGCAACAACACGGAGACAAATGTAGATATGAAAAAGGCCAAATGGATGACGTTTGTTTATTATGGGTAACCAGTGTATAAGCCTTTTTGGCACACTGTAATATTTAAATAAAAGAAATGTGGACTCTACAACCCAATGCCAGGCCTGTGACTGAGCCCATACTAGTCTCCTGAGCATCAGGCTGTTAGAGCCCACATTTCAACATATAAAGCAGCAGCGGTATTCCTAGAACAATTGAAAGGAATGACATGTAATCACAGCAGAGCTTGTTATGTGTAGTTAATTTTAAAGCCAACATGATTAACTAAGCCAACATGATTAACTAAAAAGTGCCTTTCTGAATACCACGCTATCTGCTGCCAAAAACACTAAATCTAAAATTATAATAATCCCAAATGTGGGGGTATTTTGCCACAGGTCACCAAACATGTAACCCCCCCACATAAAGTAAAAAAATAAAGAATTTTAGATTCTAAAGATTGGTTTCTCAATGATAACATCTTCCTGTTCAGATTGTAAAGTTGCAATCTGAATCACCCTAAGGTATCAACGATTTTGATGATGAAATAACAAGCAAGGTGTTGAAATTTGCGGATGATACAAAAGTGTTTAGAAGGATTAAAAGTGATGGAGATAGACAGCATTTACAAGATGATCTTGACAGGTTGATCAATTGGTCTGAAAAGTGGCAAATTTTGGGAAATGTAAATACCTCCACACAGGACATGGGAACGAAGAAATATAATATACAATGGGGGGTACTATACTAAGTACTACTGTAAAAGAAAAGGACTTAGGGTTAACCATTATTAGTGCTGATATGAAGATTTCAGAGCAGTGCGGAATTGCAGCTTCAAAGGGAAATCAAATCCTTGGATTAATTAGGTGAAACATAACGTATAAGGAAAAAGAGCTAATAATACCGCTGTACAAAACAATAGCTAGGCCTCATTTAGAATATTGTATTCAAGCGTGGAGGCCATATCGCAGGAAGGACATAGATATGCTAGAAAGAGTGCAGAGGAGAGCAACTAAAATGATACCAAATCTTAGGGATCTTAGTTACGAAATACGCCTAAAAAAATGCGGTTTAACAACACTAGAGACCAGGAGATTGAGAGGAGATCAGATAGAAGTGTTTAAAATATTGAAGGGTTATGAAAATACTGACAGAAATATGTTTTTCTCAGTTAAGAAAGATAGGACTAGAGGACATGAACTTGCATTAGCAATTAGCAAGAGTAAATTGGATATAAGAAAGTTTTCATTTTCACAAAGGACTGTAAATGAATGGAACAGATTACCTGCTGATTGTGTGGGTGCTAGTAGCGTGAATATGTTTAAAAATAAAATCGACACATACCTCAGATGGGCAGGATACACATAGATAAAAGGGTCGGACTCTCGATAAGCTAAAGGGCTTCATTGTCCACCTGCCACCTAGAGTTAATTCTCTGGGTGGCAATCTTGTTAAATCTGTTGGTACGGTAATAATTCTGACCCAATAACTACGTATTATCACTGTTATAAAACATGTATTTCTAAATGCATGGTCTAAATGTGATCAAAAGACAGTACCAATATTAGCTATTATTGGAACAAACAATATTGTGGGCTAACATTAAAATGATTTACATAGCAATATAGAATATGGATAATACGCGACCCGCCACAGCAAGCCGAGTATTAACTTATGTCACAAAATTGTGAAAGTTGGTTTTGTATCTTTTTGGATGCCACAGATAATGAGAATGATACTTTTTGGATGCCACAGATAATGAGAATGATACTACACTTGTTGAAATATCTTTAGTAGTTCATGGATTAATGCAATAATTGTAGCAAACGTTAAAAAGTATTGCTTTGAGAAACGACATGATTTGATCTCATATCGTCTATTGTTTTTTATCTGTTTTTGTAAAATATGTATTTTATTAGTTTTGGATTGTTTGTAGAGGGAAATAAATTGGACATTAAGAGATGGGATTAAAATGTAGGCATTTCTGCAAAAATCACAAAATTGATGGAAAATTACGTAGACAAGTATTGGCTCATACCCAAAATAGACCCGTGTGATTTAATATCCGGTTTGCTGTGGCAGGGTAATGCTACAGGTTTAGTAGTGTAGACTAAGACTGACCTGACCCTTGTCGCACCACGTCCAACACTAGCTTAATGTCTCTACTTGGCCAGTCACACTGGGGTCAAACAGAACACGTCAATCATTGAAACATCAGTCATAAGATATATAGTTCTGCAGATGAATACCGTAGACACACCTGCACACATGCACGCATGCTTGCACGGACACACATACACACGCATGCATATACCCACACACATACCTATACACACGCAAGCACATAAGTATGCAAGCACGCATGCACGCACACAAGCACCCATACACACACATATGGATACACATATACACCTATGCACACTCACATACACATCAGGGCTCAAAATTCATCATCTACTGTCCACGTAAGTAAAAATGGTGTTTCTTTCTGGATATAATTGTGTGTGCACGTGTCTGTGTGTGCGTGTGTGCGCACGTGTCTGCATGAGTGCGTGTGTGTATGTGTGTGCGTGTGTGTGCGTGTGGGTGCATGTGTGTGCGTGTGTGTGTGCGTGCGTGCGTGTGTGTGTGTGGTGTGTGTGAGTGTGTGTGTGTGTGCATGTGTGTGGAAGGGTACGTGTGTAGCAAAACAAGAGATTGAAAGCAGTTACCCACATCAGTGAAGAACAGTGGAAATGCACCTACCATGAAGAGTGTACTGCACTGTTTGTGGGGGCCACCAGCGTCATTCTGCAGCCAAACCAGCTTTGAGTGGTCTAGACTGAAGACCGGAGTCTGTACTGCCTTGTCGGTTGCTCCCAGAGTGTCTAATCATGGTCAAGACAACAGTACAGGGGTCAGTTTACGGGAACTGGGATGAGGAGCTACTCAGTCTATGACAAGTATCTTGCAGACGCTGGAACTGGGGAAAAATACCAAAAGACATGACAGGGTTGACATGTTTCTGACAGGACGGTTTCTACCGCAGTTTAAACCATGGTTTCTACCATCTCGTCAGAAATACCTTTCTGACATTAAAATGTCACAAACTGTCCGAATTTAAATTTTGAGATAATTTTTTTTATAAATAACCACATATTCCATTTTATGTTATGTGTAGATTATACATTAAATCAATGTCATAACACATTAATAACCTAATAAATGTGGCATATACAATTGCATATTTTATTCTGTACTGACTGTTATGCTTAGATTGTCTACCAATTTATTAGCAGATAGAAATGGTAATAGATGTGTGTAATTGTGGCAGCATGGTTTCACATGGCAGCTAGCTTTTGAAAGAGAAGGATGCATTTAAATCACCGTTGGGAAGCATGAAAGAAGCTGACTGGGTGCACATGCATACCAGTGATAACACTAGAGAGACCTTCAAGGGACTGGGTTTGGCCTGTGCACAGACCAGTGTGGCTGTGTCAATAATTCAATGGGAACCCAACAGCAGAGTTAAGGTAGCTGCACCGGCGATCATGTCAGTTGATTTCTTTATTTTTTTCTTCATAGAACATTAGTAGGTGTCAGTATGAACGTGTGTACTATTAAAAAAAACCAAGACACTATCACCATATGTCACCAATCAGTCCTTTAAAAACTAGTATTTTTAGTGTGTCTGTGGAAAGTCCCTTCAGATTCTTGGAAACTGACGATGTTTCCATAGTGACGATCACGTGTGCGTCAGCCCAGTTCAAACATAAATTCATTCACCATGAATGCAGATCATAATAGTCTGGTTATTCTCATGCCACTATGCTGTTGTATTATAATTACCTAAATACATCACGCTGTCAAATCACAAAATACTGGCTGTAGTTTTGTTTATTCTCCATAATGCCCAGACCTCAGCCGCCATTTGCAATGACACGTGACTGACCCCAGCAGGTGTCAATCAATCTTGTCTACCACAACAAGTTCAACACATGGCCCTTCGTAACACAATATCATGAGACAACTTGGCGGGAAAACCTTGGGGGGAAATCTCAGTAATAGAAGTGTCTGTCAAACTGTGTTGAAATAAGCCACATACCAGTAAAAAAGTCACATTTCTAAGCAAAAAACAATCATCTGGTGACACTTGTATTATTGGTAACAACCAGGAAGTATTACTTAATGTAACTTTATAAAAAAAAACTACAATTCTTACAAAGCCATAACTTGGCATATGAACTCGACTTGTGTTTACCCAAAATTGCACGGGATGGTTTTATGTTTGGTGAAGGGGTCGTGCCAAAAATGCAGTACGGATTTTTGCTGTCTTTTAACATTGTAGCAAAATGTTTATGAAGCTGTATCAAACTTAATATGCATTTGTTTACAAAAAAATCCCGTCTGAATGTCAATAACATGTTTATACTTACAACCATAAAATGTTTCTTTTGGGGAGTTTCTCAAAATGAAATAAAATGCCATTTTAAGATTTTTGACATATTTTTTATTGTCTTTAAACACATTTAAATATCTCTAAACAACATAAAAATCAATTCTGTTTGGTCTGGAGTATTGTTTAGTATATTAGGCAAACTCTGAGAAAAAATGGTTAGCTTATCTTCAAAACTTACATTAGAAATAATTAATTCAAAAGAAGCATATAATAGTCGGTGCAGCCACCTTAAGGTTACGTAATTAAGACAGAACTGTACAGTTGTACTGCTCACTGCTGTGAGCTGACAGTGAGCTATGCACTGCTTCACTGTGTAAGGTTAGACAAACGAATATCAAAGTAAGACTCTAGTCAGCTCCCTGCAATAATTCCAAACCCCAACTTCCTGAGCTGAACTATCAAGTGAGCTACAACTAAATGTTGTAAGAGTATTGTCTAACCTTGCTTTTATTATCTGTGCACCTGTCTGTGCTTTGATGGAGAGCATACAAGCTGACTGGCCCAATGCTTTCTACTCAGCAGTGGTTGGTTAGCCACCTGTTGTTATACCTTTATATAGAGATGTACTGTTACGTGTTATAGAAGTGCAAATTGATTACCCTCATTTTTTAGACATTGCCATCTAGAAGAGTGACTTTAACGGGGCTAGTAGCATCCCAGTTTGCTTCTATAACTATAATTTCTCAAAATAATGGTAAAATAAAGTCAATAGACCATTATATAATTAGCAAAATCATAAATATATAGCATGTATTAGATTCTGACATTTCATGACAGTTTCTGACTAATTTATGTATTATACTATACTATAATATACTATACTAAACATACTATGTTTACACATATATGTATGAATATATAGTTGATCACATGATAATCATATAATTATGTTACATCAGTGGGGTGGCTCCCATGATAGAGGCATATAATTGTCTTAATGGGAGCCTCCCTGACCTTACAATGAATTTTATATTGTAGTTTATGTACTTATGAAGGTCAAAATAAATACTGTCTGTCTGTCTGTCTATTCTGACATCAGAAATCCTGTCAGAAACCCGTCAGAAACTACCAAGGTAGATTCTGACGTTGTCTCGTCAAAAATACCTTTCTGACTGTCAGAAACCTGACCCTGAAACGTGACAAATGCATCATAAACGAAACACTAAAATGGATGGAAGACTTACTGTTCGTTATTCTTTAATATGTTCTTAACAGGATAAATATGTTGAAGGTATACTGCCCATTAAATTGTGTTTAATAACCGTGAAGTAGTGTTCGCAATTTGAACATTTTGACCGCAGATTGCTTAAATTGTAAAGAAAACATTCAGATCCTAAACCTTCTATAACCAATACTATGGATAACTGCAAGACCCTTTTATGTCAGGCACCTTCAAGATAAATAAATCAGCTAACTTCCTGCTAATAATGACCACCCATGGCTGATTGTGGGTAATGGAACAGGCAGCTGTTTTAATAACTGACTGGCTGGTACCAAGCTCACTGCATGATGACAATACTGTAACCACATCACCCACTAGGGCAAATCTACTGTCTAAAATAGTAGTGTAAGTAAAGATACAGTAAAGGATATCCAAAAGAAACTACAGTGCCTCTAGTGCATAACATAACACTTTAAATTGTACCTTAAATTTAGAGAGTCGGAACAATAAAGTATCCACAATGATGCATTGCCTCAACTATTTAACAAATGATCAGTGGTGTCATGTAACAAAGTAAAATCACTGTACTAATCTACTTGAGTAGTTTTTTTTCAGTAATTGACAAGTAACAAAGTACAATTTCTACTACTTTTAATTTAAAGTTGTTTTATCTAAGGTAATACTACTTTTTACTGTTATTTTAATTTACTTTGTGATACAAATTTTTTTTTAATAGTTTTGTGTGAACTACATCACCTGGTGGCACAACATTTCACAGAACGCATTTAATCACCAGGAGGATCCTGTCATCAGGCCAAAAGCTATTAATATTATCCAATCGCAGGCCAATTCACATTACCTGCCTGACAATAACTCTTTCCGTTCTACTTTTACTTCAAATACTTTTGGAAAGTAGTTTTATTTTTTACTCAAGTAGAGTTTTTAGAAGGTACTTTTATTTACAAGTAGTTCTGAGGTGAATGACTTTTACTTTTAGTCAAGCACAAAATTAAAACAATTCAGTCACCACTGTAAATGACTGTGTCTCCAAAGAATGCATTGTACCAACGGTAACACTTACTGATCTGTAACAAAAACAGCACTGAAAGCATCATATTAGAGACACTGGTCGAGCGAATGTTTGAATAATTTTGGACACAATTGAGATCACATTGGTGTAGACATGCAATATTTGTTTATCCATTGCAAAACAATCATGCAAATTTGTTAGGTGTTAAGTTGTTTTCAAACTGTGTCATCCATTCTTGGATGTACACATGGGGGGGTAATCTTAACTGACAAAGAGTGTTGTTACACAATGAAAAGTAGTGTTGTCATAGCTCCTATAACATCAAAGGAATCATAAATCAGACATTTCATGAAAATCATGTCAACATGGATACCGAGATGTCTCATCTTATAACATATTCATTATCTGATGGCTGCATGTTTACAAGCACATGAACACACTTTCAAAGTATAATATCAAATGCATGACTTACTGCACTCAAGGGTCTTTAGATCAACATGGTAGAGTGCACTCCTGGTAAAGAAACAGACAGTATGTGTATGTTATTGACACAAATTGTCAAACTGACAAAACCAAAGCCACAGGAAAAATGCTACACTTATCAGGTACTACCTGACAGATAGGCAACGCCATTTAAAACTCTCTCAATTTTGTTGTCAATTGTGATGCAGTTTCACTGATGCTCAAAGTCGTAATGTGTCATTGCTTAAATAATATGCAATGTAGGTTTAAAGGAAATTAAAACAAGACTTGGCTAGAATCCATTTTCTGTGTGTGCACAACGTAACAAGGATTTGGTCGGAACACGCAACAAGGTGCTCAGCACCAGCATAACAACATAGCATCTTAGAACAGGCAACTTGTCGCCATGGTCAGTTAATCGTGGATTCATGTGTTTCTTTGAAAGCCTCCTGAACACGTACATTTTTTATCTATCAGAAAGAAATTTCACACATGAACAGAGACTATAATGACTTTTTCGTTATGTAAATTTTATTTCAATACGTATATTAACAATATCTGGAGGACAGGCAAAATTATGGGCAGTTTCAGTAAAGAAATGACTGCCCAAGCCTATGTAAAGTAATATAAAATTCAAGTAATTTGGGTTGTTATTCAATTTAATTTAATAAGAGTACATATTTTTTGCTTAATTGACTTCAATTGTCAGATCGGGTAATTTCCAAAAATGTGTACAGAGGCACCATTTAATGCAAATTTTTCACAGGACCCAGTCAAATGTAATTCATGAGCTTAATTTTTTTAAAGATTACATCAGAACTAAATAACCCATTTGCAAAAATAGGGTAACATGTCGTAGTCAATAGTACCAGTAGATAGGTTCGACTGTTTGCAAATAAGCATATAAGGAGACAAATTTAAGTGAAAAATTCAAATTAAAGAACCACTTTAAATTAGACAATGATGTTACTGCTATTAAATGAAATTAATTAATTAAAGCAAATACAACTAAAACTCTTCTACAAAACAAACCAGTCTTTTATTGTGATAGTATAAATAAAAAATATATAAAATGAAAGTAAAACTGATAATATTAATATAGGGTGTGTATATGATTATATATAAAACTTATCTTGATTTCTCAGAAAATCAATCAAAATAGTACAAAAATACTAGTTTCTATGCACACTGTCAGACCATGATGCCTTAAAAAAACTGTACCTTCTGATGGGGCAGTAGATAAATCCAAGTTTGTAGGGGGTATTATCCCAGCCTACACACACAATGCCGGTGTCATCAGCACACCACACCGCCTGCAGACCAACCAACAACAATGATAACAGTCACAAATACGAATACATTTATTTCAGGTAAACCCATAAACCAATAGATACAAATAGGTATAAAATATGTAAGTCTTAGAGTAAATAAGTATAAAATATAAAGTTGGCTTAATAAGAGTACTTTCGTTAAAATGATCAATGAAAATATTTGATCATAAGACCGAGTAACTTGCAAAAGTCTGAATAGGCATACGCCATAGTATGGGAGTATACTACCAGATCAGGTTTGCAATTTATCATTGAATGTTTCAAGCCCACAAATACCTTTGAAGTTGGATAATTCCCACACTCCTGACTGCAACTGGGATGGAGGACAAATAGCTTGGTGAACTTCCCCAAAAAAATTACCACCGTTGGCCAACTGCGGTTAACGGAACAGACTCTTACTTCAAAAAATACATGTAACTGGTGGATGCTAAGTGATCACGGTGAAAAGTGGAATGTGGTAGCTGTGTTTATGGCATCAAACTCTCAATCAAGAGATCCCTGGCTCAAAGCCTCCTGCTGCCACTTTGAACCTTGGGCAAGTCTGTTCACTTCACGTTTCTCCAGTTCACTCAGCTGTACGAATGAGCACCTGGCTATAGACAGTTGTGGATATCTGTGTACAAGTATTCTTTGTGCAGTAATTGCAGCGTGGCTTAATGCTTTCAACAGAAGTCGAGGTGGTGTTCGAATGAACAGATCTGCCAGGGGTGAAGTGGAAAGCGCTTTGAGCAGCTGTAAAGACTGGATATCACACTATAGGGAACTGGAATAAATCACAACGAGAAGAATCTTTACTCTATCCCTACCTGCCCAGGGGACACTTCCTCGGGGATGTTGTCGAGGGTGGTGACTACACCTGTCTCGACATCCAGGATGCACAGCACGGGATAAATCTTCGTTGTAAGCTGTTCTCCCCATCCCTCTTTGTACACAAACTCCTCTCCCTAACGGAAACCACACCATGCAACGTAAGTTTTGTCAAACACAATTAAACCCTATACTGTCTGTAAGGGTGACAACAAAACTAAAATTACCAAATAATTTCACTGGTATGCAAACGAGTTATTTTTGACATATCTGATACATGATTTTACTTTGTAGTTGCAGTCTTTCAGTTGATTGGTGTTCTTTCTGATCCATATGGCTTCTTTTATATGTCGTGTTCTTCTGTTGGTTTCCCTGTCGACTATTTTCACTGATGACATATGTCACATATACTGAAGAAGTTGCATATAATTTGCTCATTTGCTTTTTGAAGTGTTGGTCTAAATGTATGACAAATGATCTCACTATGTCAATTATGGTCATTCTTATGACAAATTTGCATTTTCTTGCCAAGGCAAGCAAGGACGGGTTATGCAGAGTTTTAAAGACTTCCAATTGGCAGTCATATTTTGAGGAATCAAACATTTGCATAAAATTATAGAACATTTGCAGAAAAAATCTATGCCAAGAAGATATTACATTACCTACCACCCATTAGACTAGAAGTAGCAATAGTTTATGCTCGTTTTTATCACTTAAGCCATGAAACTTTTAAACTATGGAATTGGTGGGGCATCCAGGCCCCTGCATTTGTTTTTGCGTTACAATAAAAAGTACACAGAATGAAGGTATTTGTTTATCCTCCAGGATACTGCTAGAAATAATCGAGACATACCTTGATGACTTTCTCGCTCTGATCAGCATCGCCCGCAACTTTCTTGTCGAAGAATGACTTAGTGTCAGGCTCTCTTTTCTCTGCCACATACAGCAGGTGTTTCTCTGATGGTGACCACTCAAGACAACCAAATGATCCTGCAAGATCAAGGTCAATGGGATTTGGGTATAATATTTAAGTGGTTTATTACCCCAATTGTTTCATGGCACAGGGGGTATTTTGGAATCATTCACAGTAGAAATGGAATGAAGTTCTCAGACCTGATTCAACATGAAAATCACATAAATATGTATACAGATAATTTAATGTCAAATCAACCAATTTTCAGGAAATAGAATTCTACATAGATAGGTCTACATATTCAGCATATTTTAGCCACATATCTTGTAAACTTTTGATGCTAGAAGCAGTTAAAAACAGGTAGGTATAATGGGTGCAGAGTGATCCAGGACAGTCACTCAGTAATTCGCTAAAATTATATAAAAAATTGAGACATCAACTTTTTGACTGTTTGTTGATTTCACATGGAATAACCAAACTAAACAACATGTTTTGTTTTTTAGAAGTTTATTAATAAAATGGCATGATCTCTCTGGCTGCCTATAAGAGTTGCAGAAAAGATAACATGTACCACTTTTTTTTGTATTTCCAACTCACCATCATTTTCATAAATGTTGCCATGTTTTTTCTCCAAAGTCTTCACATCAATGCTGCTCACTTTCTCGTAAGTATTCCAAATCTACATAATCAGAAACCTCAAGCAGAGCTGTGCAATTTGCCTTTTATAAATTCTTGAAACCTATCACATGCCTACCTAGAAGTTCATGTGTGTGTGTGTGTGTGTGTGTGTGTGTGTGTGTGTGTGTGTGTGTGTGTGTGTGTGTGTGTGCGTGCGTGCGCGTGAGCCAACGCACGTGTGTCTGCATATGTGCAATCATATACTGTAGTGATACAGAGATGTGTGCACATGTTATGCATTTATATAAATAATAATTGCAATTGTCATTAAATTGGCTGTAATACCAACCTCAATAAACTGCTTTTCTTCACCCTTTTTGTCTTTTATTTTGCGTATCACTGCACGCTTCTTCCCAGATGTAGATTCCCGGTTCCACTGTCTGAAACACAGCAAGGACAGGTCCATGTGAACTCTCTACAAAACTTTAAAAATTCAAAGGACTCTTGATAAGCCAAAGGCTCCTTATGTACTTGTCATCTGGTTTTTTTGGTTCTAGACTGCACTCTTGTTAAGCTGGTTAAATCTGGTTAAACCTTGTTAATTCTCCCCACAATGCTTCACTGCAACAGTGAAGCTAAATTAAATTAATGAATTACAAGTTATGTTAATTAATAAATACAATACCAAATGGTTCTTCTCATTATCAATGTTGGATGTTCCATTATTTAGAGATGTAGACAAAACAAACATCGTGTTTGGATTGAATTATATGGTTGCTAGGTGCAAGTCTTATAAAGTCTTAGATGAGAATTCTCTGCACAGCAATGATGATGATAATGACCCTAACAACTTTCTCTTACTCATCGACTTCATGAGGGGGTGTTGCTATGACGACATCAGGTTGCACGATTTGACTCCTGGTGAACTTGACCTTCTGTGACCTCTCAAGGTCCCTGTGTGCCCACTGAGAATGCACAACAAGGTGACCAGGAGTGCTGTTATTGCCAATGCATGCACGGTCAATTGATGGGAATTTGATAATATTCCTGTAAACATCAATTGCTTCATCTATCTGAAACAAAAATAAAAAACCACAATAATTAGATGGGACCTGCTTGGCTATCCATGCCTTCAGATAGTTAACTTGTGATAAATAATGTCCTTAAATAAAAAAATTATATTTACATATGATAAATGGGAATATTTATTAAAAATCAGTGTTGAAAGCAGATATGGTAGATTGAGTCAGAATAATCAAACGATTTTGACAATATTTGAAGGATAATTAATGTGCTAATTTATATATCATAGGTCCTATTTTTGACAATAAAGAGGCATATAATTTTAATTATAATATGCCTGTCTGTGAGCGTAGGCCTACTATCAATCGAGTCGAAAAACGGCACTGATTTTCACCCAGTGCATGCATTAAACAGAACATGACTTGCCTGTAGCAGACGCACATGGCACACACAATCTACATCAAATGTGTCATGTGAAGTTGGAACGATGTGTAATAATTACGCCTACTAAAAAAAATGCCCATCCACTGCGTGGCGCTACATACACACAGACGCAGAAGTTGGATTCCCAGAGTATTCGTAAATGACACTTGCTATTACATAAATTTGAAAGTTTTTCGCGTTAATGCAATTTATACAAAATGTCCCTAACTCAACTGATCAGCATATGCTCCTCAGAACAATCGCAGAAAATATACACGTAACGTCATGAACAAGCAATTTATGTCTGTCTAATGTCCAGTATGACACCTAAAACTGATAAGACATATTAAAACCAAAGTTAAGATTTTAATAAATATATGAAAACATAACTTTTCTTCTATTTGAATGGTCGTACAAAAGCTGGCACCTGAAATGCAAATCGTCTAGGAAGAAAAGTCTAACATACCCTTAGACACATATAATTGTTGTTTGCATAACATATGTTACACTTCCATGTGTTAAATTCATACAACATTTGACATACATATTATTCATCTGACATGCATCTGATCTGGTACTGCCTGCTGGTAAGCAGGACAATAAAGAACAATTTTGACAGTCACTGGAGACTCTTGGCAACCCATTCAAAATAGCTCGGCGACCCAATTTTGGGTTGAGAATCACTGGCCTTGGCTTTAGTCTAGCCTAGTATTTTATTTGTTTGTTATTTTATAGTTACTGTATGTATTACTATTATAATAATTATAGATAGTATGTACTTGTGAATGTATATACTATAGTTATTAGTCAATCAGTCAATCAATATGTTTATTTTCCAACATATATAATAGAGATTGTAGTAACAAACACAGTTTAGTGTTAGAAAAAGGGGTATACTGAAGAATTATCTTATATATTCGTATACCCCTATTACATTGTTTCGTAGTTGAATCATTGTGATAATGTATATATACAGTTGTTAGTGTTTATATCAGTCAACTGTAACATAAGTCATTTAGCTATACTACTAAGTAATACAGTAATATAATACTAATAATGGAGAGTTTCACATACATAATTGTATCAGAATAATACTGTGTATGTGAACTGTTACACCAGAAAATCATACAGTAATATTATATTTGCTAATCATATTAGTTTTTAACTGATTAACAAATGAGCAGAAATTTGGCAGTTTTGCAATGTTGACAGGTAATGAATTCAACATTTTTACACCGTAAATTGACAAACACCGTGATCTGATATTATTTCTCACACACTGATGTACATATTGACATTCTAATCGAGAAGAATGTAATGTGGTGTTTTGGGTAAACAGGCTTTGCACATTGGCAGGTATTGGCATATTGTCAAAGGTCTTCAACAGAACTGACTGGATCTTCAAATCTACCAAGCCTTTAATTTTCAATATTCGATATCGGTGAAATAAATACTAGTGTGACACAATCTGTTGACACCACACATTAATCTAACCACCCTTTTTTGTAGTATAGTAATACAGTGGTACTATATGTGGTTCCCCAAATTTCACAGCAAAAAGTAAGTGTTGGTAAAAACAGTGAATAATATAGTGTAAATAGGCTTTTGGTTTCCAGGACTTGACTTGCCCTGTACATAACTCCAATTACTCTAGAAAGGTTAGTCTTGACACAATTTATATGGTTTTTCCAATCCAGCTTTTTGTCAATCAAAACTCCAAGGAATTCTGTCTTATTAACCCTGGCAATTTGATTATTGTGAATTTTAATATCTAGGTCACAATTTAATTTACAGTTACCAAAGATTATGTAATTTGTTTTGATACATTGAGTGACAATTTATTTACAGTGAACCATGTATACAGTTTATACAGTTTATCCAGTTCACGATTTACAACCCTTGTAAGATTGAGTATATTTTCATCAGAGTACAATATGTTAGTGTCATCAGCAAACAACACAAATTTCAGTAATTGAGACACATTGCATATATCATTTATATACAAGATAAAGAGTTTAGGCCCTAATACAGACCCCTGTCATACACCACATGAAGTGCCTAAGAGGCTAGAACAATGGTCGCCTATCTTTACAAACTGTTTTCTGTCATGTAAATAACTTTCAATCCATCTTTCTGCTATACCACGGACACCATAAAATTTCAGTTTTTCTATTAGTATAGAATGATTTACTTGTGTCAAATGCCTTTTTAAATCAATGAAGACACCCAGAGTGTTTCTTTTTATCTATTGATGTACAAATTTCTTCCACCAAATCAAGCAATGCATGTGAAGTGGACATTGATGGTCGAAAGCCATATTGGCTCTTTGATAGGACATTGTTATTTTCTATAAATTGGTCAAGTCTGTTACTATACAATTGTTCAAGTATTTTTGAGAACTGGCACAACAGAGACATTGGTGTATAATTATTGAATTCTGCTCTTGAGCCATTTTTAAATATTGGAATAATTTTTGCTACTTTCATGCTGGAAGGACAAATTCCAGTTTCAATTGATTTATTAAATACAGTTGTCAATGGTCTAGTGATGGGTTGTATAACTTTTTTATGATAACCATGTTTATATCATTACTATCCATGGACGCTTTGTTTTTGCATGCGTTAACAGTGTTTATGACCTCTACTTCACTGATAGGGTTTAGAAACATACTGTTTTTAGTTGTTTTTAAGATAATCATGAACTGATGCACCATTTTCAGGTGGATCTATCTTGGCAGCTAGCTGCTGGCCAATATTTGCAAAGAAAGTGTTAAAACCGTCTGCTGTGTCACTCTTATCTCTAATTCTTGTGTCATCATTTACAAAGTAGTCAGGATAAGAAGATTTATTTTGATGTTTATTAATAGTATTTAAAATCTTCCACATTTCCTTCATATTTTGTTTCTGTTCATCCAATAGCCCTTTGTAATAGGTTTTATCAGCATTTCTTAATATTGTGGTTAGTTTGTTCTTATACTTTTTGTAGCACTGTTCTGTTTCATCAGATCTACTTTTGAGAAATCATCGATATAAATAGTTTTTCTTGTGACAAGCATTTTCCAACCCATTTGTTATCCATGTTTTTGGATGGTTCACATGCCTTGTTTATATTTTATTGCCTGGACAGTTTTTATCATACTTTCCCTTAAATATTTCTAGAAATGTGTCATAAGCCATATTAACACCATTGGCATTAATAACATGTTCCAATGTTTCACAACTTAAGTCGGCTATTACAGAATTTATGTTTTCATTCTTTAAATTTCTTACATAGTTATGGCATTGTGAATTTTTGTTAATCATACCATATTTACATCAAGTGAAAACTGGAAAATGGTCAGTTATATCACTTATTAAGATACCATTTGTGGTTCGCTTGTTTATATCATTTGTAAAGATATTATCAATCAGAGTGGCTGTGTTCTTAGTTATTCTTGTTGGTTTATTAATGAGAGGGTATAAGCCTAGGCTGTACATAGTGTCAAGAAACAGTGTTGTGCCTGTGTGGTTTTCATGTTTCAGTATGTCAACATTAAAATCTCCACATAAGAATAATGTCTTATTTGTTTGTATTTTGTCAAAGATTTGTTCCATATTTTCACAGAAAGTATTTACGTTAGATGCAGGTTTGCGATAGATACAGCTTACAATTGCATTTTTGGGGAGTTCTATTGTCAGTTCGACTGTAACACATTCAAAGATATCGTTTACTGCCAAGGATTTGTTTTGGACTTTTGAACAACTAATTTCTTTATGCACAGACAGCAACTCCACCTCCTCTTACATTGTCTCTGTCGACTTGGACAGAGACAACTCCACCTCCTCTTACATTGTCTCTGTCGACTTGGACAGAGACAACTCGACCTCCTCTTACATTGTCTCTGTCGACTTGGACAGAGACAACTCCACCTCCTCTTACATTGTCTCTGTCGACTTGGACAGAGACAACTCCACCTCCTCTTACATTGTCTCTGTCGAAAGAATTATACATTGGTAGATTATACAGTTGGGATGCTGCAGGCTCATTCCACGTTTCTGAGATTACATCAAACACCATGTTTAAGTTATCTAGATATGTTTTAATTTGCTTGAAATCTGCATTTAGACTTCTTGCATTGAAGTGTATTATTTTAAGACATTCAGATATATCTTTATGGGTGGGCGGGTGTAAATAGTATTTGGAAGAAGGTAAGACATCATTAAAAACATTATTATCTGAGTCAATCTGTAAACCAGGCACATATATATATATCATGATATCTGTAGTGAAATTGTTCTATTGGCATTGTGATTGTTGTATTGTCAGACCTACCATTTGATACGGATTACCCGTATCCGATACAAATTTTAATTATTTTTTAGTAATACGGCCGTACTCCATTTTGATACGGATTTCAATTAAATTTAGAAAATACTGTTACATAGCCACACTATTTACTTGTATGCATCACAAAACCATACTGAAGTCATATCAGTCGAAAATAAACAACAGCTTTCGATGCAATGAAGTAATCATTTATTTTAGTGACTAACTTCATCGAAAGAACGAACTGAATCATCGACAATAGTCAGTGATTTAGTTTGTTGTAGTGCGCAATAGCCCATAGATAGCGCGCTCGTAAAGTGTAGTTCTGAAAAATGCAACAGGTGGATTAACGGTGGGAAACAGCATTTCAACGGCGGGAAATCACGTTTCAAAATGGCTTCTCTAGCGAAACGGTGAAAGTGTAGAGGAAAGTTTCAAAAAGAATGGTTAGAGAAGTTTGGAGGAATGATTGTATCAAGTAAAGCAGGCAAGCAGTATGCCAGGTGTAGTTTATGCTCACGCGATGTTAAGGTGGCCGCCTCAGGCATGTACGACGTCAACAAGCACTTAAAAGTTAAAGTCGAATCTACACAAAACGAATTTGAAAAATCACGAGGAAAGGGCAACCGTGAGGGCGTTCTTCAAGCCGCAGACGAACTCTAGCGACGCTGCCAACGAGGTGACTCGAGCGGAGGTGATGTTCTCGTACTTCGTTCATAAACAATGTGCTCGCATTTTACTGTGCGGTTGTGCGCAAGATGGTCGCAAAGTTTCCGTTCGACGACCGGGTGTTGCGCGACTTGAGTGTTCTCGACCTTGCACCCGTGTGAACCTCACGTACGAGCCGATTGTTCGTCTGGCAGCCCACTTTGCCCCCAACGTTGATGCCGAACAGCTGAAAGATGAGTATGAGGACTTTCAGCTGTTGGCCGACGAATCATCGTGCTGGAGGAGGATGGTCAAGCGCGGCAGATCGACCATGTCTGGTTTGAGATTCTCTCAATCAAGACGCCGTTGCAGGCCGTACGCTTCCCGTTGTTGGCAAAGGTGATGGCACCGCTTCTCTGCCTCCCACACAGCAATGCTGATGTAGAGAGGCTGTTTTCCATCTTGCGAAAAAAAAAACAGACGCACGCCACAGTCTGAATGCGGACACCATTACTGCATACCTTCAGACTCGGTCTCAGTGTAAACTGAACATCGACAGCCCCTGCCACCAGTTGGCTGTGTCAGCTGAGTCCTGAGATGCTGAAACTGGCTAAATCTGCACCCCATGCCATATATAGTTATGGTATGCGCAATAAATGTGTATACATTAATTATACGGATTGATACAGATTCTTACAGAATTTTAGGGAATTATAGTCGGAATGCCCCACTGCCTGAATGCACCACTACCTGAATGCACAAAACCTAGTCGGAATGCTCCAACCGCGTAGTCGGAATGCTCCAACGGTGTAGTCACAATGCTCCAACGGTCTGGTCGCAATGCACCACTTTTGGTCGGAATGCCCCACTGATTGTAATATTGTCAAATGTATGCATATATAGATAATAAAATTATATATATTAAATGTATAATTAATATAGAAATAACATGTTTCGTTGACTTTCTGTACATTCTTGAAAGTAAACTATGTTTTGTCTTCATATACACGTGTATGATCGTATTAAATAACCTATCGTGAAATATCGATTACATATTTGTCCTTTGATGTGTAGAAGTCATGTAGTAAATGCCTAATAGGCATCCTGCTCATGCGTTGAGCAGATCTTTTATGTTGGTTGTTTTGGATGTGTGCTCATATTAATTGGCTAGCTACTCTGGCATTGTTTTATTGAGCAGGTCGGTTTGTTTGAATAACGGCATTGTACCAAAAAGATAGTACAAAGTATATATATATATATATATATACATATATATGTGTGTGTATATATATATGTATATAATACATACAATATTAAATAAAACAATAAAGATATATATACTATTTTTGATTTATATATATCGTAGTTACGTGTTTTATTTTTTAATGCATGCATGTTTACGTTTTTATATTATTTATTATAATTTTAAAACAAATATTTTAATTTATTCTTTGTACATATGTTGAACGATTGATGTAAATGATGCATGAATGGCTCGGATAACGAAAATAGTGTAAACTAAGTATGTTACCGAATATAAATAGAAATTATTAATCAGTCAATACACTAGAAAAACAATTACTGTATTATAGTTACTATATTGTTTCGCGGAAGTTTTCGTTTTGATTTTCTAGAAATAATTTAAGGTTATATTTTCTTATAGTGTAGACATTCATTATTAAATTACACTAAAATGATGACCTTTGAATTTTAATATGACAGGCTGACAACAACAACAATGACAATAGTGGCGTGTGTGTCAAGAATGTTTAGAGGCTTGTGTAATTGGCTTCTCTACTCATCCTGTTTTATTGAGCAGATTGTTATATGTTGTCTGTTCTTTGATTTGGAGGCCACAGCAATTGGCTTAATACCCTTGTATTGTTTCATTGAACATACCGTTTTGTTTGACTAACCGCATTGTTGAAACAACTTGTCAGACTTTAGCAGCATCTAGGTGAAGTTGGCTTCCATTTGACTTTGATGACATGAAGGCTTACTTGGGTAATCTAGTTCTTACTAAGTTCTCCTTGAATGCTTTGAAGAGAAATTAGGAACTGAGCAGATCTTGCGTGTCAGATTTCTGTTAGTATAATTATTGCATTACGTTACATTCTGAATAACAAGAAAATATAATTTCCTTTAAGAAAAGGAATATATCACTACTGGTCAGTAAATAGAATATATAGTACATTTTATTTTATCGCTATAATAATGTTCAAATCTTAATCTTGTATCAAGTGTTCTTAGATCAACGATACTTATTCCTATTCGTCAGTAAAATGATATACTCTTTGAATTCTCAATTTGTTACTCTTTTTATACATCATGTTCAAATCCTTTTCATGTGTCAAATGTATCTACATCATAGATACTTGTTCCTGTCTGATGATTGATGGCATCAACTTCAAGTCCGCATTGTCTATAATTATAGTAAAACATGCTTATTAGCAATTATCTTTTAAGTACATGTATTATGAAAAAGGAAATGCTAATTATAAGTATTATACTTCTTGCATTTCCTGTTCTTATGTTTTATGTGTAGCGAACGAATCAGCTCAAACACATGCGATGATCTAGTAATAATAATAACAGTATTATTGTATATGTATACATCATGGAGGTCTTTATAAAAACGAACTACATCATAACTACAAACTATTCTACATATTTGCCAAGTTCCGTTCTTTTATCACCTAATTCACAATAAGTTATATATTGTTTAACTATGACACCCACCAAAGTGGGGCATTCCGACCAAAGGTGGTGCATTGCGACCACCCCATTGGAGCATTGCGACCAGGCGGTTGGGGCATTCCGACCACGCGGTTGGAGCATTGCGACTAGGCAGTTGGTGCATTGCGACTGGTGCATTCAGGCAGAGGTGCATTCCGACCATTACCCAGCTTACTTACCTGCAAAGCCATGGTTCTTCTACCCTTCTAATTTGCTGTATCCCTTTAGTACTACAATTGAATTTCTTTTAAGCAACAATGGCTGAAATAACCACATGTAATGCAACACTTGCACTACGTTTTGAAGTGAATTCGAGAATCAAGGGCCTACCGGCTTCTCGGGTATCCCCTTACGGTACCCAGTGATCTCGGCCTTTCGCGATCTCGGCCCGAGTGATCTCGGCCTGTTTCGGTGAACTCGGCCTGTTTGAGGAGTGATCTCGGCCTGTTTGAGTGATGTTAGCCATATATTTGTTGTGTGTTGAAAGTTGTGTGTGTATATTGATGTATAGTTTTGTTTTGTTATTTATGTAAGCAATTCGACATTATCATCGGCAATTTCTGCGTGATGTGTACTAGTATTACAGTGTTTGCCGCCAAGATATCTACCACTGATCACTAACAGCAAATTGAAATTAAGTGCAAATAAAACTGACTTGATCATTATTAGTAAATCAATGCAGTGTAGTAAACTTGATGTGTTTTCCCTACGCGTATTTTGAAACAACATATCATGCCAGCAACTTCGGTGAGCAGGGTGTCATGTAATAAACATTTATATTAACTACTTTGACTTGTAACGAAGTAGTTTTATCTAAGGTAACGCTACTTTTTACTTCGTTATTTTAATTTACTTCCGCGATATATTTTCGTTACTTTTTTTCTGAACTACGTCGCCTTATGGCGTTCCGCCCGTCAACAACATTTTATTAAACGTATTTAAGTTAAACAAATTAGAGCTACGTTAAACTATATTAACGCGATGATAACTGTCACTTGTTTGTGTGAGTATTGTTAAATCTTTGGGAACAGTAAATGTGGTGTGAGGCATTTACATTGTTTGTTTTGCGCCGACATCAATCGAATCGTTTCTCTTAATTCTGCCAGTCGTGACTTCCGCGAATAGGCTTTCTGCGACCTGCAAAGTGGAATTGAAATTCACGCATAGGCTACGCCTTGCATAATAACGGGATTTATATGCTTTAATGTAGCGTAGTAGGGAAGATCAGTATGCTAACATCGCGCCTTTTATCTTCTGTTGACAACTGGAATACTGCTTATGGGTTTTGAGATTGACCAATCCTTTTGTCTTGATGCGCCTCTGAGCTTCGTTTCCAATGATTTCTTGGTCTTGTCACCTATAACATGCTATTTGTTGGCATAATAGGGGGTATTATTTAAAGGTTTTGGTGAGCTTCCAAATATTAATAACGTTCCGACGCCTATCGTGTGCCGCAATGTTCCGACTATGATTCGAGGCTAGTTTGTAGAAGACACAAGGCATAATATAGACAGTTTGTATTTTATTAAGCACATGCAACAATTACCCATGTTACAATGCATAAATAAAAAATAATGCATAAATGTAGTAACATAACAATGAACACAATACCTATATAAACCAAACTGCAATCTAAAATATGAATGTGTGTGAGTGTGCATGGGTGAGGGTAGGTGCGTGTGTGCGCGCATGCCTGTGTGCGTGCGTGTGTGCTGCCGACTAGCTTGCTGGTGCGTTGTAGGATGCGTTCTCAGTGCATCACAGGCCCGTACAGTCTGACAAACGTCTTTAGCAACTGCATTGCTGTCTTATCTCCAGCTCTGAGGGGATAAATTTAGATGTGTTCCTATAATGTGATACTTTCTGTCATAGAGCTCCTACATTTGAGCATTAGACATCTGTGTGAAGTTGAACATTCGTATTGCTTGTGTATTTTACGCCAGTGCATTTGTAGTTTGAATGATCACATAACTATAATTTCTTGTAATATTTCATAAGTTTTGCGAGGACAATGTTATATTCGTGCTTGGAACTCACTAGGACGTATACATGTGTGGTACCATATATGTCATACATGTTTTCTGTTTCCAACTAAATTTTCTGATCTATATGTTTGGCAATAGGCGGTGAATAGTAAACAAGTCGACCTTGCATACAATGATTACACCGTTAAAATAAAGCACCTGCTCTGTGAAACAATACACGCCTAACAAGCCAATTGTCGTGGCTTCCTCACGTCTTAACAAATCAAAGACCAAATCACGTAATTGTGACTTTAGCAATAACAACAATAGCATAAAAATGGTTTTCCTAAAAAATTATTACAAATTGGGAAGACAACTACAGAAAACTACAACTTGAGACAGCCTCAATGCTCAAACTTGAGCAACTATTGACCTCAAACTTGGACAACTATTGACAGTTCATGGGATAAGCACTTGCGGTAAGGTAGGAAGTAAGAATAAGATCACGACATATCGTCAAAACATCTTTACTGCATTGCATATTGTAACATACAGATGGATGCAACTTCATTATTTCTGGTTAGCATCACTCACATAAAAAGGCCGAGATTACTCCTAGAACAGGCCGAGATCACTCGCCGAACAGGCCGAGATCACTCATCAAACAGGCCGAGATCACTGCCGCATAGGCCGAGTTCACCGAAACAGGCCGAGATCACTCGGGCCGAGATCGCGAAAGGCCGAGATCACTGTGAACCCCGCTTACCACTGGAGCGCGGACAGCTTTACATGTTGTAAATTGGTCGTGATTTGTTGTCTTTCACGACATCTTTTCATACAAAATTCATTTATATAAATATATTTTTATTGACTTAGATGATTACCATTATATTTCTTATAATATGATGAGCTCACAAACATTACAATTGATAATTGTATATTTGTAGCATAATATTTTCTAGGTCATTATGACATTAAGGACGCACCATTTCAGGCAGCTGGGGCACCGTTGTCATCATGTCCGTGAAGTCGTTTAGTCGTTGCGCTTGTGTTTTGCATCGGTTTTCAGGTAATGGTATGCAGATACGAGTGTTCTTCTATTGCGTATATGTATACATGTATTGTGGTGTATGTTGTTAAACGTAATTATGCAAAATCTGTACTAATTGATAACTGCGTGGGCGATAATACAGTAATTGTTATGCCTGTCAATGCCAATTTTTGTTATCTTACCTTACCTTAGGCTTAGGATACCTTAGGATTGTTCTGATCGCAGGATCCTCTCGGTTCCTCAAAGGTCAGATCTTCTTCTTCGACTATTAACAAATTGTGGTTTCCGGTTCCAGTATTTAATGTTAATGAGGCTCCATACTCATGACATAGTTGTATAGTATCTCCTGGGTTGAACACTCCAGAGTGACCTGCAGAAATTCGGGGAATGGCAGATGGAGTTCCACCCAGGGAAGTTTCAGGTGCTCAGTATCACATGTAACAGACAAACTATAGAGTATGACTATACACTCCACTGCAACAAGTTGGAGCACGTCAGCACAGCCAAATATCTAGGAATCACACTATTCCACGACCTACGATGGAGCCAGCACATTACCAACATCACCAACAAAGCCAATAGAACACTTGGATTTCTGAGACGTAACCTCCAGATAAACAACCCACAGCTGAAAGCCAGTGCGTACAGGCTACAACACATTAGTAAGACCATCGGTGGAGTATGCCTCATCAGTATGGGACCCCTACACCGAAGGCAACATCAAAAAAATAGAAATGGTGCAGAGGAGAGCGGCACGCTTCACCCTAAACAGATACAGAAACAGATCTAGCGTATCTGACATGATAGAAGAGCTTGGATGGACATCACTGGAGGAGAGACGAGAAAACCAAAGACTAATGATGCTATATAAGACGAGGAATGGGCTGGTAGCAGTAGACAACAGCCAGTACCTGACCCCCGTACGCCAACCAACCTGGATTATTATCATACTCAGGCTTATGTTGTGCCACATTCTAGTGCCGACTACCACCGTTTCTCCTTTTTCCCCAAAACAGTGAGACAGTGGAATGCCCTCCCAGAATCAACCGTCACCGCCCCATCACTGAACACGTTCCGGAGGAGGCCAGCGGCCGAGAAGGAGTAAGACGAAGAAGCCTTGTAAACCTACAAGACAAAAAAACAGAAAAATTTGCACCCTCCTACATTGACAACAGCCGTCAACTTAATGACATTGTTCAATTTAAATACAAAGAAGAAAGAAGAAGAAGACCAGGATTTATCAAGGTGGTTTATAAATGAATTTATTGATCTATCTTGTATTACCGAACCTGGTAAACTATTCCACGGATCAGCTACTCTAAGCGGGAATGCATTTTTTCTTATGTTTAGTTTTGCTCTTTTGTTGAATTCTTTTAGTTTGAGGGAGTGTCTTCTGTTACCGGATCATAATGCCACAGTCACATCCTCCCATTTAAGGAGGTTTGGTGTGGATGTTTTATCATATAGGTTATGGCTTATGCATTATTTTATACACTTCAATCATATATCCTCTTAATTTACGATATGCTGATGTGGGTAATTTAAGTTTTTCAATGTTTCATAAGTCCCTCATACCAGGTAGTTCTTTTGTGGCTCTTCGGTGGACATTTTCTATGGCTATTTTATGTTTCATCTTATATGGATACCATACTGCTATTGCATAATCTAGGTGGGATCTAACCATACTCTTATAAAGTGGCAAGAAAGTGTGAGTATCTAAGAATTGAAAAGTTATTTTTGTAATGCTGGTTGCTTTATTAACCACTTGGTTGATGTGATCGTCAAATTAAAGTTTTTGAATCGATAATTACTCCTAAATCTTGTTGTTTATCTGTGGTGACAAGAGCATGTTTAACATTATTTGTTGCCATGAAGTATTTATTTTCTTCTATAATGTTTTTTTTTCAATTTCCATGTGCAGACATTTATCGGGATGGAATTTTAATAACCATTTGTCGATTCATTGTTCAAGGATGCTAAAATCTTGTTGTAGAATATCCTGGTCATCTTTATTTGTTATATCCCTGATATTACCTCTTTCCAGCTAGACTCATCTCCATTTACTGAAACTTTTTGGTTTCTGTCTGTGATGAATTCAGTTAATCAGTTCTTCTGAAATGTTGAAGCTTTTTAATTTACTAATTAGTCTTTTATGCAAGCACCAACACAAGTCATGAATAGTGATGAAAGAAGGCCAAATGAATGACGTTTATTAAGAGATTAAGTTAGAGAGAGAAATGTGGGCTCTACATCCCAAGGCCAGGCCTGTGACTGAGCCCATACTAGTCTCCTGTCCCTCAGGTTGACAGAGCCCACATTTCGGCATATACCACATTAGCAGTATTGTTATAGATATATACAACATCATTACTACTGTAATCACCGTAGACCTTAGGCACCGTACCGTACTAACCAAGCACCATTCATTCACCTAACTATAATCCCAACTACCTGCTGAAGAGTTACATTGTATCAAGATTTAGCCTAAACCTATAAGTGGGGCCACTACGCCACCGGTCACCAAAACATGTGACCACCCCACTACAATATAACCTGTCATGTTGAAAAAGCAAAACGACCTCAAGCAATCCTGATATATTTCTTAAAGGCATCTGATGTCCATATGCCCGCCGCCCTGATCTGTGCATCAGACTTACCTCGCAATGCTGCCGCAGTGGCTGCCCCAATGCGAAAACTGTGTCCCTTAAACGCACTAGTGTGATTGCCACAGAATACCAGTAACTGTTTCAGCGACACATCAAATTCTCTACGTAGCATTGGGGAGCCATCTGGGTATGCAAACAGCAAGGCTTGTCCGGTACCTCTAGCCTGCCTAAACTCCCGAAGGAAAGAAGCCAGGTAGATAGCTGTCCCTGTAAGGCTTTCGCCTTTAACCTGGAGAGATTGGGGACCTTGAAGAGCACTGTGTTTAAAACGCCGGAAAGAAATTGTAACTAAGTCACCAGATAGCAAAACATCACCCACACGCAAACAACCTTGTACCATACTCCGTGAGCGAGGCAAATGGCACAGTGTCAAAGGCTTTTTGGAAATCCATATATATAACATCGGTGTGGTTGTCCTTATCCATTTCTTTAGTCCAGTCGTCTGTTATTTTGATTAATTGTAGAACTGTTGATCAGCCAGATATAAATCCATATTGTTTTTGACTGAATAGGTTATTGATTTTCATGTAGTTTATAATGTGGTTTCTAATAATTTTGTCTATACATTTACGAAGTATGCTTGTTAAACTTATTGGGCGGTAGTTACTAGCTATTTTCTTGTTTCCTTTATAAATAGCTGATATTTAGCCTCTTTTCAGTCATCAGGAATGCACAAAGTTTTACTAAATGTTTCAAAAAGTTTTAAGGGTTGACAAATACTTTCAGACAACACATTTGCTGCCTATTCCATCTGGGCCAGGCGATTTGGTTATATTAAGTTGTTTTAACATCAGTAATAATATATTTTCAGTTACTTGTAGTTTGTCCATTGCATGTTTGTTGTTTACATGGTACAGGCCCTGTTCTTTGGTGAATACACTGGAGAAGTAGTCGGCAAGAATATTTGCTTTTTCTCCATCTTCATTTGTTGTTTAAGATGTTGGGTTTGTGTGATCTATCTTCAGTTCCCTAATTCCTTGTTTAATTGTAGTTTTTGATTTATAATATTTCCAAAATACTTTTGGGTTTTTTGATCTGGGATGCTAAGTTTCGTTTGAACTCCTTTTGGAGCTTTCTGGTTAGAGCTTGGATTTTATTTTTGTTTTACAATACTCTAGATATTTTGTCCCATCCCTTGTTTCCATGTATCTTGTCCATAATCTATTTTTACGTCTAATTAGTTTTTTTTGTATTAGCATCCAGGGGGAAATTTTCCTTTCTATTATTTAGAATTACTTTTTGAGGTACATATTTGTTTTCTAATGAGTTTAGTACTGTTTTGAAGATATCTCATTGATCGTTAACATTACCCTTACAGTCTTTAAATTTCTCTTCCCAGTTAATATTTCAACATTCTATCCTCATTGCATCATAGTTTGCCATGTTATACAGCTTCCTTTTCTTAGTATAGTTACTTTTTATAAAGTTGCACACAATACTGAATTTGACTACACAATGGTCACTTTTGCAGAGAGGGCTAAGGTACTGTAGTTCTCCTACATTATCTTCGTCATTATATAGAATCAGATCTAACAGGTTTGTATTAGTTGTGCCTCGTCCTCTGGTGGGGTTTGACACATGTTGAACCATGGCATTCCACAAATTTAAAGTTTAAGTTGTTGGAGTTATTTGATTTAGTCGTCCAATGATTCCAATTTATGTCTGGGAGGTTGAAGTCTCCTGTACTTATGATGTGAGAGTACTTAAGTTGTGATATTGATCTAATCATATTTAGAAGTTCTACGTTATTTTCTTCAGATCCCCCATCACTTCTGTAGATGCATCCAAAAAGAAGTTTGTTTTTATTCTTAAGTTTGATTTCTATAAATAAGCATTCTTTGAAAGTTGTGACCATGCTTATATGCTCTACATATAGGGAATTTAACATATATATTATAATACCTCTTCCTTTGTTATTTTCTACATTATCCAAACATCTCAGCGTTACATGCACTTTTCTGTAGCGTCACACTGTATGGCTTCGGGTACACTATGTTAGAGACCGCTAGGTTAGCCCGTAGTAGTACATACCTACCAACTTTCGAGTTGCAAAATCGAGGAGAATTTCAGACTCACTGCATCTAGGCTCTCAAAAACTTCCACCTGCACAAATCCCCGAAAAGCTACAATGCAGCTACAATTGCCTGTTTCTATTTTCACTTGCTTCCTTGGCCCAATGACCTCTGGTCTATCTAGATTGGTTATGTGTATCATAAACACAAAGGGAGCTATTTTGAGATATTTAATTTTTAGTGGACAAATTGAATGATGAGACATGCTCCAGAGGGCGCCACGTGGGCATGATGTTCGATTTACTGGGAAATGAACTCTATTGGGAAGTTATTTTCTGCTGTATGCAGGGCCATAATTGGCAACAGTAGTTTAAAGATTGAAGTATTGCAATGGTGATGGCAGTTGCCCATGAATGACCATCATGCTGGTGCATGGGTTGGTGTCAATTTAAAAAAGGCATGTCTTTGCTTTGTAACTTTCAGCTTAGGAAAGAGAATTATTATACGCAACAAATGACAAATTATGATATGCCATACACATTTATATGTTATGTTTATCTGTTTTTGTTTTAGGTTTGACAAAAAGAGTACCACTGGCTGTGAGACATGCGTCTTCTGAAAAACTGACCAAGTACATATTCAGTATTTTTAATTGTAGTATTGCATAAGTTTGTAAATACTTACTGGAGACTGTTAGTGTTGTGTATGTTGTACAGTGAGACCTCACTATTAAGGTCACACTTGGAACTGGGCAACAGTGACCTGAATACTGAGGTGACCTTATTAGCACTTAGCAGGACTAATTTCTTCTGTTTTACCATACATGGAAATAATTTGGGACTGCTGTAGGGTGACCTTATTTGCGAGGTGGCTATATTACTGAGGTGACCATAAGCAAAGTTGGATTGTAGTTATTTTATAGCAGTAGTGAAGAAGCATCCATAGGTCAGCCATTTATATTTAGTGTTTTGTCTTCATCTTCTGGACTCTACATGTTTCATGAACAGAAATCTGTGATTTGTTTCAGTTTATTATGATAATTATGTTAAACATCTGCACATCTTCAATACTGGGTCATATAACGGGACATCAGTATCACTAAATAAAATTGCAAGAAAATGCCCAAAAGGTGTTTTCGTGTAGAACTTAGTCATAAACCTGTGTACCCTTGATGCTAATAACACCAAGAAAAATTTTCACTTGTTTTTAAGCTGCATTTTACTCTCAGATCATGTAAGTTGCATAGTTTCCATTAAGTATCATTTACTTAGTACTAAAATAACCTATGCTGATGAAAGTTGTTGTTTTGTGTGCACTGAGTTTGCCATTTTGAGCACACTTAATGTAGTTTTTTTAGAAAGGATTGGCAGAAAGCCAGAAACCGAAACTTACACAATTTCAAAGTGTTTCAATTATCCATACCACTGAGAAAATAGAGTAAACACAATTTCCTACTGTTTCAAGTTCAAACATTCGTAGCTTCCTATCAACTCTACATGGTCATTGGCCCTAGAATTATATTGTTTTGTATGTGCATTTGTGTAAATTGTAGAAACCATAAAAAAGTTGCCCAGTATTGAAGACATACTCATATAGAAGTTAATGTTTCAGTAATCACAGCTGCTGTTGTCTAGTACTTGAATCAATCTTTCATGGAATTGTTGTTTGTCACACTAGTTGAACAGAATGACTTTGATCTGAAATGTTTTGTTTGTCTTTCTAGGAGTCCAGTGGTAGTTTTATCAACAGACCAGAGCACCATTATCTGTTGGCACCCTGAGCCACAGTTTCCATACGAACACACAAAGGTTTGCTTAGCATTTTTTACGTGTACTACCTGGTATTCTGATAACTGTACCAAATTAACAACTCATCCATGCCATCTTTTTTCTGGACCAAATCTGTACATTTTAGATACTCCAGCTGATAAACCAATGTGCTCTGTGCCTAATCAGGATACCTGTTGTCAGAATATTTTGTCCCATAAACAATTATGTTGTGTTGTTATATAAAGAGAGTACCGGTAAGTATCAATAAACCTCCAACTAATTATCACTACAGCTATGATGCTAAAGTCTAAATGCTATTGTTATGTGGTATGACTTTCAGCCACTGTGACATTTAAGATTAATATACACTGTAATAAAGCAATTTGTATGATAATGCGATATTCAAGTGTTGAAGTCATAGGACAAATGCAATTGTGGGGCTCAGACTTCAAAGAATACACATTTTAGAATCATTATAACTTATAGAAATTAGTTCATCCAATATAATTTCATGAATGCAGCTTTAAATTAAAGAAATATATCGTAACCTGCTTTGACTGGATGACAGTGTGTGTTTTTATTCCACAGCCGCTACCAAGGAGAAAGAATGAACTTGAAGAGGTTGGTTTTCTGATAATGTTTTGTTTTGACTTCATTACAGTATGCATATTGCTGTATTTACTGATAATAAACTAATAGAATAAAATATATAAATGCAAATATTTTATATGGTTTTCAAATGCAAATAGATTCTATGTGGCTTAAATACAAATGTAAACACTTTTAAAAGTATATAATCATGTTTTGAAGTAAACAGTTTGAAGTAATGATAACGGTTGTGATGTATCATAATCTAGGCATAGTGATAAGTCTGTGATACCGGTAATGATAATGAATATTCAGTAGTAGCAACAACCTGGCTTGTTCATTTTGCATGCAAATCTGAAGATTAATGCCAGTAAAAAAGAGTGATAAAAATAAATGGCATGACCTCGTGAATTGTTTTAATGTGCCAACATCACCAACAATGTATTGCAATAGCAGGACATTGTTTGGCAGCCATTATTAGTGTTTAATTCAGATTCAACTATATGTAAATGTAGTGGTAAATTAATTCCACTGGTTCTGTAATATCCTTGGTTTTTTTAGAATATGTATGTAATCAACTGTGTAGATTAACAACAATTGAAGGGTTTCAGGGAAAAAAGGCAATGAATGCCATTTTCGAAATTTCACTCAAACCATAATGAACTGTTTGTTTAAACAACATGTTGAGCTAGGATTCTATATAATTTATACAAAAACGTGATAAATCTCATTGAATGCCGTGCACAAAAGAGCGTTTGTTTTCAAAACGTGATAAGCGCCATACGTTTTTTTAATAAAAACTTGATATATCCAGCTAATGAGCACCACTTCGCCGCACATGTACTACGCGGAGTGATGGCGTGTGTGTATGGATACACAGCGTTTTTGTAATAAAATAATTTAATATCGCATTTTGTGTAACAAATATTTCAGCCTTTGCTACCATTCTGTGTGATTTTTAATATACTCCATCATTTTTACAAGTTTTTGTTTAAACTTTGAGGTTGAAACAAAGAAATTGGATGTATTGCATCTTGACCTGCAACCCTTCAATTATTAATCTCCTGCTTGGAATGCCACACACTTGTTACGCCTTTGAACTCTTTCTATTTCAGGGAGAATCCGTACTTAAAGTGCAATACATGGCTGACACTACACCCATGTACAAGAAAGTAGAAGGGCCCACAGACCAGGAACTCATGAAGATGTTCAGTACAACAAAACACGAGTGGAAATACACGTATGTCTTTTATGAATTGTCCTTCCTATCCATGCATTCAGGACTGCATTTGCCATCAAAATGATCTGTGTTTTGGCAACATATTTTGTCATTTTCAAGAATGTCTCACTTTTTCTTGAACCCACTTGGCTGTTTGGCTGTAATGTAGCTGGGAAACATACACATAGATTGTAAGCAGAGTTGCACCATCTGTTTTTGTGTAGCTTCAGTGCATTCATTAGATGACAGTACAATGACCACAAGTTATTCTACTAGAGTAATTGGTATTTGGGGGATTCTTTTGCGGAATTAAAAAATATACATCCAATATTCAAATTGCACATTCAGTATTTGATGCGTGACGATGATGTGATCAGACGATATGGTGTGCAGATTTTGTTCATTAGTCTGTATAGCTGTAAAGTATGGCTATTAATGGGTTGCAGTTCTGCTGACATAACCAGGTAGAAAAGTATTCATTTTGGCCTTAACTCCAAAGCTTTTTAATGTCTTGTGTTACGTTATTATGTTTCTATCTGGCATTTACAAGATATCAACAACACCTGCATTATGACAGTTTTGTTTGTGTAGTGTTTTATGTATTTAATTTGTCTGGTAGCATGTACTTGTTTCATTGACTCTACGAAATATACCATAAAAGCTAATTGTAAACAGAGTTCCATAGCTTGAGCTATGTCAGACGTATAATGTACTTTAGGTATTTACACTGTATAATACATAAGTCGTCTGTCATGATTTCCAAATTGTAAACATTATGTCGTTGTAGTGACGTCAAAATTGGTTATCTTGTTTGTTCATTTTTTAAACTTAAAAAGACAACAAACAAGCCTTGACACAATTGATGATAGTCACAATGTACATACAAACTTTAAATGTGACAGCCCTGATGCCTTCTGAACATTTGTCCGTTTCTTTTTAATGCCACGACATTCAAATACCAATCTAGCAAAAAAGATGGTCATATCCATTTTCCAATCATAATTATACAGAATAATACAACCCAAGTTTTGTATTCTCTCTTCTAGGCCAAGGAAGAGGTTTGCAAAACCAAATCCACCAAAGGACAGAGAAGGGCTCTGAAGATTCCTATGTCACTGTGAATAATTTTGTTTTGAAATATATATTGAATAAAATACATATTTCTTACTTTACTGAATCAATGTATTATATTGACTGACATTACAGGCAGAAACCCTTCATGTCTGATGGAACATCCTTCATTGATTCATCATTAAAACTCACTCTCCAGTTCATTCGGTCACTCACAAATCGTGCTCCTCGATGCACATATATATGTATTGCGTGAAGCTTAATTGTTGGCAGTAAGGTCTGAGAACATGTTATATTGTTCAGGTAAAAGTCAGAATTTAAAAGTTCACGTTTCAGTCCCAATTCCTAGTCTCCTGAAAAAGAAACACTGATAAGATCGAGTCATATAAGTTGCAGTGCTAAAAAGGCAGGAATGTTTAAAGTAATTTTGTACTATTTCTACTTCTACGTGGTTAATCAACATAGTCAATAGGTGTGGATTTTGACACCGATATGCGTGTATATACCATTGTTCTGTGCCAGATGTGAATTTGTGAGTAAAAGTATGTAAAATTATATTGTTTTGTCTTTGTGCACTTGGTATGTTGCTCCATAGACGGGAGTAAGCTAGTCTATAATATGTCCAGCCTGGTGCTACTGAGGGATGAATTCAGCAGTTTGGTTCAGTCCATGAAGCCTTTTGGCGACTGCAGTCGGCTTGCAGCAAGTTTATTATTTATATGCAATACATTATTTTTATGACCTATTTGCTAATCAGTGAACATATTTATTTCAATGTGCATCCCAGCACACAATAAGTAATATATAAACTGTAATTGCAGTAATGTATCTACCTTCAGTCTATCACACACATTGACATCATTGGGCAGAATTGCAATATTGCTACTATGAACGTCACCTCAGCAGTGGGACAATGTTATTCAATACTATTGACAATAGTAAAGGCGATTGACTGGCTTAGTTTGTTTTATTCTGAATAGGTCTTTGCCGTTATCTGGTCCAACATATGTTGAGTGCCACCCGCAAGAGGAAGAAGATCGCACCATCGTATGAGTTGCATGGACATACCCTGGAGAACGTCGGCACCATAAAATATCTCGGTGTCAACCTACAAGATGACCTGAAATGGGGGCCCATATCAACATCACTATAAATAAAGCCAACAAGCTTCTTCCGGCGCAACCTGAAGATCGGAAACAAGAAAACAAAATAAACTGAATACAAGGTCCTTGTTCGCTCGATTCTTGAATATGCAGTCACTGTGTGGGACCTCTATGCAGCAAGTGACACCCAGGCCATAGAGAAAGTGTAGCGCAGAGCAGCAAGATGGGTTTCAAACCGATACCATGGCCACCAAACATCCTGTGTTGACTCCATCCTTGACTGGCCCACACTGCAACAGACACACAAAAGAGCTCGGCTGGAAATGGTATCATCTCCATAAATTCCATCTACCTGCCAACAGGCAGCAGGCTGATCGAGCTCCAGGAAGAACAACTGCAGCTACGACATCCCGTACTGCAGGACACAGTAACGGCATATGTCGTTCTTCTCGAGGACAATCCCGGAACGGAACAGTCTGCGCCAGGAGGTAGTGACGGCCGAGTCCCTGGACTGCTTGAAATCCAGGCCTGCCGCCTACCTATAAATACCACATCCCTCCCCACCCCCCGTTTCTTCTGCCTACCACCTTACCTGCCCTATCTCTACTATTCTACACCCTCTACCCCCTTTCCCAAGAGATCCTAAAACCGCGCTGGCCATCTTCGCAACCTCCATACGACATAATCATCAGTATATTAATGTTAGTATTATTAGACATATGACATGTTGGCCGTAAAACGGAATAAGAGAACGGGACGCGGCTAGGCAGCACCTCAAAGACTTCACGGCTTGGGGGTCCTCAGTCCGAACGAGCTGTCGTAAGAAGAAGAATGAACCCCAACGCAGATTAAAAAATATTCAAGATTCTCGAAACGAAAAACTTATTGTAGAATCGAGCACAACAACCCAGAGGTTAACGAAGCAGCTGAAGGCTAAACAGTCCGTACCACGATGATGATGATTTATTCAATATAAAATGTAAGCTTGTACATACATAACATATAAATACAGGGTACATTAAATATAAAGGATGACACAAGAAAGTGCAAGCACTTGTTTCCATTGTGGTCCTTGAAAATCTTCGTTTTGTAGTTCCATATAAATCCGCGGGATGGCAGCATGTATCACACTCCTCCCCTTTAGTATCATCATACCAAATGACCACGTCCAACACAATTGTCCAACATGATTCAGTGTCTACAACAATTATGTTGTTTAACTCAATGCTAACGTTAACCAAATTTCAAGTAGCTTAACTAACCTGTGAATGAACAGGGGTAGGCTGCCCTGCATTACAGTATGGTGAGGAGGTATTATTCTGACCTCATATGCTGCTACATTCTCACCATAGAAACGAGTAAATTGGATTCGTCTATCACGAACAATTGATCATTCATGTACTGTACCTCGGCACTCTGTGGCGTTTCACAGATCAAGGCGTTGCACCGATTTTCGAGCACGGTCTGATCGACGCAATTGCGGAGTCATCGGCTGCACATCTACACTGGCATTCGGTGTCGAGTGCCTGTTAGTGGTGTTTGTCCCTGGTGTTGATTGTGTGTCATTAGGGATTATCTCAGCAGAATCTCCAACTTCTGTCAGCCCGGATGACACAGTTCGCTGATCTGTTGCTCTATCGGGCTCTTTCTCCACACTAGGCGAGGCTGTTCTCGGGTGATTTCTCGTGTGTAGCGTTCTTTGATGTGACATTGGTGTCGTCTCACCTTACGACCATCTACCAGTTTCACGATGAATGAAACTGGTCCCGATTGATTTACCACTACTCCATGTAGACAACACGGCCCATTAGTGAAGTTGGTTACGTAAACCTGGTCACCAACATTGACCTGTTTGTTCTTTGCGTCACGGTATCGCTTCTGTTTAAGCTGTTTTTCTTCCACTGCTCTGGTTTCATCAGGATGCAAATGATCCAGATGTGTCCTGGCCTTTCTGCCTATCAACAACTCTGAAAGCGATCTACCCGTGGTCGCACGCAGTGTGTTTCTGTAGGGCCTGCTTGAACAAGTATTTGCCAACTTGGTTTCAAAGTTTCCGTTAGTCATCCGGTTCAATCCTTCTTTCACGGATTGCACGGTCCGTTCTGCCAGTCCGTTTGATGCCGGATGTTTCGGTGCTACCTTAATGTATTTGATTCCATTGCGACTCGTGAATGTCTGAAACACTCAGCTGTAGCTTCAACTGTGCTTGTAATTCATCACGTGCACTTCAACTCATTTTGTGAATGCGTCCACAATCACCATCTTTCCTTGGTATGGTCCAGCATATAGTCAACATGTAGTCGACTGACATTTGTCACAACTTCTGACTTTCGATTCAAGATCTTGGTCTAACTTTGGCCACCATACTTAGTTTCTTGAAAATGTCTTCAATCATACAATTCCCGGATGTCCGTCAAGATTCATCTCGATGACTCTTTCCCGTGCCTTGAGTGGTACGACTACTCGCCCCCCCCCCCCCCCCCCCCCAAGTATGCAACCACTTTGGATGGACAACTCATCCTGTCGCATGACGTATGCCTTCAGCTGCTCCTTGTTGTCGATCGAGTCAGGTCAACCTGAGCTGACGAATCTTCGAACTCTCGACAACAGTGGATATTTCTCTGTCCAGTGCTTGATCATTCCAACGTCAACGGGTGACGAGTCGATGAACCCAAGAAGACAGACAATATCTGTACTTCGGTTGGCAGCTATGGTAATGGCAGACGACTCATTGCATCTGCATGTCCCAGTTTGTCACCTGACTTGTACTTGAATGAGTACTCATATGCGCACAAATTGAGGGGTGACTGAATTATTTTAATTTTATACTTGAGTAGAAGTAAAAGTAATTCACCTCAGAACTATTTGAGTAGAAGTAAACGGAGCTTCTAAAAACCTACTTGAGTAAAAAGTAAAACTACTTTCCAAAAGTACCTGAAATAAATGTAGAAGTAAAAGTAGAACGGAAAGATGTTATGTCAGGCAAGTAACCAACAATAATTACTGCATCGGCGAAAAAAAAAATGAAGACAGAGTGAAAATAATTACTGTTTAACTCCAACATATATGAATTATGTATATGAATAATTTTCTATAGAAAACTATATTTTATGTTTTCGCAAATTCGATAGCGGGGCACGAAAATGTGTTCCGGTATCTGCCACCATGGGCGTTAGCTACGACGACGACCACGGTCGCTGCACCAACTGACCAAGAACGCCGTCGAAGTCCAGGTCGAAGCCAGGCATTGTGCAGGCCGCACTATCTAGGTATATATACGCGATTCATGAAGCTTATTAAGATACCAGCCAACGTCAATGTATATTATGTTTAAATGTCACAATACACTGTTGAATGTTGAACTGAATAAAATTCATATAGGTTGTACAGTTTTAAAATAGATTACGAATTAACAAGTACGATGAATTTATGGTACCGATGGCGTAATGAGACCTCAGCAGCAGAACACGCAAATGAGTTCACAAATGCAATGCTATGGTTGACTAAAATTGAAAAACTATATAAATACGCTCATAGCTTGCTTAACTCCGTCTTTCAATCAATACCAATTAACCCTAATTTAGAATTAGAACGCACATTTACCGTGCCGAATAATACTGCGATCGATTCGCCGTTTCGTATGCATTATGAATTTATATTTTGGCGCACCAAGCAAATTTGCGTTTATCGCAGCAAAAAGTTCATATTTGCGCAATGTTAGCATACTGATCTTCCCTACTACGCTGCATTAAACATATACATTCTATTAATATGCAAGGCGTAGCCTATGTGTGAATTTCAATTGCACTTTACAAGTCGCCGAAGCCTGGAGAACCCGCAGAGGGCGCCTATTCAGCAGACCCGTAGCCAGCTTTTCACAACTGGGGGTTCACATTTTACCAATTCAGACACCAGGGGGCGTAACCAGTTTATATGGGGTTATATTTTTTTCACAATGCAGAGCCCCACATGTTCACGTGGGGGCTCATAATGCAGAATGTTACATTTCTAACTGGAAGAACAATGAAGTGGGTGTGAGATTGGTGGACCATGTGGTTTCGTCTTATATTATTTCATCTTATATACAGACACCACAGTAGCAGGCCCATAACGAGGTCGTTTTAAAACAAATTGGGACTCACGTGTGGTCTGTGGAGATTAGTCCCATTATATTGCATGAATAAGCCTAATTTACACCCAATTATATTAATAAAAGCCAACACGCAGGGATAGTAAGTTGTTAATATAACTGAATTATTTACTCGAAACAATTCGCCGTGTGTGCAGTTGTTTTGAATATGTCCATATTAATATAATAAACGAGGCACCGAGGAGTGTGGGTTTGCCCAGGTTATTTTTCAGAATAAACAGTTAAAGTGTGACATTTACAATCTGGTTTTCACTCAATTAATACATTATATTTACCTGATCTGATGTGCAAAATTTCCATAATTTATCATAAATATAATTAAGTTAGTAAATTATCAAACATGCCCGGTAAATAGAAGATTAGAAGAATTATTGTCCTCTTGTGGAATTTGAATTAAATTCTAGGTGTAAAACAGTCAAGTACCATATCCTGTACACCACACTGACTCCAGGAAACACAAACTGTATTTTACGACTATACGGAACACAAAAGTGGACATACTAATTGATAATAAAGGTCCTTCACAATTCTTGCCTCCTCATCAGCGATAAGGCTCCCCTTTCTGAGGTTTACAAACATGCAACTAGCAACCACAATATTTCGGCAACCATACAGCCACACAATTACACGATTTCTCATCAGCACTTGCATTTTAAAATGGGTAAAGCTAAACTTCATTTTGTATTGGTTAAATACAATTATTCATCGAAATTCGCATTCCAGCTCAGTAGTTGATAATTATTATTTATGTTAAGCCAAATGAGTTTGTCTACCGGGTTTGCAGCTCGTAAGAAATACACTCGCTACACATCTTAAGTTGTTGATTGTTGAGAATAGCCTCTTTGACAGTCGGTAGTTACCTTAATCAACATACTAAAAATAAAAAGTCGCACCTTTCGTTCACTTGTTAATAGAGTTCTGATGAGAAATAATGAATTATTTTATTTGGTTTAACGTATGTGCTCATAATTATTAAATCATCGTCACCCCGTTCATTCACCAGAATTATGTCTGCATCTGTCACCTGATACTGTGAAGTCCTTCTGCATGGCTAATTGGTCTTTTGACACACATTCCTCTAATGACTGCCCTTTTCACACATGGCATTGGGGACAGAACCCTCAGCCAGGCTCCCATACATTCAGTGATGATCACTTAATAGATAACGGTTCTCCTTTTATCATCTGCACAAATCAGGCTTTCTTTGCATTCCTTGTAATGCTTGAACACTATCCAGCAGCTTTTCGGAAGGGAGTTAACGCTTTTGAGAAACATGGAATATAATTAGTGGTTCACATTTTAGAGATGCAATTTTGAGGGGGGTTCACATTTTGGAGAAAGGGGGTTCACCAAAAGGGGTTCACGTGAAACCCCCCTGCTATTCGCGGATGCCACGACTGACAGAAGAGAAACGATTCGATTGATGTCGGCGCAAAACAAAATTAATACTTCGCACCACATTTACTGTTCCTAATGGCTTGACCATAGTCACACAAAACAAGTGACATTATTACTGCGTTAAAATAGTTTACCATAGCTTTCATTTATTATAATTAGATAGGTATAATCGAATGTTGTTGACGGTCGGAACGCCAACAGGTTGACGTAGACGTAGTTCAGAAAAAAAGTAACGAAAATATATCGCGAAGTAAATTAAAGTAACGAAGTAAAAAGTAGCGTTACCTTAGATAAAACTACTTCGGTACAAGTAAAAGTATTTAATATAAATAGTACTTCGTTACTCTCCGTTACTTGAAAAAACTACTCAAGTATATAGAATAACGAAGTAGTTTTACTTCGTTACATGACACCCCTGCGCCCAATGCTAGTGCCCATCGCTGAACTCGTCCAGATGCCATCGGTGGAACTGGCTTATCGTTGTGGAGTAACGCTTCCGATGGCTTGTGATCGTTATGGATAACGAAATGTCGACCATACAGTAGGGGTGAAACTTTTTGATTCCCCAGACCACTGACAATGCCTCTTTCTCCAGTTGCGAGTAGTGCTTCTTTGTTGGAGCAAGTGTTCTCGGTGCGAAGCTGGTGGGTCTCTCTGAGCCATCTTCCATCCGGTGTGCCAACACTGCACCCAGACCATATGGTGACTTATCGCAAGAGAGTATCAACTCTTTTTCCGGATCATAGTGCACCAATACGTTAAACGTTTGTAGTAGATCATTTGAACGTTGACACGCTTTCTCTTCTTCAGGTCCCCACATATAAGGGGCATTCTTGCTCAATAACCTGTTCAGTGGTGCGATTTCTGAAGACAAGTTCGGGATGAATCTACTGTAGTAGTTCAAGCAGTCCAAGTAACTTTCTCTTTGACTGCGTGCAGATCTTCTTTGTCGATGCGGTACCCCAGGTATGTCACTTCTGGAGCCATGGAGATGCACTTGTCAACGTTCAGTCTCATTCCGGCTTTCGCAAGTCGTGACAACACTGTCAATATTCTGCCAATGTTCCTCTTTTGTCCGACACGTGACCAGAATGCCATTAAGGTAAGCACACACGTTTGGAATTCCTTGCAGCACGTTATCAATCACTCTTTGAAAGATGGCCGGCGAAGAACTGACATCAAACGGAAGGCGGTTGTACAGGAATAGTCCACGGGATGTGTTGATAGTCATATCCTTCTTGGGCGTCTCTTCCACTTCAATTTGCAGATATGCTTTCTTTAAGTCACTATTTGTGAAACTTTGATCTGATAAGCTTGCGTACAGGTCTTCGATCCGTGGCAATGGAAAAGTGTCAATCCTTGATACTCGGTTCACCGTCAACTTGAAATCGCTACAGATTCGTACGCTTTCTCGATTTCCTTTCTGCACAGGAACGATTGGTGCAGCCCAGTCTGCGAATTCGACAGGTCCTATTGTTCCTTCTTTCTGTAGTCTGGTGAGCTCTTGATGCACTTTATCTCATAATGGATAATAATCCCGGGCTTACAGAAACGATGTTCGGTATCAGCATCCACTTGTAAATGACCTTTCACTCCATGGATATTCCCAATTTCTGTCTTCATAAGTTATGGGTACCTCTCAAGAAGCGTGTCTGCAGACATCACCGAACTGTTACTGGTGCTTAGCTTGCATGTTTCTCTCCAGTTCAGTTTGATGGCTTGCAACCAATTCCTCTTAGCAATGTTGGCCCACTACCAGACATTACCAACAATGACAGTCGTTCCCTTCTTCCATGGTAGTCTACGTCCATTTTAGCAGTCCCCAAAGTCGGCATGACTTCTCCTGCGTATGTGTTTAATGTCGACTTTTTTGGTTTGATGATGATGTCGTTGGTAAAACATCGTTAAAATGTTTCTTCACTAATTATGGAGACCGAAGCTCCCGTGTCGATTTCCACTGACAGATTCTTTCCATTGATATTGATGTTCAAACAGAACGCTGATGTTTTCCCTTTTGCATCAATCGTGGTGACCTGATGTTTTTTTTTCTGTCTTGTCTTGGACACATCTGTCTTCTTCACTTGAATCCCCCCATCATCTTACTGCTTCCTGTTACGACATATGCGTTGCAAATGTCCTTTCTTGTGGCAGTTGTGTCATACGGCGTTTTCAAAACGGCACTGATCCGGCCAGGGGTTCTGTCCTACACAATGGAAACATGGACTTATTGCTACTGACTTCCTGTTGCTTGCTGCATTGGAATAACTTGGTCGCTCTCCTCTGGTTTAGGCCACATAATTGACAGATTTTGCCAACCCAATCAGTTCTCTACTGTCTGTATCGGTCATTTCCATTGATGTGGCAATTTCTATGGCCTTCGCGGATGTCAAGTCAGTTTCTGCCAGTAGCCGACGCCGAATTGCTTCATGGTTTTTTCCCGACTACTAATTGGTCCCTGAGCCTTTCACTGAGTGTCTCACCAAATTCGCAAGTGCTACTTGGGTGTTTTAACTGCGCGTTGTACTTTAAAATTATCTCCCCCTCAAATTGATACATCTTCATAAATCGAAATCGTTCAATGATAATCAGAGGCTTCGGACAGTAGTGAGCTTTTAGCACGTCTATACATTGCTTAAGTGTATTCCCACTAGGCGGCGTTGGCGACACCAACGATTTGAGTACGCCATATGTTATGCTTCCTATGATTGATAGGAATGCCTGCAGCTACAATGTCATCTACAGTAAGTACAGTAATAATCTTTCAACATAGGCGTCCCGACTTTCCTCTTCAGTGTAAGGATCCACAGTCCCTATCAACGCGGCCATTTCACGGGTTTTGACCTTGGCGCCGAATTTTCGCTGACCTTTTAACTTCACTTGTTTTATAGCTGCAGATAGCCGACCAAGGTTCTAAAAATGTCGCTTCTGTGACGCGGGTTATTGTCTTTCCGTGGATTCGCACCTATCCTTTAACTATTAGTAAGCGGATCCTGCACTCGTCGCCAATTTATATAGCGGCCCTGACGCAACCAGCGGTCCGAAGGGTTGACCAGTGTGTTTACGATGCCTATGTATGCACACACACACACACGCACACACGCACGCACGCACGCACGCACGCACGCACACACACACACACGCACGCACGCACGCACGCACGCACACACACACACGCACAATGAACACACGGACGTTGAAACTTGCATTGCTGCGACACCGTCAGAAGAACTCCACGTGACCGACTGCGAACACAGAAAGGTCTCCACCGAAGACAACGTAAACGCGGCGGTGACGCAGGTATACGTACCGATACAGCAGTAGTAATGACGACGTTATGCAGGTCCGTAGGGCGGCCGGTTCGCGGGGGATGTGTTTTTCGAGGCTCCCAAAAACATCCATCTGCACCCCCCTTCTTGAGGCCTCCAACTGCACCCCCATATCGAGGCTCCCAAAACATTCCAGTTGCACCCCCCCTTTCAAACCTCGAACGACTGGGATCGGAGAATACACTGAGGAAGATGTAAGTAACTATATCACACCTACGAAAAGTCTGTTCTGCTATTACTGTTCGCCCACAGCTTCGACTTGTAAATTTGTAATGCTGTTTGAAATTATGAGAATTCTGATTTCACTCTTACAATATTGCTTACAACACACCAGCAAAATTACTGCCTGTGCATCTAAACGCCGGGATTCACCGGCTCTTTTCGCCCGATCAGAGCAGACCAGATCAAGCCAGACTCCTTTCAACTGCTGTGTATCCACTACACCGACCGACATTGACTGCGCTACACTAGAAGCCAGCGTGACGGTATAATCACTTAAACGTGAACACTTTCGAATACATTAGACCGAAAACGACTACAATCGACATACTGGAAAGTTTTTAAGTTTACAAGCAATACTTTACAGAATGTACATAATCCTCCATATGGAAGAGAGGAACACTGAAATCGGATACAACCTCTTTTCTGGTTTCGTGGCACTGCGTGATAAACAGCTTAGAAACAGACAGTCCTATTTTAGAGTCAATTTTCAGGTACATGTAATTGTGCACAATAGACAGCATTGACGGGTTTACTAACACTTCTGCAACTAAAACGGCCTGATCCAAAAGTGACCTCGACCAGATATGCAGTTTTCAGGATTGTGTCCTTGAGTGGGTCATCCGTCTACCTTTTCCTCGCCAAGGACGAGACGCCATGTTTCAACTAGACATGACATGACGAGATCCTCTCCGATTGCAAAGGATTTCTTACTTTCAGTACAATGCATTCTTAAATTCTGTTACGTCTGTCCACAACATGTATCTCCAATGTAGCGTGCTACAGAGCTTAGTCGCGATAAATATAAATTACTGAAAAATCCATACTTTAAAAAGCTTGTCCCCCGAAAATGCCCGAATTACCTCTTTGGGGTTAATTAACTCCAGGTTGAACCCAACCCACGTATTTCAGTCTAAGCAAGTTTGACAGGCGCTGGAGATCGAGTCACTATGCTAGTAAATCCTGGCTCCTGTACCACGTGGTGGTGGACGCCACGTGCTAGACGGTGGACTGCTGGTTTGGAGCTTTTTGTTTATAACTGTTGGCTTTGACACGACTCGGTGTCGGCCAGTGGTCCGTACGTCGGTTGTTTCTGTAGTAGGCCTACTCACATCGCTCTCCGATATTTGCGTTCTTCAAAGGACTACACTAACGTAGCAGAGATTTATCAGATCGAGCTTTCTATATACTTATCATGTTTATATCGGTGCGACCACATTATTATTACCCATTGTAATGTCGTGCTGTCAGGACATCTTCAACTGAATAAGCATTTGTGGAAGACCCGCCATGTGACAATCAGGCTAAACCGCAAGAGCAGGGAAGGTCAGGAAGGTAGAAATGGAGGGACATACATACAGACAGACAGGACAACTGTAAACAAAACATATATGAAAATTTGTTTCACATCGTGTTTTATTGAGAAGCTATCAATTACAAGCAACATGCCAGTCGATGATGGGAAATCAGTATAAACCTTGTTTATTATTAATCCGATTTTACGATAAATCAAATCCTTTACACGTAGGCCCAATGTGGTATTTAGCAGGTACACATGTTTGAAGCTTGTGTCTACACTGATCAGCTATACACATTTCATGTTTGACAGGCAGACAACTCTTGAGATGGTCTTTAGGCAACCTTGGACGCCAAGTTTACGCTTTGCTAAAGAAATGTCTTCTCAATAGTATTCGTTTTCTTCGATTTCCTGAAAGACACACATACAAACGCACGCACACACACTCACGCACGTACAACTTACAGTTGTGCGGCCAAGTCACAATACTGGCGCAGTCGCCTCAAGAACATCGTTAATGTACATGTAGTGACGTTTTTTGTGACTCTACGATTGATATTTATGAAAAAGTACCACAGTACCCTAAACGTGTGTGTGTGTGTGTGTGTGTGTGTGTGTGTGTGTGTGTGTGTGTGTGTGTGTGTGTGTGTGTGTGTGTGTGTGTGTGTGTGTGTGTGTGTGTGTGTGTGTATATAACAGTTACATAAAAAAAGTTTATTCCAGAATACCAACACTACGTAATCGTTACACTGGGTTTAACAAGGTTAACCTTAGTTTAAAGTGACATGTAGATTCACTGGCTTTCGGCATGTATGAAAACAATTAACACTTGTATATTACGGATGGACATTGACACCCTTGAGTCCGTTCTGTCTGATTCTTATGACAGGAGAAGAAGCAAATTATCTCACACAATAGGGTGCTTGAAATCCGATGTTGATTCATCGAACTGGTGGTTTCTATATGCAACCCGCGAGCGATACAAAGTACAACAGAGGCTTCCGTGACATTACTCTGCCTACTAAGCTACTTACATCACACGATAGCTCACAGGTGCCGACCCTGATTTATTTACACCTATCTGGCAACAGAAACCAGGAAAAATCGCAAAAGAAACCGTGCGATTATGTATTTCCGGTTTGCGCGTATAGACAAATGGAGCAAGCCGTGCATATATTCGCAAGCACGTTTATAACCGATTATATAATTAATATATCGCTTGCTTGCTGTTTGACAAACGTTGGTCGTATCGCGTTATGTAAAATTACCTTGTTCGAATTCATACAACCATAAAAACGGATTTCTTAGTCCGCACGTCTGTGTAATGTTGCAAATCCATAAGACTTATAGATTAATTGTTAAGATCTGGTACACCGGCACTTTTCTCCCGACCAGACCAAACCAGACTCCCTCTACCGCAGTGCATCCACTACACCGACCGACACAGACGGAGCCATAATCGAAGCTGGCGTGACGTCATAATCACGTAAACGTGAAAACTTTACACTACGTCGATTGTAATCGGGGCAGGTCGGTGTCGGTCTGTCGTGATTGAGTCTGGTCTAGTCTGCTCTGGTCGGGCGAAACGTATCAGTGTATCCCAGCCTTTAGAGTGGGCACTTATGAAAACATGACAGAATGGACGGAACACAAAAGAACATAACATACAACAAACAGGGTCTATGCACATTCTACAACAATATTCCTTTACATGTCTGTTGACTTTGAACGTATCGCCGTTTTAATAACCTCAATGTAAACATACTTTTTGATGATATATTCGTTTTCTCTTACAAAAGACACACTGTCTTATCAACGCAATACAACGATTACCTCTATAAAAAAAATATTTTATGATGAATTCTCTAACGATGAATTCATCCTTATTATTGTATTATCTACCAAAACACGTGCATGACATATGTCAAAACATGGTATTAAATAATCATATGATACTGTGAATGTACACAATGGAAAATTATTGGGATTATTTTTTAAATAAATGACGCAGCAAATGAACTTTGACAGGCAAACGCCACATTAGCAATCCCACGTACACGTGTGGCGTACAGATGACGCGCTCGAAGTCGAATAGTGACCGGCAAGAATCACCAAGTTAATAATAATAATAATAATAAGATAACTTCTATTGCGCCTAAATCCTTGGAAACCAAGCTCAGAGGCGCATCAAAACAAAAGGGTTGGTCAATCTCAAAGTCCATAAGTAGTTTTCCAGTTGTCAACAGATGGGTCAAGGCGCTAGGGAGCTAAGGTGGATAAGCAAGGTTGTAAAGATACGTTTTTAAATGACGACGGAATTTTGTAATATTTTCAACTGATCTAACACTAAGAGGAAGCATATTCCAAAGAGTTGGTGCAGCAACAGAAAAAGCCCTAGTTCCAATGTTAGTGTTGGCTCTAGGAACAAAAAGTAGGTCAGAACTAGATGATCGAAGCTGGATAGATTTTCTTACAGGAGTAAGCAATAAATGCAAATAAGATGGTTGCTTATTGGACAGTGCCTGATATGTAATGGTACAGATCTTAAAAATTATACGATATCGTACAGGAAGCCAATGTAAAGACTTCAAAAGTGGCACAGAGCGAGAAAAACGAGGAGATCTTGTAACTACTCTTGCTAGACAATTTTGGACACGCTGAAGTTTTGTGATATCCTTGCTAGCGATATTATAAAGGAGGGAATTGCAATAGTCAATTCTGCTGCTAACAAGCGCTGTTGCAATAGTCTTAGCAACAGAAAATGACATATACCGGCGAATACGGCGAAGATCACGAATATGATAAAAACAGCAGCGACATGTTTGAGATATATGTTGTCGGAAATTGAAGTTTCTATCAAAAATTACTCCTAGATTACGCACCGAGGTTGCTGGCGTGATGTACTGATTCAAAATACGCACAACAATTACCAATTGCCTATGTGTACATTGCTATATTGGCAATACACGTGCCAGTGTTCCAGCTTGGACCTTGTTAATATGTTTACTTATGTACACTATAAGGTATGTAAACTGTCTAGCATGTTCTAGTATTTCACAACAGGATCGGTTCTGAAAATTACATACTCCGATACCAGTGCATGTAGTCAGACGGGTATATCATTTATAAATACATTACCGGATCAAATCAAACAGTTTCAGGGGCGGATCCAGAAAGGGTAGTCTGGGAGGGGGAGGACAAAAACTCCCACTGGCGGCCGACGTAAATTCATATTCGGTGGTGTGAGCCGGACCTTCAGCACGACTCCACTGTCGCACTGTCGGATCATCGGAAGACCGAGGAAGGGGGGGGGGGGGGGGGGGGGGGGGGGCGGTGCAGTTGAAAATGTTCCGCCGCCGCGCCGCCGTATCTTCCGCTCTTCTTCAGCTTCTCGGCTGTGAAACATTTTCGCCGCTGCGTAGCCGTAACTTCAACTTATTGTAACGTAAACGAGGGCACATTCCAAAGGTCTAGGGAACATGGTACCGGGGGGCCATTCAAAAAGGTTTAGGGTGCACATGCCTCCCAGCTCCCTCTGGATCCGCCTATGCGTTCAAGCTTTTCCAAAACGGACAGAAGATGTATATATTTAAAAAGGGAAATGGGTACTTCTTAGTGGTCTAGTGGTGTTGTCTAAAGACAATATTTGACCTTTTATATAAATAGGCACTACCATTAATTTGGACACATGATCGAGAAACACCGAGATGTCTAGATTTGTATACCTGATTAAACTGGACGGCTGCACTGCCCTGGTCGGCAAGAACACCTGGGTTATTTGAACTGGTACGGAATAAGATACAGAACAGACAATAGAACACATAAGGTGCTATAAAGTAATGTAGATGTCATTCGCCAGGCGGCGCTCTCGTAGCGAGTTTCCGTCGGCACCGGTGGAGGGCCGCACAATGCTGACACCTGGCTCGGCACCTGCGCCTTGATCAGGTCGTCGAACAGGTCGGCCGCGTCTCGTCCGCAGTTCGACTCGATGATCGTGTTCACGCACACGATCAGTTCGTGATACGAGCTGGAACATCAAAGAATCACACGTGAACGTATGACAGACTGTGTAATTTGTCCTGTAGGCCCAACGTAGACCGTAGGGCCGTAGGCGTTGGAACCGGGGGAGCGAGTCCTGGGGGGGGGGGGGGGGGGGGGGGGGGGCGCTGAGTCTCCAAGTGTTCGTGGGGTGGATATAGGCTTACTCCCCAATATGTCGGCATGGGGTGCAGTTGGAGGTTTTTGGTGAGCATTTGAAGGGTTTCGGTATGCCTGCAGCCCCCATCGTCACCAGGTTCCGACGCCTAACACAGAAAGAGGCAAGTGGACCATGGTACCTCGGAGAAGGTTCTGTTACACTGCCCCAATGTTAGCGTATTGATAGATAGATATGCCTAGTAGGCCTATGCCTAGAAATGGATATGTTTCTTAGAAAGCTACATGGCAATGACACGTAAAAATTACGTTATGGTAGCGCAGTGGCGCAGTAGCGCAGTAGATAGAGCTCGTCCAAGAGAACCCGAGTTCGAATCCTGTGCGGCGGTATCGAACTTTTGGTACGTTCGTTCACTCTACGTTGCTCCAATTCACTCAGCTATATGAATGATTACCTGGCTATAGACAGTGGTGGATATTTGTGTACGAATATTCTTCGCGCATTAATTGCAGCGTGACTGGATGCTTCCCAGAGAAATCGAGATGGTGTTCAATTGTAGGTATGCTAGGGAATAAAGTGTAAAGCGCCTTGAGCAGTCCTGAGGACTGGATACTGCGCTATATAAGAACTTACTTTTTTAGTTTTACTTTAAATGCAGCAGGTATAATACTAAGAAAATAAGGGCTATCATGGATAATAAATCACATGGAGTGGATGGGATTCCACCCAAATTACAATTGGAAATTGTAGAACAAATTAGCATACCGCTTGCAACAGTTTTCAACTGATCATTAGAAGAGGGAATGGTTCCTTTAGAATGGAAAGAAGCAAACATTATACCGTTATTTAAAAAAAAAAAGTTCGATAAACTAGTCAGAGAATGACAGACCAGTGAGTTTAACATCGGTAATTTCCAAATTATTAGAAAGACTAATTAAAGATCACATGGTGGATTTTCTTGTTAAACATAACTTGATAAACCCATCTCAACATGGGTTTCTAAAAGCGAGGTCATGCTTAACAAACATGGTTTGTTTTTGGAAGATATCACTAAGTGGTTAGATGAGGGATCACCAGTAGATCTCATCTACTTAGATTTTCAGAAAGCTTTCAACAAATTGCCACATCAAAGATTACTGGTTAAATTAAAGGCCCATGGCATAGGAAATCGTATAATTAACTGGATAGAAAAATGGCTGATTGACAGAAGACAACGGGTAGTAGTTGATGGGGAGGCTTCAAACTGGAAATAAGTTTTGAGTGGGGTACCACAGGGATCAGTTCTGGGACCTACATTATTCTTAATATACACATATTCTTAATCTATATATTTGGACAATGATATAACAAGGAAGGTGTCGAAATTTGCGGATGATACAAAAGTGTTTAGAAGGATTAAACGTGATGGAGATAGACAGCATTTACAAGATGATCTTCACAGATTGATCAAATGGTCTGAAAAATGGCAAATGTTGTTCAATTTTGGGAAATGTAAATGCCTCCACACAGTACATGGGAACGAAGATGTACAATATACAATGGGGGTACTGTACTAAGTACTACTGTAAAAGAAAAGGAGTTACGGTTAGCCGTTAGTGCTGATATGAAGATTTCAGAGCAGTGCGGAATTGCAGCCTCAAAGGGAAATCAAATCCTTGGATTAATTAGGCGAAATATAGCGTATAACGAAAAAGAACTAATAATACCGCTGTACACAACAATAGTTAGGCCTCATTTAGAATATTGTATACAAGCGTGGAGGCCATATCGCAAGAAGGACATATATGTGCTAGAAAGAGTACAGAGGAGAGCAACTAAAATGTTACAAAAACTGAAGGATCTTAGTTAAGAAATACGCTTAAAAGAATGTGGATTAACAACACTAGAAACCAGGAGATCGAGAGGAGATCACATAGAAGTGTTTAATATATTGAATGTTATGAAAATATTGATAGAAATAATTTTTTCTCAGTTAAGAAAGATAGAAGGACTAGAGGACATTAGTAAAGGAGCAGTGTGGATTAGATATAAGAAAGTCCTCGTTTTCACAAATGACTGTAAATGAATGGAACAGATTATGTGCTGATTTTGTGGGTGCTAGTAGCGTGAATATGTTTAAAAATAAAATCGACACATACCTCAGAAGGGCGGGATACACGTAGATAAAACAGAGTTGGACTCTCGATAAGCCAAAGGCTCCCTTGTCCACCTTCCATCCAGAGTTAATTCTCTGTGTGGCAATCTCATTAAAGCTTGTTAAATGATTACCGTTAGTTCTGAGTATTAGAAGGCTAGTTCTCGTTGCTGCCGACAGGATGAGGAAAAGCATAGCTGTGGACAGTGACATTTAGACAATCACTGTTAACATCATCCCTTTATTCCTAATGGAAAACGACAGTCTTCATTTGAAAACGTTAATTCCTAACCGTATACAACAGGGAAACTGGATTACCTAGCACATGGTTAATTTAGCTGTGGTCCGCCTGGGAAGTGGCAGTGTTTTTTGGGAAGCAGCTGTTCCTGGTCATACTTGTTTATGAGTGATTGACTCCCAAGAGGTCCCGCTGGTTGCAACTTCGCATGCCGGAGTTGCGAAAAACATTAATGGTCGGCTAATCGCCTTCTTGTTTCGACATCAATTAGTGCTATGGCGTAAATATCTAATCGCGATCGGGGTTTACATACGAGGGTCGACCTGTGTAGGCGGTATTGCCCTGTACCACATGACCCACCTGGATGCATAAAGAGTGCAACTGGAACAGTCGCATTCCCCCGGGCACTGCGTTCTGATTAAGCCGGCGGGAAATGGCGCTCGTAACAATTTTGTAGGCATGTTTAGAGTCGTTTCACCCTGTTAGGCGCGGCTCTACCGCAGCATTTAAAACAAACGAACCGAGCACGACTTATAGTTATGCCCTTCCCAGTGGAGAAATAAGCCAATAACCGCAGTTTAATCGGTGTTCTTAACGTTTGTGGATCTAGACTTGGCTTGGGTGATTTCGTGTGTGTGTGTGTGTGTGTGTGTGTGTGTGTGTGTGTGTGTGTGTGTGTGTGTGTGTGTGTGTGTGTGTGTGTGTGTGTGTGCGCGTGCATATATGTATGCGTGCGTACGTGAGTGCACGCTTGTGTGCGTGCGTACATGCCTGTGTGTATGCGAGCGCCCGTGCCGGTGTGTGCGTTCGTGCATGCGTTCGTGCGTGCTTGTGTACGTGCGTGCGTGCGTGCGTGCGTGCGTGCGTGAGTGTGTGTTCTTGTGTATGTATATGTGGTGTGTGTGTGTGCGCGTGCGCGTGCGTGCGTGCGTATGCGCACGTGTGTGTGTGAAAGAGTGCGATACGTTTGATCGTTAACTGTTGTTATCAGTATTTTTAGCGTTTAATGTGTTATTCCAGTGTCACCGAGATCAAAGTAGGCTACCAGAAATAATTTAAATTCAGGTACTCGTCGCCTATGTTTAATCGTCTGCCAGTTTGGTTTGTGTAATGTTATGTCGCAATCCTTGTCGGTGTTACATCCTATTTTGGTTACATGTGTAAAAGGCATTTGTGTATGTGTGTGTGTGAGTGTGTGTGTGCGTGGGTGCGTCCGTGCGTCCGTGCGTCCGTGCGTGCGTGCAGTGGGCGACATGTCAAGGGTCAACCGGGCCTTTAACCTGAACATGTTGTGAAATCGTCTAAACATCTTAAATACGATGTAGGCTAACATAAAAAGTGCAATAAATTTGATAACGTGTAGGATCGGTTACTTTCGTGCAGCGGAGAAGAATATTATTGATGTCTAAAAAGCATTTTCGTTCGCGGATGTATGGCCCGCGGTCCCGTAGTGACGGGAAACGAGTGTGCGTGTGTGTATGTGTGTATGCGAGTATGCGTGTTTGCGCGTGTGCATGTGTGCAATCGTGCATGTGCGCGTGTGTGTTTGTGTATATGTGTGTGCGTGCGTGTGCGTGCGTGTGCGTGCGTGCATGTGCGTGCATATTTGTGTTTGTGTGTGTATTTTTGTGCGTACATGCGTGTGCGCGCGTGCTGACGTGGGGGGTTCATTTTTTATGACACAGTCCTCTACTCGTGTAAAAAAACTATTCGCGCAGTTTTCACTGCACGAATTTTTACATGTATTATTAATGACTCGATTTTTCAACATGCAATACGAGGCACTAGTAGCTTCCGATACTGGTAGCATCTGATCCCTGCACAATGGAAAGGACCCTCAAACAAAGGACATCTTCCTAGATCGCACTCTCCTATCAGAACGTTGCAAACCTGGCGATCTCGCTGTTTTCATCTACTGAGCCAGAGTCTATGTTTAACTATTGCGGAAGCGAAATAAGACAAGTTAGTTCATCATCACTGTTGATGTCAATCGACACTTGTATCTTGTATACCTACGTTAGTACTAGGTATGAAGTTTTTGAACTTTCCACCAGTGTCAACATGACACAGTCACTGGCCATATCGTATTCATTCAGATAGACCAAAGTTTGTTTTTTGGAGAAAAAACCGCCAGTGAAATGGTAAAATGGATTGATTGAAAATGTAAGTTGCGTAGTTTCAGTCAACAAATAAATTGTGTGTGATAAGAATCGTCGACTGATGCTTTCAACTACCATATATATGCACCAAACATGCCGCCTTAAAATCACGCCGGATGTCTGCGTAAATATAGCGTGGCAAACAGCCGTGCATAAATCCATCAGAAATGACACGACCGGAACTTATCAAGGATGCCATAGACAGGAACTAGTTTCCTTCCGTTCATAGTTTTGTTACGTAACTGTTAAATTCTTCGCAAAGTGTACACTCGGGGAGTGTTACTTATTCATGCGTGTGTTCATTTATGATATGTATCCGTAACGTCAATTGTGAAATACGTACTGCTGTCCGACGCGGGCCACGCGAAATAGAGAGCGGTTGCATCGTTCTCAACGGGGACTAACTCGCAAAATGGTGGTATGGGATGAACGTGGGTGAGAGTACTGTCGGCGTACAGCGTGATCGTGAAGATTTATTTTGGTCAGAGAAACACTCGTACACGCTGGGCACGTGTGCCAAATGTGGAGAGAAGAACCACGTCACCGCCACCTGCAGACACCCCGAGAAAGTGCAGTGTCGTCAGTGCGGGGAACGGGGACATAAGGAAAAACACCACACCCGTGATTAGGGAATGGGCCTAAACGATCTGGTCATTGAACACTCATCGAACATGCACATTGTGGACTCTAATACAACGCTGTATTGTGTTCCCAATCCTACAGGGAGCTTAAAACGCAAATGGGATCTACCCTCCCTAATTAATTTAAACACCAGGTCTTTGAGCAGTGAAAAATGGACGAACTGCAAGTAACTGTAGCAACACATGATGTCTCGATTGTATGCGTTAGTGAAACATGGTTTAAAGAGTATATGGATTCTAATAACCTTACTATGCCAGGGTTTTGCTTGGAGAGGAAAGACAGAGGTCATGAACGAGCCGGAGGTGTAGCTTGCTACATTAGAAATGACTTAATGTATACGAGGTTGAGTGATATGGAGGCTCACGATTTAGAGGTAATATGGATTCAGATTATGCCGTAAAAATGCCTAGGAAATTTTCAAATATATTGTTAGCATGTATATATTACACTCCAAAGACGGAGTATTTGAAAATACTTGACCATATAATCACGTGCATAGATATCATGGTACGCAGACAACCGGAATGTGGCGTGATTTTGACTGAGGATTTCAATCAATAGCATGACAATTTTATGAAAACGCACTATAGATTTGTCCAAGTAGTGAATGTAGTAACACGTGGATAGGCGATATTAGATAAAATATGGACGAATATGGAGGAGGTATAGACATCGCGTGTTACTATTTCCGAACTTGGGTCATCAGACCGCAACATGGTGTTACTTAAACCAAAATGTAACCGTTTAGTTGACACTGGGTGTGTGACACGTTTAACCGTAAGGTGTATGGGGCCAAATGAAAAAGCCGCATTCGCTATGGCTTTGTCTGCCATTAAATGGGAACCACTATTTAGGTTGGAGTCATGTGCAGATCAGTATTTATATGATAAAACTGTTATTTGCAACCTCACGGAAATATGCTTTCCTACTAAGATCGTGACGCGGCACACAGCTAATAAACCATGGGTCACGGACTGGTGTAGAGCATTAGTACGTAAAAGACAGCGCGCTCACATGAGTGGTGATTTGAACCAAGCACAAATATTGCGCAATAAGGTTAAACGCGCCCGCTTCGAGACTTAAGTACAATGTTTATCAAACACAAATTGTAACATTGAATGAATTATGTACCAACGATTGGTAGAAAAAAGAAAACAAAATGGGACTTAAAACAAATGACAATTCATGCATGCAAGGTCTTGCTAACAAAACAACGAATAGTGATTGTGCGTTACTAGCCAGTAGAATGATAGAATTTTTGTATCTGTAAGTGAACATTTACCTCGTTTAAATAAGGATCACAAAATATTCACAGTAAATGAGAAACTGCCAGATAAGTATGCCATCAGTGTAATGACTACTTTCAAAGCTTTACAGAATGTTAAGGTGAACAAGGCTACTGGGCCTGATAACATTCCTGCGTGGGTGCTAAGAAATCACGCAAACGTACTCGCTCCTCCATTAACAACTATTTTTAACAAGTCTCTAAGAGAAGGAGTACTCCTATGGAATGGAAAATGGCCAACATAATACCTTTACCAAAACAAACCCACCTGTGTCGATTGAAAAATATATTAAACTAATATCACTAACTCTAAGGAGTTTAAATGTATAATAATGAAATGGATGGATGACTCAATTGAAGGAGAAATTGATGCTAAGCAATTTGGTGGAATTAGTGGAACTTCCACAACAGACGTTCTTGTCGAAATGGTACATAAATGGTATGAGGCGACTCATAAATTGGATTCTTATGTCCGAATTGTAATACTAGCGTTTGACCTTATTAATCATCATTTGTTACTAGAAAAGCTACAGTTGTATGGTTTGCCTTCACATATTATAAGATGGATGGCAACATTTATATTTAACAAAACTCAACAAGTAAAAATAGTAAATTAATATTCGCATTCTGGTCACCCCAATGGGGGAGTACCACAAGGAACACTGTCTGGACCTAAATGTTTCCTAGTCTACATAAATGATTTATATGACAGTACATTGTTCGAAATGCTATAGAAAGAGTGTATCTGTTATACAAGAATCGGTTGACGGTGCTGCTTGGTGGACACAACAGAATGATATGAAAATTAATTCAGGAAAATCAAAAGAGATGATCATCTGTTTTGCACAAGACCGCAATTTTCGAAATACTATCCCGAATATAAAGATCGATGGAAACGATATATATCAAGTAGACCATGCCAAACGTCTAGGTGTTACAATTTCACAGGATCTGACATGGAATAAGCATGTGGAAAATATTGTGAAAAAGGCCGGGAAACAACTTTACATGTTGTATCAGTTAAAGCGAGTAGGAATCAGCAAGAATGATCTGGTCACTATATATGTCAGTGTTGTGAGACCTGTTTTAGAATATGCATGCCCTGTATGGCACACTAACTTGCCACAATATTTATCTGACAATATTGAAATTATACAAAAAAAGAGCATTAAATTGGAGACATTGAAAGCAAGACGGGACTGCCTTTGTCAACAATATTTCAATAAGATTAAAGTTAGTACACACAGATTAAACTATCTGCTGCCTGATAAAAGGCATACCAAATATGACATCAGACAGCGTAATGTTTATACTTTATGACATTTCAGTGTATTAATACTGTATGACGTTTCAATGTATTAGTTGTATTTTATTGTATACTGTGAATCCAACTCAGCTGAGTTTCTAATAAACTTGTGTTATTCTTATTCTTATTCTCAACACAGTGACTGAATGACCCACGTGGATCGGAAGATTGACACGCGACGACTGGTCCGTCTTCCAAGTCAACACCCACCACTTTCAACTAATCGGCATCAGTTACAGGACGATCTGTTTTCACGCATGAGTGGTGTGCATGGACAAAGTGCAGAAATGTTCTTCATAGCGAAAAAACTCTGTCACTGGGACTGCTGAAAACGCTTTACACTTCACTCCGTGGCATACCTGTTTGAACTAGGACAAAGTCCAGTTTTACCTATACTCGGCTGCGACTTTGAAGCAATGTCCAAATGAGATAGCTGTGACCGGATAGGTCATACACCCCTCGTGACCTTCCATCAAAGCTCAAATCGGGATTGGCGTTAATCAATAGCTCTCACTTTTAGAGGCTAGACACGTCGCTCGTATGAACGCTGCACCTAAAGATGCAACACCATCGAACCGGCGTATCAATCGATATAAAGATTACGGTACGATATGTATGACAGTTTAGCAACATATCACAACACCTAACATCTAAACGGTTAAACCACAACAACGTGCGTCTTATGCTGGGACGTGATGGCTAGATCGTAACAATAGCGATACATATTCTTGTGCATTTGTGTGCATACAACCGAAGAACGGAAACTTGTATACAACTATGAAAACCTCACTTGTTTCGTTGGAGCCAAAAATGTAACAGATAAATGATGGTGGTGGTGGTGGTGGTAGTGGTGGTGGTGCTGGTGGTGGTGCTGGTGCTGGTGGTGTGGTGGCGGCGGTGGGCGGCGGTGGTGACCGTGTGGTGGTCGTGCTTATGGTGGTGGTGGTGGTGGTGGTGGTGGTGGTGGTGGTGGTGGTGGTGGTGGTGATGATGATGGTAATTCCGCTGTCGGTCCAACAATGCTGGTCCGTGTTCGGCCACGTGTTGTGGATGCTAGCTTATACTGCGACACACAGCGCGTTTGAATTCGCTGTATTAAAGGTGCTAAGTAATATACAGCGCAGAATGGACGCCAATACCGATGCTGTTTAGTGTGCTGCGGAGCGACCGAGGATCAATGCGACTAATGACTGACTGCTGTTGAAAGGTACATTCTAACTACTAGAGTCCAGCGGTTCTTAACCTTTTTGCGCTGCGACCCAAATTCCGGTCGTGGGACTTGCTTGACGAACATTGCCTTCAAGTAATTAACTTATCGTAAATGATCAGATGGTAAATAACACAAACACCAATAAATGATAAATACACTTTGCGAACTTCGATGTGGAGTCAATCGAAAACGACACCGATTTTCGCCAAGTGCGGGCATGGTGCATTTTTGTGGGATCAAACAGAATAGAATACATGCTTTTCCTCTATCGGATGCGTGCTATGATGCGACACGAACAATTTGAGCCAGCCAAATGTCTCATGCATTTGAAAAGGGATGTGATATGATTGTGACACGGCATTTCAAATTCATGCAACATTTGGCGTAAATTATTCATCTCGCATGCATTTTTTAGGGGTAAGAGAAGCACTAAAGAACATCTGGGACAGCCACAGGGCACTCTCTCTTGGAGACCCACTAGAAATGGCTTGATGACTAAATTTTGGGTCGCGACCCAGTAGTTCAGTACCGCTGTACTACAGCATTAGAATACAGGGGATTAGTAGAAGACGTACACGATAATAGCGATAACGTTGATGGTGATGGTGATGGGGATGGGGATGATGGGGATGGTGCTGATAATGATAACTAAACGACAATACTACGGCCATTGTAAGCGCATCGTAGCTAAAAAAATAAATAAAAAATAAAACATTTGGATTCATTGAAGGTTAATAAATAATTGAGCAAGTACATTGTGGCGACAAACTGCTGTGAGTGATCAGCAGAATGTATAACATCCACACCACCACGCATTGTGATGTGATGATAGCACAACCAAATCAACCGCATCTATATAAAGTAGTAATGCACTGATTTGGGGGCACTGTAAGTATATCACCTCCCAGGCGCCGATGTCCAGTCTCCTTTTCTGTGAAATGCATCGCCTAGCAATTAGCGATGCATTTCACAAAACACAATGGCAGTTATTTAAGGTTATCTACTTTTTCAGTGGATAAACTGAGTAGTTGGCAAACCCCGAAGTGGCGCCACAAATTTAAAATACTGTATTGATGATAATTGCTGCCCTTGCGTGTTGTTCCACGTATGGGTGTGTGAGATAGTGGTGGACTATTGTTCATGCGAGTCATACCACACATTCTCGGAAACGTTGCCGGATGACAGAGTTGTATGCGTGTATCTCACCTGCACATTTTCTTCGTCGACTCGTCTGCGTCCTCGGCGTCCATCGCCAACACGTCTGTGACGTCATTGCTGAACTTCTTCATGCACCTCACTGACGCGTCTTGCTTTGCGTAGCAGTCGGCGTACTTGAGATATCCTGGCGCGAGAAACCGTGAACATGGGTCAGGTAAATAACAACGTAGCTGAGAGGTCATGTGCGTGTGTGCGTGTGTGCGTGTGTGCGTGTGTGCGTGTGTGCGTGTGTGCGTGTGTGCGTGTGTGCGTGTGCGCGTGTGCGCGTGTGTACGTGTGTGTGTGAGCGCGCGCGTGTCTGTGTATGCGTGTTCGTGCGTGCGTGCGTGCGTGCGTGTGAGATGTATTATTCAAGTTCCGTGAAGGCACGCAATGACGTCGAAGTATTAAAGACATATGTATCACAACTAATGTAGTGCTAAATATATTACTGTTAGAGCTAATTAAGCCCATTTCAAATAATTAAACATCAGCTTGGCTAGATGGCACCAAACAAATTAATGGTAATTTTATCGGAAGTCAAAACTTTGAGTAAAATCGATAGTATATTCGTAATGTTGGCAGTAACTTTCTTTTGGACTAGTTTTGATATACTTTTCCTACTTCTATATTTCCTATACGTTCAGCATTAAAGGCATTCCGTGAGCGGATTTCCCCCACTCAGCAAGCATCACATTGGAGAGGACACCAAATAAAATTTAGCTGGAAACAGTCGAGGGATCAATAGGTGAACGAAATGTGACGGGTTGTCACTAGCAAAGAAATGAGATGGTTAACTCACGCGCCCTATGTGAATAGCATTCAACGAATGATATTCATATGGAATTATTTTTGAAAAAAACTTTTCGGACGACTTTAATGATACTGCATATTGCAAAAATGGCGAAAGAGCGATCCCATTTGATATTACCACCTTCTGTGTTAGGTACGTGTCTTAAGTTAGGATACTCATCTACCGTCTTTGGTCACGAGATACGTACTCTGGAATGTCCGGTTGTTCTCACACAGTTGCCCCATGCCCGTACGTAGAGCGGTCAGCATCGAGTTTCCCACGTCGAGCGCTACGTCCGAGTCTTGGCATTTCTTCACTATGGTCCGCACGCACTTCAGCGACTGGTTGTATAGACTGCAAGAGGACACGCGACATTAATACAAATGGCAGTCGTCAGTCAGGTGTATTGACCAAAATGGCTGCCTATACTGAAACAGGAAAGTATCGGTAGAAAATAAGGCGCCTATACGAATTGTTCTGTGAAAGATTGCAGACATTGCAATACCTAGACGTTATTAACCAGTATTTATAACATCTTCATTGGTTTGAAATAATTCGGTGCAAACGTAGGCCCTATTTTACTATCGGGACACGTAATTTATTAGTAAGCCTATTCTCTGTAATAAAAACAAATACGCGATTTGGTGTTGAATTAAAATATGCTAGTTTTACCATTAAGAAGACCGTTTAAGGCCTAAAATGACCACCGGATGATTGCCCTATTTACCAATAATCTGGTTTTGTACCATGTCTAACGGTAAATATCGTGCTGAAATAATTACAACAATGTAGTTTAACGTAGTTAATTTAGATATATGTTAGGATAATAAGTATGATCTTTTTTACATTTTAGTTATATATGCAGACTTAAATTATTATGTACGTTAGATAAAAACAAGATTTTTTTGCGTTTTAGTCGTATCATGCAAACCCCCAAATAGCTCCTATAGGCCTATTACTTAACCAGTAAAATAGTTTTGAGCCTACATTCTCATTGAGTAAAAGGAATGCAGTTTAAATCACGGGGGTAACTCTAAACCATCTAGCAGAGAAGGTTACAAGTAATATACGAACAAGCTCACGGTGTCGATGATGTTTCACATCTGCTCATGATAACGACGCAGTCGAAAAAACGTTTGCCTAAATTTACGTAATCATGTTTGACACAGGCAGCAGATAGTTTGAAGCGTTATGTTAAAGATGAAAGGTAGGACAGAGTACATATTAGCTTATCACACAAGACGATCTAATTGAGAGGGCCATTCATGAATTCGCTGCGTTGTTAGCAAGTCAACTGTGGGCGAATCTTAAATTCGTGTCGTCCCAGTAATGTCAGTTCTATATGGGCAACTGGAGTGATTAATCATAAGACTGCGAACAGGAGCGCTCGGTGCTGACAGATACACAAGAGTACTGTTTCAAAGCCATGGTTAGTTTTGCTCAAGTAAAGGTCGTTTTCCATGGGGCGCAATAGCCGACAAGAGTGTGATATAACAGCGAAGCCAGTCGAAACGACGCGATTGCTAGTTGAAATTAGGCGAGAGTTGTTTCAAATGACGCATAATATGTTGAACTCGTGGAATGAGTGGTCGCATCAATTCGAAAAGTCCCGAATTAAGCTAAGCATTATGTGGGGGATTTAGTATCGCTGGGAAATAAATTGCTTCAGTCGCACCACCTAGCAAGTGGAATATAAATCGCAATTCCAACATGACGTATTGGCAGGGATAGTTTGAACCCATACTAAACGCATAACGTCTTATGAAGTTTGGGAACTTATCAGACGATTCGAGAGTGGCTGAATATGCATTACTTTGTGTAGAATGACAGAATTACGACTTTCTGAGAGCGATGCCTTGTGACAAATTAAACAATGTTTTGTGCCACTGCCACTATGTTCATGTCGGCTTTGTGTTATCGCCTTCACGCATGATTACAAATATAAAACAAACCATGTCACATGTGTAATTAGGATAAACATTTTACAGCTCACCTCCCTTTGTGCTGGTACCTTGTCGATGGTGGGGAGGCTTGCGTGTCACAAGGACTCTGGAAGCTATACCGACGGGGGCTTTAGCCCCTGGCAGGTTTAACCAAGCCAGGCAGGTCCTGGAGGAGGGAACAGACGAAGCCCAACACCTGGTCCTACAGGTTGGAGTGACAAGAGATCCTTTGTAGAAGGGTTGGCAGCAGAAGTTGAGGGGTGAGCTGCGCGTTGTCTATAAGATCACCTAGCGTATCTGTGGTAATCATACCAATCACTCTGCTCCCGTGAAAGACAAAGATGGCAGCACTATAACAACGGAGCGTGAGCATGCAGGCAGTCAGATGGGTTGAGCACTTCCGTGAAGTTCTGAATCGCCCTCAGCCAGACGAACTCGCCGACCCTCCACCAGCATCAGATGTCCTCAACATCGACATCAGTTCCCCCCCATCTCCACCAGCAGCAGATGTCCTTAACATCGACATCAGTCCCCCTACAGAGGCGGAATTCAAAAGCGCCATCAATGCTATGAAGTGTGGTAAAGCCCCAGGCATAGACTCCATTCATGCCGAGATGTTGAAGGCAGACCATAATACAGAGTTCTGACTGACTTGTTCAAGACCACCTGGGACAAAGACACTATCCCAAGTGACTGGGCTAAAGGACTCATTGTAAAATTCCTTAAGAAAGGCAACCTTTAAAATTGAGACAACTGGCGAGGAATCACACTCTTGTCCATCCCCAGTAAGGTTTTCTGCAGAGTCTTTCTTGGAAGAATCGAAACAGCTATTGACAATAAGCTGAGGCAATAGCAAGCTGGATTCCGGAAGGGAAGAGGATGCACTGATCATATCTTTGCACTGCGGAACATCATAGAGCTGTGCCTGTAGTGGAACTGCCCATCGTACATCAACGTCATCGATTTCAAGAAAGCATTTGACAGTGTCCATCGTGACACCCTGTGAACGATTCTAAGATCATATGGAGTCCATCCAAATATTCTTTCACTGATAGAGAAGTTTTACGACCACTTTGAATGCAGCGTCATTCTGAGTAATTCACCCTTTGAGTAGTTCCCAGGGAAATCCGATGTTAAACTGGGCAGTATCCTCTTCCCCATCCGTCGTCGACTGGGTTATGCGGAAAACTACAACAGATAAACCCAGGGGCATCTAGTGGATTTTGTTCTCCCAGTTAGAATACCTCGACTTTGCCGATGACCTTGCAGTTCTCTCAGTAAGGCTTGACCATCTACAAGAGAAAACGGATAGACTAAACTGCTACGCAAAGCAAACCGGGCTTAACATGAGTACCACCAAGACACAAGTGATGTGTATCAACACCACACCAGCTGCACCTGTTATCATTAATGGTGAACCACTTGAGTTTGTAGAGGACTTTACGTACCTGGGTAGTCTCTTCAGTAGAGACAATGGAGCCCATAAATATATCAAAGCAAGATTAGGGAAAGCCCGCTGCGCCTTTGCTAAACTCCAGACCATTTGGAAGTATATCTTGTATAGTAGTATAGCTTGTACAGCAGTATAGCTTGTACAGCAGTATAGCTTGTACAGCAGTGTAGCTTGTATAGCAGTGTAGCTTGTATAGCATATCAGTGTAGCTTGTATAGCAGTGTAGCTTGTATAGCAGTATAGCTTGTATAGCAGTATAGCGTGTATAGCAGTATAGCGTGTATAGCAGTATAGCTTGTATAGCAGTATAGCGTGTATAGCAGTATAGCTTGTATAGCAGTATAGCTTGTATAGCAGTATAGCTTGTATAGCAGTATAGCTTGTATAGCAGTATAGCTTGTATAGCAGTATAGCTTGTATAGCAGTATAGCTTGTATAGCTGTATAGCTTGTATAGCAGTATAGCTTGTATAGCAGTGTAGCTTGTATAGCAGTGTAGCTTGTATAGCAGTGTAGCTTGTGTAGCAGTGTAGCTTGTGTAGCAGTGTAGCTTGTGTAGCAGTATATCTTGTGTAGCAGTATATCTTGTATAGCAGTATAGCTTGTATAGCAGTATAGCTTGTATAGCAGTGTAGCTTGTATAGCAGCATAGCTTGAAACAAAGATAAGGCTCTTTAAAAGTAAGGTGAAGTCTATCTTACTTTAACTTTCAAAGTGCTGGCAAGTGGTAAAAGGGGACATGGCAAAGATCGATGCCGTCCACAATGGATGCCTGAGGAAGATCTGCCGGATATTCTGGCCTAATAAAATATCCAATGTGGAACTCTATAAGAAGACCGGCTGCAATAGTTTGGTCCAAGGGATGAAACGCTGACGCTTGCGATGGCTTGAACACATCCTTAGAATGGGTCAAGACCGCATTCCTAATGTCGCCCTGAGATGGACGCCACCTGGGAAGGAAAAACTTGAACTCCCAAAGACCGCCTGGCGTAGGACGATGATAGCAGATCTGGCTGAGATGAAGCTTTCGTGGGACGAGACACAGTCCATTACAAAAGACCGAACCCGGTGGAGAGACATTGTCGAAGTCTTGTGTCCCTTTAAAGTTCAAACTACATGAAAGAAAAACAATTATCATATTTTGTGGATTTTACCTGTTTAGACTATATCTGCCAGTGTCTTAGAAATTCATCGCGGACGAACGACCTGAGAAAAGAGGTTGGAATGCAATGCAGCCTAACGGGGGGGGGGGGGGGGGGGCGGGGATTATTGACAAGCCGGATGAGAAGGGCAGGCCACTTGGCAAGGATGGATGCAGGAAACATAGCAGAGGCGGAACAACATAAAGGACACAAGGAAGGCAGGCCACAACTGAGATGGGAGGACTGCATGAGGAGGGACGTGAGAAGATCGTGGAGGATGAAATATGAAGAGAGGGAGTTATGGATACAACACTTTGGAAAGAAAGCATACAGCGAGTCGTTCAGCAATATTGTACCCAACTCTCACCCCTGTACAGCTAGGAACAAGGAGGAGAGCAACTCCCGCCATATCCCGCAGTTTCAACAGGCAATCACATCGTTTTAACAGACGTCGCCGTTTAATCACAATTTGTCCACCACGGCGCTTCATGTAGGTTTCCTATGTCAGTCCGTGGTGGCTCCAGACGAGTCTTGCGTGTGCTTGTTGGTGACGGAAAATTTTATTTTAGTCTGAAACCAGATCCATTTGCCAAATATAAAACCCCTGCGTATAGGACAGCCAGCTGGCGCGACAAGTGAGTTCGTAAAAAGATATGTAATGAAGTCGGAGAATACACTAGAGCGTCGCAGCTTGACAATTATTGAAGGCATTGCGATTGCTGAGAGTCAACCATCGCTGGAAATTTGGTCGACTGATATGAAAAAATCATGGAGACAGATTAATGATATTCAGTCAGGCTGCCAGATGGTTATTTAAGGTCCTAAAATAGGTCCTAAAATGGATTTTTGCTGTTTGGGGATTTTACTATTTTACTATTACTATTTAAGATTATGATTGCAAATACGTATAAACAGTCAGATGATGTATGGCTGCTGATACTGCTTAGCGTATGACGTTCACGTTTTGTCTTGGCCGTTTTCTCAAAACGATATTTGTTACATTTGTGACACCGACACAAAGTTAGTTGAAAAAACACAAGATAGAAAATCTAAATTTTCATCAGTTATTTAGTGAAATAGTCCAGATGCAATGAGCGTTTTCGGATGTCATAGCTTTAATTTAAGGGTTTGCAAACAAGGGTCGCTATATTGACAGTGGCGCTACTGCAAATGCACACATTTAAACGAAATCAATAATCTTTCTTGAACCATTAATCATGGCATTCGATCTACTTGGCACTATACATGTATATGTTTCTTTGCCATGGCAAGAACCATCGTGCATATGTAGTTTGTGGTATGTAATTAAAGCGCCAACTACGGGAACGGCGACGTGTTCGCTCCAGTGAAAAACACTAGTCCAATTGACATTCATATGTATTCAATAGCCAACCTAGAAATGTTCTATCCTACGAACTTTTTTTGTTAATTTGTTCTCATATGGGGTCCTAGAACACATTCAGCTTGGTTGCCTAAACAGCAACTTTGGGCAACTCTGGTAATTTGCAAAAATCCAAGATGGCGATTGGTCGATATCTGGAAAAGTTTACTTTTGATCCACTTGTCCTAGAATGATGTATAATACCACTTCTAAAGGGGTATTGGGGTGCGTGTGTAGAATCCATTTCTGATGTCATTTTTCAGTTCAAGGTCAAGATCAGATGCTGAAGGTCAGGTGATATACATACCAATAGATAAAATGTAGTTCTACACAATGCTGTGCTATAAGCGTAAGTGTTACGCTATCTTAGTAACTGCAGATATCGCCTAATAATCTTCACCTTTTACCCACTCCCACTCATCATCCAGGTAATCAGGATCAGCAAGACCATCCTCAACATCCTCCTGCTGAAGTGAATGTTGCTGATTCGATTGTGCTTGGAGAAAGGATGGAGAATAAGTACATCGCCAGTCTTCCCGATGGGTTATACGACCCTATGAGTAGTCCCGTCAAGACTATGGACGTTTTAAAGAAGCTTGACAAAGACAACAAAGGCAGGCCAGTCATCGATCTTAAAGACATTTTTATCCGGCTCTTGATGATTAGTCAGCGGCGGCAGATGGGGCTTGGGCCTCTGTTGAACTACGAGATATGTGCAGTGCCTCCATCGCTCTTCGACGAGCATGGTTGTCTCCGCAAATCCAACAAGTCGGGACTGGTCAAGCGCCTGGGTGTGCTCGAGAACTCGCCAACAACTGCTGAAATTGTCATCGTGGATGTTCAGCAGCTGTTCTACCGTATCGTGTGGCCACACGACGGCAGTTCCTCAGATCTGATGGCATTCATCCAGGGTCGTCCGAGTCACTAGCCAGGTGGCACTGAGAAAATCAGTGCCTGCCAAGGATCACCTGGTGAAGTTACCCTCATCTACGAGCTCTCCATCACCAGTCCTCTGCCAAAAAGAAATGCAATCCTTAAGAGCAAGAACAACAAGCAGAGCCTGGTCATGATGAGGCGCACATCACCATAATCTCCTATGTCATTGAGGCTGCCAACTCTGGCAAAAGCGTGATCCGTGTACTTAGAGACGACACATACGTGTTTGCTCTATTGGTCTATTGGGTGTATCGGGAGGAGCTTGAGTGCAAGGTGCAGGTGGAGCGGTGGGATGGGACAGTGCTGGATATCAACGCCACCTGCGCTGACCTAGGGCCACAGTGCCAGCAGTTGCTTGGCATGCACGCCCTCAGCGGGTGCGAAATGACCTCATATCCGTATAACGAAAGCAAGAACAACGCACTAAACACCTGGCTCACTGGGGACTTTCCAGGTTTGGATGATATGATGGCGGAAGTGGGCGCCATGCAGGCGGATCTGATGGAAATGGCAAAAACCTTCTTCATGGCTCTGTATGGTCAGCCACCGGTGACATCCATGGAGTCTGCCCGCTTCACACTCTTCACCAAGAAGAAGAAAAGTCCCAAAGTCAAGGTCCTGCCCCCGACATCCACCTACCTGTTCCTGCACGTTCTGCGAGCCCATCTGCAGGTCATGTTGTGGAAACCGGCAGACCAGCAAGCCCCACCCGATAAGTCAGCCAATATCACTCACTTCGGGTGGTAGATCCGGGATGGCGTCCCCTCTCCTGTTATTGCTCAGGGTGACCTAAGTCCACCACATCTGTGTGATTCATTGTGAGTGTAGGGCACAGGGTAAAAGGTGCAGCACGGAGGTTTGTGGCTGTCACAAAGAACATCTTTCGTTCACGTCATGTCGAGATGGAGGATGCTAAGGAGGAGGATTTTGAGGATGAGAGTGTAGATGATGAGGATGTAGATGAGGCAGGTGAAGGCCATGAGGAAGGTGAAGGCCACGAGGATGTTGAGGATGGTCTTGCTGATCCTGATTACATGGATGATGAGTGGGAATAGATAAAAAGTGAAGATTATTAGGCGATATCTGTAGTTACTAAGATAGCGTAACCCTTACGCTTATAGCATAGCATTGTGTAGAACTACATTTTATCTATATTTATGGATATCACCTGACTTTCACCTGACCTTCAGCATCTGATCTTGACCTTGAATTGAAATAATGACATCAGAAATGAATTCTACGCACCCCAACACCCCTTAAAAGAGGTATTATGCATCATTCTAGGACAAGTGGTTCAAAAGTAAAATTTTCACCAGTCGTCATCTTGGATTTATGCAAATTACCACCAGAGTTGCCCAAAGTTGCTGTTTGGGCAACCAAGCTGAATTTGTTCTTGGACCCCCATATGAGTCCAAATCAACAAAACAAGTTCATAGGATAGAACATTTCTAGGTTCATGAAATGACAAATGGACTCCACGTGTGTAATGTGTTTGTGTTGGTCTCAGTGCCGAACGACTGCCGACTTTAACCACATAAATTACTTCCAACACCGCGATCCTGGCTGACAACGCATGGTTGTTGAACGTGATGTGATGTTTACATGGGCAGTTCTTATCTTGCAGTATCATAACACAGCTTACGTAATCAGTGGATAACTTTCACGAACCTAGTCTTTCCAGTCACGCCGATGCGGTCGCCATTAGTGAGCACGGAATGTTAGCATTTTACGTTATCACATTGCGAGCATTCAATACCAATGATAGAGCAATGCTTCCAAAATCTCACGATCTACCGTTTGCGAGCCAAAATTTACACCCAAACTGCGATTAACCCCCCCCCCCACGAAACTGTGCCGATTTTGAATTCAGACGTACGGCCGAACCTAATATAGAGACTGTTTGTATGATAGAAAAGGCCCCAGATTAACGCCTCCCCTAAATTGGCAATAATCGTCCCCATGGGAGAGAGTCATCTCAAGACAAGGGGCCTAGACTCCCAATCTGTCTCGCTCATACTACGATAAGTTGTAAATTCTCAGAGGTGCGATGTCACATTGCATTACACGCGGCACAGATCTACTGGCACCAGGAGCCTCGCGCTGCAGTGGCGAGCGGGGTGCGTGAGGGAAACGGAACCGCTCCGTGACGGAGAAACCGCTCCATCGGGTTTCTTTTTTAGGATGTATTTATTTATTTGTCTTAGTGCATTTTCTCCGTGAAATATTGTTTAGGCTGTGTGGTTAGGTTCAAAATGAGTAGGACTAATTACTTTTTTAAACCATACAATATCAGTCTGGCGATAGATTGCCTTGCTAAAGCGGTAGTCCGTGAGATTCTAAAAATGAAGAAAAGGCGTGAATTCTACCGGCAAACCTCCGCTGTAGAACCCTTGTTTATACGGAGCATTAATTCGCACCTCTGCTTGCGTGGTTCCTGTTCACTCACAACAAACCCTTGCTGAACCATGTATCTGTGTCACAAACAGTACTGTCGTGACCGGCACCATTGTATATAATATGTGGTGGGTCCGTGTTCCATATATACAACGTATAGTTAGTGAACGGATCGGTACCGGAAAATGCAACTGGCTGGAATAATTAGGCCTACACATATTTAAACAAATCAAGGAAACCCTCCGCGTCAGTTGGATACGCCGTTAGCTACCTCCAGACGGCAGCACCTGCGAGTGAATGACAGAGGCGTCCAGGAAATATTTCAATACTTCTTAGATGGCAGAAACGTGTTGTCGATCGTAACATTATCTCCATCGTCGTTTCAGTTACCTAGACATCGGCAGTTCAAAGGTGCATTGAATACTGCATTAAGATTCTATATAAACAAGACGCTTGTATATTTAATATATAAAATAATTCAGCGATATAACAGTACAATATATACATATATATATATATATATATATATATATATATATATATAACTATTTTTAAAGAAAACATGCATGTTTAGAAAGGATGACTCGTCAGCAACTTACTGGCGCTGTATTACCGGATTGCAGCACGCTTGAAGAGGGACAGTGTGGGGAGTTGAACACTGTCGCTCACCGACACGACGAAAGGTGAACACTGACACTTTCCGACACAACAGAAGGTGAGCACTGACACTCACTAACACATCAGAAGGTGAACACTGATACTCACCAACACGACACAAATGAATACGGACACTCACCGACACTCACCGACACGACGGAAGGTGAACACTGACACTCACCGACACAACAGAAGGTGAACACTTTCCGACACAACAGAAGGTGAACACTGACACTGACTAACACCTCGGAAGGTGAACACTGACACTCACCAACACGACACAAATGAATACGGACACTCACCGACACAAAAGAAGGTGAGCTCTGACACTCACTAACACTTCGGAAGGTGAACACTGACACTCACCAACACGACACAAATGGATACGGACACTCACCGACACGACGGAAGGTGAACACTGACACTCACCGACACGACGAAAGTGAACACGGACACTCACCGAAGCGTCGAAAGTGAACATGGACACTCACCGACACAACGAAAGTGATCGAACACAAACACTCACCGACACAACGAAAGTGAATACGGACACTCTTCGACACGACGGAAGGTGAACATCTACACTCAGCGATTCGAGGGAAGATTAACACGGACACTCACTAATACGGCGGAAAGTGAACACCGACACGACGGAAGGTGAACACATACAGCCACCGACACGAAGGAAGGTGAACACTGACACTTTCCGACACAACAGAATGTGAACACTGACACGCACCTACACGACGGAAGGTGAACACCAACACTCACCGACACGATTGCTTCCAGGACTCGGCCGTCATGCCGCCGACGAGCGTGGCGTTGGTCGGCTGTGAGAGGGGGGCGAGACACAGCTCGGCCTGACTCATCAGTCCCACTGCCCCGGGACAGCTGTCTGTCCGCACACCTACAACAACACGTCGTCACAAAATACCTTAAACGCCAAACGTCTTAGTGTCATCGGCGTAAAAACACGTTAGACAATTACTGGGTATGAATATAACCGTCGCCGTTCAGCAGGCAGTACACGTCTCGTAGACAGCTGTCGATAAGTTCGCAAAGTTAAAAACCGTTATTTGTTTAGTATTAATTAAAATGTCCCCACAACAATACGCTTTGGGGGACATGCGATATTTGCTACCTAAAATCGATAATAAAAAATCATTTGTTTTTCACTCGTTAGGTGGAGCAACTGTAGCAATGTAATTGATACGCACCGACTGCCGAACCTCCCTATGTACGTTATGCTTAGTGTGGGACTTTACGAACACGGGCGACCATTGTTGATGTAAGCTGCTCAAACCCCGCATGTGCTTGCGTGCCTGTGCCCATGCGTTCGTGTGAGCGTGCTTGGAAAGGAATATATTATGTAAACGAGTTTAAATCGATAGTTTTAAATAACGCTCTGACCCCATGAAATTAGCATGCATAATAAAATTTCGTGTTAGCACATTTTATTTATGATAGTTTAGTTTTTGACATATTGTTTTCTTTAAATAATGTTGGTGGTCACACACACACACATTTCGCAAATCTCTTGTAGATAAAACACTTAGCAAAACACGAATGTCGTCACATAAAATATTATTCTGCGAGCTGTCAAACAGTCAGTGAATGTGTGCCTTAATTCAGCACAAAACGCAATCATTGCTGAGAAAATCTGAAACCGTTTATTCCATAGAAGTAAAGTTATTTTTCCCAAGGCCAACCGTTGACAACGTGCGGATGTAATGTTTATTGTATTGTCCACAGATATGTACAGCGAGGTTGGTCGTTGTTTAAACATTTACAACCAGGGCGGTCTGATAATATTGACGATAACATATACCAAATAGACCATTGGCATGTACCCGCAAACAGTCAATTATTTATCCTGCCCCTACTCAGATACCAAGGCGCTAGAGGCGTAACGTGGCATTTACTTCCAGCCTTTTTAACGTCTCCACATACTTTGTTCTTTCATTTGGGACGTCGCGAGTAAAACCCAAATCATAGGAATATCGGCATAGTGCACTAACGTTTCTGTTGTCTTGTGACCGACACATCTGTCCAATTACTCCGCATCCCCGATGACATAACGCCATGGCGTCATGGGCCATTACCGACGGTCTGGCATGATTAGCATGCACCACTCGGACTGTTTTGATTGATATGACAAATGCGCTTTTGCGAGTAAAACACCCGTACGTGCATGTTCCTGTGCACGCGATAGGTGAATTAAAAGCTTGTTTCTCAGTTTAAGCCGGCAACAGTCGGGTTTTTTTTATATGCAGAAATGAATATGATCACACTGCAAACCCGTAAAATGATTACGTCATTTGCTTTTTGCAAATCGTTTATCCAGAGCAGCTGTTTGTGGTTATAAGAACGGTTGTCGCGGAAAACGTGTATATGGATGTGCCTTGGGACAATATTTATATAATAAGGGTGAAGTTAGGAATATACTGATGTTTGTATCGCGTAAGTTCGATTCGATGGCTTACATTTGAAGAAAATGCTACCCAATGTCAAGTAACTGACACCTCAAGGGGAGTAACCACAGCACTACACACCACCACCCTGGTGCAGTGTAGGCGCCTGCATACCGCGCACCGGCATGGTGTAGGAGTGTACACACATCAACCGTGGACGTCAGCACCAACAACTACCTGGAAATCAGCCATCGCTGGATGCCCGCGCCCAACTGAAATGGCGCACGTGTTATGCTTGCGACCACTTGTTGCTCGGTGTCTGCTAGCAAGGGGCCAGGGGACGGTCTCGCTAACATTCTTATGCCCGAATTTTCCCTTTAAAAGCAGTGATATGTGAACTGAAAACTGTCAGCACCAGGACGCGCCACCAGGGCGCGCCACCGGGACACTTCCGGCGGTGTCACAGAAATAGTGTCTTCAGTGATATGACAGCGGTTTTTCGCATTGTTCTTGTAAAAGAAAAATTTAACAACGGATTCTGCTTAGTGGTGGATTGTCCTGATGAGCGCACCATCTTGGTGAAACAGTGCTTAGATGACAACGTTTGATATCACGGCATCTGCATTAATAGATAGCCACACAAACTATGTTGGAAGAAAACATTACAACTCCGCGTGTAGCACTTGACGAAATGGAGACAGGTCTGACACTACAATCAAATTTTTCGGCGTAAGATTATCCAGTAACCACCTTCTCTGTGCGCTAGATTCGATTCCATCTGAAATGCTGTCTGATCCGCCTGCCAACGTGAGTTGGCTGGTTTGACGATTATACGTGTGTAGAATTGTCGAGTATCAGAAAATGCCGCGTGCGAGTGCGGTGCAGAACAACAAACAACAAATCACATTAGCAAGCCTGCGCATTTTAAGGTGTCCCAAACGCAGAAACTGGCACTATAGAAAAGTGAATCTGGCATAGTAGTCTAGTCCAGTGCCCGCGCGGCTGACATCTTGACGCACTTGACAATTATCACTATAAACCTGTGCAACAAAATGGAACTGTTGAATGCATGTCGCATGTCTACTTTGCGTTGACCTTTGAAAGGCGAAAGCAAATGGTGAACGGAATTGTCTGCTGGGCACTGATAGGCCGCCTGTGTTGAGTGGGGACTATGGTATGACGCCTGTACGAGTCGATACCAGTTGTTGCTCCGGCTGATATCTATCTACCAGTTCCGGGCTTTGTGAACAGCGTTCGTTACTAATATTTTGAAGCTCCACATTTTTAACACATAAATTATAGATACTTCATTACATTTATGAAATGTACACATATTTGTACTTCGCTACAAGTAAAAGTACTACTAAAAAAAGTACTTCGTTACTCACGAAAAGTAAACTTTTCTACTCAAGTACAGTAACGAAGTACTTGTACTTTGTTACGTCCCAGCTCTGCATATGAGTACGTCGATGATTACAGTGTTGTTCCAACTGGGTAGCCATTGTTAGACCCATAACCAAGGGCGATAAGCAAATAGGTTAATTTATCCCAGTTACCAGCGCAGTAATGCTGCATAACCTAGGCGAACGCATTGCGCTGAATGCTTTGCTGTAGAAGTGTAATAGTTGGGTATGCTGTCGTAGTCACTGTCCGTTGTTCCGAAGTTCATTTGAAACACTGATATAATTTGGATACCTTTTGATTTGTTTACATCACGTTGGATTTAAAGATTACATTGCATCTCACCCCCATCTCACATAACAATGCTTGTCTGTCTGGCGCCTTCCGTCCACCCAATAAGCACCGCTGCTTAACTCCATGCACTGCACTGAATCCCAGTAGTGTCACATGAATGGAGCTGCATTCGGAGGATTGCTTTGGATCGTCTATTTCTGTCAATGTTTTATATCGCATATGCCCTTTAATTTTCAGACACAATTGCATGAACGTTGTGACGCAATTCGACTTAAAGGGGAGAATAATACGCAGCCGGATGATGTAGGCATGTAAGCTGGTGCGGATGGAGAAGGATTAACTATCAGAGGCCAGAGGCGGAGAAACAGCGAGACTGCAAGAACACGGACACGTGTCAATTGAGGAAGGGAGGCGACGGGTGTGAAAAAGGCGGAAGGTGATGTAAACGTGAGGGTTGTCTATAGGAGCAGCAGAAAAGGGTAACAATCAAAGTAGTGGGGCAGTACACGAGTCGGTATCAACCCTGTACAAAATGAACTAACACACGTACGCACGCACGCATGCACACTCCGAAACACGCACGCGCTCACACACACTTACACGCACGCACACATGCACGTCGATATTTACAATATGTATTTGTAACGTCTCACATCATGACAGTACGTCGACCTGGGACCATCGTCGTCACACCAGAATCATCAAACACCCACTTCATCTAAATGCTACACCGAACATTAAACCTGCGCTATCCCAACAGAGCCAAAGCAGAATAATTAAGCTAAATGCCGCACAAGACCCGATGCTGCTGTTGTGAAACCAACCCACCCTGACAGCTTGAACCTCTAAATCATGCCTCATATTAATAATTATTGATTTTGTAGAATGTCGCCACGAAAACGGACCGATTTGTTTACTTGAGATGAAATCACATAACGCATATTATTGAACTATGTGATCATGAGATACAAAGCACATGTTATCTGCAGTTGTCACTTTCCATACGCTAAATAAATTGCACAGAATCTAGTTACTGTCGTTCCAATTATACTAGCAGAAATGTCTACCATCACGTCTTAATACCATGCCGCATGTAGCGTGATATTCATGCATTGCAGGGTCACCTCGCTCCATGAGTGCCTACACGTGAAAACATCACCCCTTGACAAAACCAATGTTGACATCTCTGGAATGGCATCTCTCTCATCCCGCCTAAGTGGCTCTTCAGAGTGTCACCATATAAGCATGTAAAAGCCGGTAAAGCTAACATGTACCTTGCTATGCCTGGACACTCGACACGGAATCGCACTGCGTGATTGAATCGAATATACACCGGAAGCATTGAACCGTCAAAATGTAATCTCGTCGTTTCGATTGGATTTGGATCAACTAAACCCGGCATAAGAGAACTTTATTGCTCTTATAGGTATCATATGACAATTGCATGTTTTTTTTATTCCAGTGACAATTGCATGTTTTTTATTCCAGTGATTGCTTTTCAGGTTCAGTGAAAAAATCTATCATGTCTTGGCGCTGTTCATGTCCACGGCTTGCGGCACCGAAGCGCTCCTATACGATAACCGTAAGTTCCTGGTCTACCATATTTGTCTACTACTGACGGTGTATTATATATGGAGAGAGCAATAAATAGTATACTCAGGACAAAGTCATATTTTGAGATCAACTATATAGTTGTTTGATCTTCCCTAGATGTTGTAGTAACAACTGCATCAACATTGTCGTTAACAATCTCATGTGTCATGTAAATCCCTACCATCTTTACCACAACACAACGTGAACTCTGTGTGTGTGTGCGTGCGTGCGTGCGTGCGTGCGTGCGTGCGTGAGTGCGTGTGTGTGTGTATGTGTGTATGTGTGTATGTGTGTGCCTATCTGTGTGTGTGTGTGTGTGTGTGTGTGTGTGTGTGTGTGTGTGTGTGTGTGTGTGTGTGTGTGTGTGTGTGTGTGTGTGTGTGTGTGTGTGTGTGTGTGTGTGTGTGTGTGTGTGCATGTGTGCGTGTGTGTGTGTGTGTACATTTTCCAGTAAACTTATATAACAATTCATGCCGCACGTTAGCACCATTTAAAACAGTTTATTTACTTAGGTATTCCTGGAAGTTATAATAGGTCGCCAGGGGGGAACATAATGTTTACTTTCACAATTTATCTTTCGTCTAATGTTCAATTATGGCATACTAATTATTTTGAATAGATTACTTTTAATATTATGTCACTTGTAAAGCGCTACAGATTCAAGAATTCAACCATAAGCTAAGTATATTTAAACTATAAGCATATTTTAACAAGTTTTGGCCCATATATATAAAACTTAAAAAACCGTTAGCCAATATCAATGATTATCGATCACTTTCGCAGGCCTGTAAGTCTCAATTTAATTACCGGTGTTGGCCCCGGTTCAACGTTTTCTAATTAAATAAGTGAGGCTTTATTGTTATTGTTTTGCTCTATTAATTTCTACTGAATATGATAATAATCTGACATCATTATTGTATCACCATTATTCTTATTGGGTGTTTTCTGCTTGTCTTGCTCTGTTGCCGTAAGGGATAAAGATTTTGTTGTATACAAACCATTGACTTCTAATCATTGTAATGTGCTTTTCCTGATCACACTAGAATACATCAGTCTATTTCAATTCTGCATAGCCTGCCATGTATTTATGTTTGTTATAATAGAAAGTTACTGCCAATCCCCCGCTCTACGCCAACATTGAAATCAGCAATAAATCTATTACTAGCAGGAGATGTAAGTCGGAATCCTGGGCCAGCTGTTAGACGAAACATTCGGGTGGCCACTACAAACGTTCGATCTGTACGAGATAAGACAGCCTCACTTTGTGATAGATTAATTTCAAAGAAAATATACACCCTTGCTGTAACTGAGATCTGACTCAGACTACATGATATAGCTGCATACATTGCTGACGTTTCTCCTTCTGGTTACACCTTTCACTGTCGACCACATTTAGTCGGACGTGGTGGTGGTGTTGACTTTCTAGTATCATAGCAGTTCAAAGTTAAATTACATTCCAACCCTGAATACTCCAGTTTTGAGTCCATATGTGCTGAAATTTAAAATTCTTCTTTCTCCGCATACTTTGTTTGTATCTATCGCTCTCCAGGACACCCAGCAAATTTATTTGAAGACTTTCAGGATCTGTTGGAAAATCTGGCAATCAATCATTCCGAATTTTACATTCTTGGTGATTTTAATCTACATTTGGATATACCTTCTACAACTACAACTATGTTTGATGATATTCTGGCATCGTTTGATTGGAAACAATCTTTTCGAAACATAAACATGGCCATTGGCTTGACCTCTTGATAACGCGTTCAACGTGTAATAATATCCACACACCCACTGTTTCAGATGGGTTATCAGACCACCATACTGTCATTGCTAATGTTAGCGTTTCTATACCTTTATTAGAGTCGAAACACAAAGTATCTTACAGAGCCATTCGCAGGATTTACATTACAGCTTTAATGGCTGATATCCTTAAATCTGACCTTATCACATATTCAAAAGAACATTTATCTGACTTATATCAACAGTACTGTCAAGTACTCAAAGCATGACTTAACAAACAAGCACCTGTAAAATCCAAATGTGTGTCAGAAAGACCACCAGCTCCATGGATGACTTCCGAAATTATACTATCTAAAAGACGTCATCGTTATTTAGAGCGTGTATGGTGCAAATCACGCTCGCCTTTAGACAGGTGGCGCTATTCTAGGCAATGTCATCTCTTTAACAGATAAATGGCCAAAGCTAAATCAGATTATTATACAAATATTGTCATAAATAAGTCTGATAATCCGCGTCAGTTATGGAACTGCGTCAACAACAGTCTACATAGACGGCCTGCTCCATCGCTACCAGATCATGTATCAGTTAAATCTCTATGAGACTCCTTCTCTATTCACCTTAAGAATAAAATCAGTATTATTCGTTTTGTTTTCCCAGGTCATACTTTAAGTAATGTCAATGTGGACTTTCCATAAGTAAATGTTCTACTTGAATCATTTGAACCTGCAACAGTTGATGAAGTTAGGAACTTAGTTATGTCCTCCCCAAATATGTCTTGTGAACTTGATCCATTTCCAACAATCTTGCTAAACGCATGTCTCGATACATTAATTGGACATATAACAAATATTATAAATGCCTCACGCATTATAAATGCATCGCTTTGCTCTGGCTGTTTTCCAGATTATATCAAATACGTCCATGTCACTCCACTTCTTAAGAAGTCACCTCTGCCTATACTATACCTAAATAGCAATATACCTATTTTTAATCTAAGCTTTATTTCCAAGATACTAAAAAAGGTTGAAGCAAGTCGTCTAAGTAGTCGACACACAACAGAGACTGCCCTCTTAAAGGTTCTCAATGACATTAAAGTGAACATTAATAATGGTAAAGTGACTGCACTTACCTTACTAGATCTCTCTGCCGATTTTGACACGATTGATCACAACATTCCCATTGAACGCTTATTAAAGTGGTATGTCATATCTGGCACAGCTCTTAGCTGGTTTTCGTCATACCTAACTGACATACACACCATAAAGATTGGGAACTGCTTTTCGGCTGCACTGCCAACTTTATTTAGTGTTCTCCAGGGTTCTGTTCTTCTGCCTTTGCTTGTTACTCTTTACACCACGCCACTAAGCTATGTTATACAAAAACATAACTTAGATCATCACCTTTATGCTGATGATACTCAGATCTACACTTCGTTGGCTACACCGTATACAAATCGCTCCCTTAAGCAACTTAGTGATTGTCTCCAAGATATCTTCCAATGGATGACTGACAATACATTGAAGTTAAATGCAAATAAAACGGAATTGATCATTATTGGTACACCAATGCAGCGTAGTAAATTGGATAGATTTTTCGCTACGCGTATTTTGAATCAGCATATCACGCCAACAACCTTGGTGAGGAATCTATGGTCTTTGATAGTAACTTTTTTCCGACAACACAAATCTCAAACGTGTCGCTGCTGGTTTTATCATATCCGTGTTCTTCGCCGCATTCGCCGGTATATGTCATGTTCTGTTGCTAAAAATATTGCAACCGCGCTTGTTAGCAGCATACTTTGACTATTGCAATTCCCTCCTTTATAATATCGCTATCAAAGGATATTACAAAACTTCAGCGTGTCCAAAATAATTGTCCGGCAAGGGTAGTTACAAGATCTCTTCGTTTTTCTCGCTCTGTTTTTGCATTGGCTTCCTGTACGATATCGTATAATATTTAAAATCTGTACCATTACCGTCTTACTAGTCTAGTTGAAAATATTATATTGTGTATGTGTGCGTGCGTGTGTGCGTGCGTGTGTGCGTGCGTGCGTGTGTGTGTGTGCTAGAACCGCGATCTGTAGGCAGCCGTCACTGTAATGGCAGCTCGTCGTTGCTGACAGTGGCAGTGTGGGTTTGACCCAAGAGCCATTGACAAGGAAACAATGACGTTGACACCAACACCTGAAACATATATTTAGCGCGCAAACCGCAGCTGCACTTGTCTGTCGTATTTGAATGTGTTATACTCTCAGAACCCGTTATTAGCTTGGCTTCATCGTTGTCGGTGAAAATCATATGATAAGTGCGTTGCAATACAGTAGTTGTATTGTGCACACGCAGAAACAAAACATATGTTCATCGACAATATTCCCTGTATATATCGAAGACATTGCTTTTCTGTAAAAAAACAAACAATAGATGCAAAATAGCACTGGTCAGAGGACAATCTACCGAGATCTCTCTATTAAAGGGCTGTATATCAGACGCACTTACGGTTAGTTGCACATAACAGGTAACGTATAACGCATAATGTATAACCCTTGTGGCAATAGATCTAATTCAAGTGGGATACGATATAACGTTCTTCAGAAACAGACCTCCCCGTCGTTATCTCTTAAGAAAAAGATTGCTAAAAACTGTTTTGTGTCTGACGCTTGTTAAATGCCCTAACTCAATTACGGAAATGGGACGTTTCCACTGTCACACTCGTGTTGCACTCCAATTTAATTCTGCCGACGGCGACATATAGATGAGGGACCTGTCATCATTTGTTCTCCATCATCGACCGCTTTGATGTTTTCCAGCCTAACACGAAGGTGACAATAGCTGCATACACACCTATTAAAACGGTTTAGCTAAACCGTTCATCTTTGAAAATTGTGAGCGTTCACACATGCAATAGCTAAACCGTTTTAAGGAGGAAGTTTGTATGCGCACATGCGCAAGCTGGCATAACAAAGTGGCCGACCATGCCCTGACCCCGCCTCGGCGCCCTCGCTCAGCCTCAGGCTCAGGTCGCGGTTCAGACCATCGGCAATGCGCCGATATATAATTATATTTCGGCCGGTTCCTTCTAAATCGGCTGCACCATATCGTCTCCCCACAACTGCAGTAACAGCCGAATTTCCCCATCGTCCCACCAACATCAGGACTGCCCAACATTACGGATTTTCCGTAATCATTAAGGAAATTAACCTCAGATTACGGCATTACGGAAACTGCCGCCGTATTACGAGAATACAGATATCCCTTCAAAAAATGATACACATTAAAGAATTGCAAAATTTATAAATGATGACACTCTAGATGCCCTGAAGAAACTGTCATAATTCACTTGTTACAATTTATCAATACATATTTTGTCCACTACACGTTCTACAAAGTCAGTACAGTGAGGTCATCCAATGCTGTGCCTGTGTACAATGTTACAACTTTGATTGCCACCAGCCAGGTGATGACTGCCGTGGCACGTGGCAATGAACATATTATTATGTCTGTATCTGTCAGTTAACAGCAATTACAGCGGCCAAAATATCAGTGTCATTAATGCATGTCTGCACATCAAAAACATTTACAGGTGTAGAATTATATAATGAAAGTAATAATTTCTTTAAGATGACATTAGGTAGAACTATTAAGTTACATTGAATAGTTATGGTTTTCTGAAACTTATGAATAAGTTATAAAATGTAATTATAAAATGTCTTAGAAGAATAAAAAATGAGTATTATAATTGTTGTAATTGCAATATAAAACTACATATTTTTATTGAAAGGTTTGTTATTTGAATACAACAATTTAACTTTGTCATTGACTGTTAGTAATAATTATAATGTTTCCTGCTGTTTCCTGTGGACGGGGAGCGGGGCGGGATGCAACGGGGGGTGGGGGTATGCGACGGGGGTATGTGTGTGTGCGACGTGGGATCATTACGGAAATTGTTTTATCAGGTAGGCAGCCCTGAAACATACACTAAAAGAAGATGATAGGTAGAAGAATATTAGGAAGGAACGATGTAGCATTATTATAATATAAAAAAACATTTAATTTATTTATTGACCATTGCAATTGGCCAGCGTACCAATCCTTCGGCGCTATTTGTAATGCCGTTCAAAGCCATTGAAGCATTACGTGGCGGTTTATTAACGTCGAAATGAGACAAATAAAAAATGTTACAACGACGGCAATGTTATTTATTTATTTATATATACCTGTGTCCGAATGGTCAATCTCTCCCTCAGCCAAATCTGCCTGATATTGTGATCTCGCTGGATATCGTGCCACGCACAGACACCAATATTTGGATTTGTTGATCACTGGGAGTTTAAACACCTAACAAGGAAAGTTATGTTTATCGAAGAAAAATTACACAAATAGTTTTTTAATACACATTTGTAGGCCTATACGCATTGCATTTTTATCGCAAACACCAATTAAACATATCGATGATGGTGATGTAAACAGATGCCATATTTCACTTTATTGAACGAAAATGTACTCAGCTATTCATAATAATCATCACAGGGAGGCACTGGCGCAGTGACCGGGCCAGGGAGGCACTGGCGCAGTGACCGGGGCAGGGAGGCAGTGGCGCAGTGACCGGGGCAGGGGCACTGGCGCAGTGACCGGGGCAGGGATGTGCTCCCGCATCTGGGGCCGGTTTCATGTCACCTACTTAGCGGCTACGAAAGTTTATTTAGCGCTAAGAAGGTTGTCGTAGGAAATGACGCGCTTCATGTCGTCTGCTTAGACTATGCAGTGAACACAACGCCCTACTTAGCTTATGCCGACCATGAATGAGCACGAACATGTGAACCGAAAAATGACCATTCGATTAACGCGCGGGGTCTGGGAGGGCGCCGCCGAATGGACGTTCAACTTACCCACTAAGCGGATAACATCGTATTGAATATATAAATTTTGTTCCTTAGTTGCGGCAATCACAGTTTGAACTTGGTTGATGATTTTCCAATTAGGAACCATTTGTTGTGGCAAAAAGTTTTGGGACAATTGAACCGTTTTATCGCTTTTTCGTACGTTTAACTAGGCGATATGAGAAATTAAGACACACGGGCGCACTCGAGTCAAACGGAAGTCAGAAACCCGTTGTAGGCTTTGGAGTGTCAGAGTGGAGACTATCATAGCTGTAAACGATTGTTTCGATGACATTGTGAGTGGTTCTTCGAAAATCCGACTGAATTACCAGAAACCAGGGGCGTTGCGGGTGGTTGATTCACAGGAACCAGTCTTGCACAGCTCGTGTACATATGTCTGGTGGAAAAATCTGTTTTAAAGAGAAAGCTTTTAAGTTTAACTGTCATTGAACAAATAATTAGCGATCCACACAAATCTACGGTAAATTGCCAAAAAGACTAAAATCATATCACAGTAATGAGTCAGTAAATTCAAAGATGCTTGTGTGATTTGATTTTGTAGTTCTTTCATTCAGCGAAACACCAATTTTTAACTTCAGCTGGTCACTATATTCTATATATCAGTAGACATACTGAAATATCCATATATGTTTGGAACATCATATTGATCTAGAGCCTTAACCAAATCACATCTTATAAATGCTATTCTTCTTTGGTGATTTCTAGTAACATCCAGCTGGCCGTCAGTGATACCAGACAGTCAATCTGTTGTGAGCTTATGCTGGTCACTTCTCGTGGATACAATGAATCTTTGTATTCAACAACACACAAATCACCCACCATGCGCACTATCTAAACCGAAGACTACTTCAACGCCTGCCAAGACTGGCATCTAGATCAGCAATAAGCGACTTAAAAGATATTGGTTAATTATTTGTTAGTCTCGATTACGTGCAATGTTGTGCGAGTCTTCGTATCCAACCTTTATTGTAAAAACTTGTATTGTGATGTCAAAACGTATATGCAATTATACGCAATAACTTTGACGTGATACTCTGTCAAATGTACCAACGTTTATCACAGTTTGTTGATAACAAATGATATTTATGCTTTGTCATGTATTGTGCAGATATATATATATATATATATCTATATATATATATATATATATATATATTATATTGTGTGTGTGTGTGTGTGTGTGTGTGTGTGTGTGTGTGTGTGTGTGTGTGTGTGTGTGTGTGTGTGTGTGTGTGTGTGTGTGTGTGTGTGTGTGTGTGTGTGTGTGTGTGTGCGTGTGTGTGTGTAATCTGTGTGTGATAGACGTCAAACAAGTGCTTTGGAGAGTGTCGCATTCCAGGATGCACAGTGCTGAACTTCGACAAGGGCACGCATGTTTGTTGCGGCAACGAATTGTACCCGATAGATCCAAATATGACGTGCTGCTATGGAAAGATGATTGATGCACGTGCGGGCGTCTGCGTCCTGGGAATGATACGATTACATAATCCATTTAGTAAGTATACAGCGTTAATGAGATGCAACCTTAATGTGTGTGTGTGTGTGTGTGTGTGTGTGTGTGTGCGCGCGTGCCCGCGCGCGCGTGCGCTCGTGTGTATGTGCATACGTGCGTTATGGCGTGTATCTGTGTTCGTACAGTGTATGTGCTTGTGTGTGCATTTGCATGCCTGTACTAGTAAACGTACACAAACTACTATGCATCCACTCTGCATACATAATCATTGTGTATCCTTTTTCTTATGCAGGTTGCGATGGAATATATTACGACAGAAAAGTTTCATTTTGCTGTAATAAGAAAATCTACAGCAAGTCACCCATCATTGGCTGTTGCATTCGCCAGTTGTACGACCCTACCAAGTATCACTGTGCAACTTTCATGAAGACACTTGAAAAAATCCAGTGAACATACGTTAACATATAGTTTTATATCATTATATACGTGCTGACTTTATTTTAAAATTAATATTACAGACCGTGCACCACAATCAGCCTTTTAGCGTCGTTGATGTTTATGGAGCGTTTATTACCAGGCTCCCCAAAAACGTCCAACTCCCCCCCCCCCAGACCTCGAGCGGAACTCTTTTGCCTCAGAATGGGGGTGAGTCCCCAGCATACGGGCCATGACAATACGTATTTATACAACCACCAATTCCTGTAATTATCAAAGCCAATTTACTTCACAACATACGTTAAACGTGGGAAATAAACAATTTGTGGAAAGGTTCTTCTTGTTTCTATGTCGCCAAACTATTTATTTCCATAACAACATAGTCACAACCTACACGAAACTTTACACATCACATTAATCCCTGTATGGTGACTTTATGTCCCTAATCTTATACATCCGGTATTCCAAAATCCCCCTCCATTGTCACACATTTCCTACTTAAATGTTTGTCAGATGCTAAGCCAGTTGGTTGTTATACATAGACCACGGTGCATTGTCGCATATATGATCAATCAAACGTTGTGTCTGATAACAAAGTAGCAGGAGCATCACACATTCATAGTCGCCATAGATGATCAATCAAACGTTGTGTCTGATAATAAGGTAGCAGGAGCATCACACATTCACAGCCAGTGCCCCCATCACAGCCATGCAAAGACCATGTACATATGTCGGGTTTAAAACACCTGTACGTGCGATGCCCCGTCGATGTTTACAAAAATATCCATGTATTACTGCGCCCGCATGCCTAATGACACATCCATCCAGACGATGTTATTGCAAATAACGTCTATCAACAATCTAGCGAATTTGCATTCTCAAGTGCATGGATGAGTACTACATAAACAACTGTTTTGATTTCACATATCACAATTCAAGTTGCCCTACATTGCATTGCCCAACTATGCTCTGACTTCTATTAATTATTAAAAACTAACCGGAAATGAACTTTCGATCGATGGCCACGAGGAGTGTTCTCCATCGCGGCGCCATTACAAGTGAGTTTTTATTGGCTTTTTCTATTGCACTGTGACTCACACAATACGCGGAGTGAATGCAGATATAATAAAATTGCGGCGTAAACGTAATTTTGCCACATAATATTATGTAAAAAACATTGGAACACAACAGTTTTATTGCTTCCTGGCACGCACAGTTAATGTTCCCTATGAGTTTTGGTGGAAGAAAGTAAAAACTGAGCAGATAGTAAGGAATGTGTTTAATAATGGTGTGACAAAATTAGGGCACATTAGGAAGAGCCCAGAATAGCCAAAGCGGAAAGGCAAACAAGACGCCATAAAAAAACTTACAAAAAGATATGAGGTTGTAAAAGTTCCAAACGTTTGTAAATTGACATAATTATTTCAATGGCAAATGACTGATACATTATTCGTGAACATGTTCATCGAATTGGAAGAAGTAATGAACTTTGGTTCACATCATCCGCTACATCAGAAAATAGGTGTCATCAAAACATCACTGGACAGATGCAACAACATCGTAACTGAGCCAGAGGACAGAAGGAAAGAGGTGGAGCACATCACCAAGGCGCTACAGCAGTGAGTACCCAAGTTGGACCATAAGGAAGATGAGGCAACAACAACAACATTGTCTCTGCGTGCGACAGTAGAAATCTGCAATACGTCCTCATTAATTACGTTGTTGTCGCGTGGGAGTTGTATGGATGGAGCAACTACGATCTAATCTGTACGGCAGTAGCACGGCTGCAGTTAATTAAGATATCACATGGCAGCGCAGATTATCGTGGCATCGTCTAGCATCGCCAGTCGATTGGCTGGACTGTGTCGCGTACTATTCCCTTATCTGATACTATCTGTTATTCGCAGGCTGCATTGTCGCCTTCCGGGAGAAAACGGCACGAGATGCACCGGGAAACAACGCCACGTGATCAAACTCTGGTATTTACTGCGTTATTGGCTCAATTCCAGCTAGATGAGTTGAGGAAATGAAATCTTACGGACATACCATATATTGGGCTGGGCGTATGCAGTCAAAGTATAATTATACGGTAGGCGTAAGTGAAATGGCATGCTGCTGGTTGCGTTATTTAAGGTATAGCTGAAAGAATGTTCCTAATATACACGAGAATAGGCCTTACTGATTTCATGAAGCCATGGACTGTAACAAACGACAGCAGCGTACACCACCTAAGTATCCATATGTACGTCAATGTGTATACAATATAACAAGTCCTTGTAGTATGTATGTATGTTGATACATTGAGTAATCATCAACTATAAAAACAAGTCATATACTCTTCTGATTTGTGTCATGTAAATTTTGTTATTGTTTATATTTATGGGGTAGGTCCTGCGCTAGCGATATTATATATCTTAATGGGAGTCTCCCGACCCTATCTATTACTTACGTTATTCATTGTATATGTATCGCATTTATAGGTCAAATAAATTGATTCACTCACTTGCTCGGTCGCTCGCTTATTCGCTCGCTCACTCATTCACTCATTCCTTCACTCACACAGTCATTCGCTCGCTCGCTCACTCGTTCACTCGCTCATTCGCACACTCGCACACTCGCACACTCGCACACTCGCACACTCGCACACTCGCACACTCGCACACTCGCACACTCGCACACTCACACACTTTAGTCACATGTCAGGGCATCGTTGTAAACTTCTTAACAAGCGACAACCCTAGACTCACGTCCACCTGGAATTCAACATTGAGTCGAGTTCTTGGTGTCTCGCCTTTTAGATCACTTATGTATGAATTGACGTTTCCTTCACCTTCACTATATCGTGCGGATTTGACTCGTTTTTAGATGGCACTATATTGAGCCATGCTCTCAGTTCCGAGGCCAGTGCGTTGATGTGGTGGCACTAAGACGTCGTATATCGCAGATTAGGCGTGGTGCTCCCGGGGGAGAAAGTCTGCACTGCCAGTGGCGGCAGAGTAAAAATAGGTGCAAAATGACGATCACGATGTGGTTTAGGCTGGCTACATGAACAGCTAACATACGATATTAGCAGCGTCGCTAAAAGAGCTACCAAGTAGGACCACGGTTGGCGTTAACAGGTGTGTCAGACGGTTTAGTGTAAAACACTTTTGTTATAAAACACACGCCGCTTAGGCTATTTTATATACAGTATCCGCACTTGTTTTCATTGACCGTTAATGTGTTTATAATCAAGCACATTAGATCCTGGTAACGCCTTGCATCAGAATATAATGACGATATGACAGGGTTGCTGTATATCAGACTGTTGTTTACCAATATATAAGACTAGTCTCACAGGAGATCCTGCGTGTCAGGTTGTTGTTCTACCAGCATATAATACTAGTCTCACATGGTGCTCTGTATGTCGGACTGTTGTTCCACCAATATATATAATACTAGACTCACATGGTGACCTGTGTGTCAGACTGTTGTTCCACCAATATATAATACTAGCCTCACATGGTGCTCTGTATGTCGGACTGTTGTTCCACCAATTTATAATACTAGTCTCACATGGTGCTCTGTGTGTCAGACTGTTGTTCCACCAATATATAATACTAGTCTCACATGGTACTCTGTGTGTCAGACTGTTGTTCCACCAATATACAATACTAGTCTCACACGGTGACCTGTGTGTCAGACTGTTGTTCCACCAATATATTGAACACTAGCCTCACATGGTGCTCTGTATGTCTGACTGTTGTTCCACCAACATATAATACTAGTCTCACATGGTGCTCTGTGTGTCAGACTGTTGTTCCACCAATACATACACTACTAGTCTCACATGGTGACCTGTGTGTCAGACTGTTGTTCCACCAATATATAATACTAGTCTCACATGGTGCTCTGTATGTCGGACTGTTGTTCCACCAACATATAATATTAGTCTCACATTGTGCTCTGTGTGTCAGACTGTTGTTCCACCAATATATAATACTAGTCTCACATGGTGAACTGTGTGTCAGACTGTTGTTCCATCAATATATGCAATACTAGTCTCACATGGTGCTCTGTGTGTCAGACTGTTGTTCCACCAATATATACAATACTAGTCTCAAACGGTGACCTGTGTGTCAGACTGTTGTTCCACCAGCATATAATACTAGCCTCACATGGTGCTCTGTATGTCAGACTGTTGTTCCACCAATATATAATACTAGCCTCACATGGTGCTCTATATGTCGGACTGTTGTTCCACCAATATATAATACTAGCCTCACAGGGTGTTCTGTGAGGGAGGGAGGGAGGGATGGAGGGAGGGAGGGAGGGAGGGAGAGAGGAAGGGAGGGAGGGAGGGAGGGATGGAGGGATGGAGGGAGGGAGGGAGGGGGGGATAGACGGGGAGAGGTAGGGAAGGAGGGATGGCGAGAGGTAAGGAGGGAGAGAGGGAGGGGCGGAGGGGAGAGATGAGAGAGGGGGTAACGAAGAATACTAGCAAGGAAGGCCTACACTAACTGAAAGGGGGTATATCTGTATGGCTGACTGCATGTATGCATGTATGCATGTATGCATGCATACATTCATGTATGTTTGCATGTATGTATGTATGTATTTATATATGTATGTATGCATGTATGCATGTATGTATTTGGTGAAATGCGAACACATGCACTGCGGAACAATGTATATAGATTAATGATGCCCACTGTATTTTAAATGTATTCCACACACTTGCATAATTAAACTAACTGATAGCCATTTCTCAGGAAGTCTGGTAGAATTACCTACGCACATAGCCACGGTGCGAAACAAAGAGAACTACTGACGACGTGTAAACAAACACGGTTTATTTATTGGTGTCAGAATGTTTACGTAACCCACGTTAGCGGCAGACTACACAGAAGGGCTCCTTAAAGGGCAACACCAAATGGAACCTTTCACGAACCATCTTAAACAGCTGCGTTGAAACATTTCGTATGCTGCGGCTAATAGCCAGGCCCATGAACAAGTGTCGCCTATGTTATCAAACGGTTATGATGCGGGCGTGCCCCTTGTACAAGGCAATACGGAAGAAATCATAAAACGAATGGTTAGTTCTGATGGAAATGGATAGTTCTGATGATTCGCGAGCACAGTCCATTTCGCGTGATTGTAAGAAATGTGACGTCACTAATTTTTAAATGTCATGAGAACCACTAGCGCTACTAATGATTACAACAAATCAAGATCACACGCCTCTAGTTATATTTTTAAAAGCATTCGTTTATCCTCAGTGACTTATTTGTGTGTATGTTACCATACGCTGCCTGTTGCGCATACATGGTGACATGTGGTGACCTACTGGGTAATTAAGCTAGGATACCTTTAGCTCCCCAGGTTATCCTAAAAATGGGCAGTTTTCGTAAAATATTAACACGCCCGCCGGTGTTTCGAAAATGGGAACACTAAAATCGGTACGCATTTTCCATCATCTTCATAATTCAACGTTTAGTATATGTGGTAGCGTTCCTGTGCTATTGACTCTGCCCAGATGATTTCACCGTGGTAAAGTTGTTTTAACGGTCGCCATTCGCAAACTGAAACAAATCATTGCACGTTTCGCTCTGCATTATTTTCAATAATACGTAGTCATAGCAACAAAACACGTTGTTCTATTACAGGAACTCGCCTCTCGAACCTCGGGTGGTCACAAAACGCACGGCCTTGCGTATGATTATTGGTAGTTTGCTCCTGAAACGTATCGCAGAGGAAATATATTTCTACACTAGCGTCACAGGATCGTACATTAGTGCATATTGGCGCTATTGCGAATATCAGAACGAGGACAAAAACAGGTACGGACTACAAAGCGGACGAACCAAACTGCGAAGAAACTAGCGCCATCTTGACGCAACGCAGATGTGAGTCGCCCGCCAGCCCGTTCCCGGCTCCGTGGCTCTAGTGATCACGTCGTGCACACTCCAAACATTTACCGCCGTTATGTGACAGATGCGGCGTGTTTAGTTTATCACACACTCGAGTGTACAATGCGGCCTGGCATGTACAACTTAGTTTGGCGTATAAATATTCCTCGTCCAGGCTGCGCGCACTGCAAAGCCGATTCTGAATTCAGCTTTGTAACCACCGGGAGTCAGTGTTAATTATAGATAATGCCCAAGATACGAATAACGTCATGAAGGTTTATAGCGCGTTGTCGTCGTAATAACATGATGTTATAGTATGAAATATATCATATTTACATATATTCGCCGCAAAAAATAGTGTGCTTGTGAAGTACACCGATATCTGTTTATATGCATCGTATGTCCCGTATGGAGGAGAGAGGAGGAGAGAGGAGGAGAGAGGAGGAGAGAGGAGGAGAGAGGAGGAGAGAGGAGGAGAGAGGAGGAGAGAGGAGGAGAGAGGAGGAGAGAGGAGGAGAGAGGAACAGGGAGGAGGAGAGAGGAGGAAAGAGGAGTAGAAAGGAGGAGTGAGGAGGAGAGAGGAGGAGAGAGGAGAGAGGAGGAGAGAGGAGCAGGAAGGAGGAGAGAGGAGGATATAGGAGGATAAATGGGGAGAGAGGAGGAGGGTGGAGGAGAGAGGAGGAGAGAGGAGGAGAGAGGAGGAGAGAGGAGGAGAGAGGAGAAGAGAGGAGGAGAGAGGAACAGGGAGGAGGAGAGAGGAGGAGAGAGGAGGAAAGAGGAGGAAAAAGGAGGAGAGAGGAGGAGAGAGGAGGAGAGAGGAGGAGAGAGGAGGAGAGAGGAGGAGAGAGGAGAGAGGAGAAAGGAGGAGAGATGAGCAGGGAGGAGGAGAGAGAAGGAGATAGGAGGATAGATGGGGAGAGAGGAGGAAAGATAAGGAGAGAAGAGGAGGATGGAGGAGAGAGGAGGAGAGAGGAGGAGAGAGGAGAAGAGAGGAGGAGAGAGGAGGAGAGAGGAGGAGAGAGGAGGAGAGAGGAGGAGAGAGGAGCAGGGAGGAGGAGAGAGGAGGAGAGAGGAGGAGAGAGGAGGAGAGAGGAGGAGAGAGGAGGAGAGAGGAGGGGAGAGGAGGAGAGAGGAGAGAGGAGGAGAGAGGAGCAGGAAGGAGGAGAGAGGAGGATATAGGAGGATAAATGGGGAGAGAGGAGGAGGGTGGAGGAGAGAGGAGGAGAGAGGAGGAGAGAGGAGGAGAGAGGAGAAGAGAGGAGGAGAGAGGAACAGGGAGGAGGAGAGAGGAGGAGAGAGGAGGAAAGAGGAGGAAAAAGGAGGAGAGAGGAGGAGAGAGGAGGAGAGAGGAGGAGAGAGGAGAGAGGAGAGAGGAGAGAGGAGAGAGGAGAGAGGAGGAGAGATGAGCAGGGAGGAGGAGAGAGAAGGAGATAGGAGGATAGATGGGGAGAGAGGAGGAAAGATAAGGAGAGAAGAGGAGGATGGAGGAGAGAGGAGGAGAGAGGAGGAGAGAGGAGAAGAGAGGAGGAGAGAGGAGGAGAGAGGAGGAGAGAGGAGGAGAGAGGAGGAGAGAGGAGGAGAGAGGAGCAGGGAGGAGGAGAGAGGAGGAGAGAGGAGGAGAGAGGAGGAGAGAGGAGGAGAGAGGAGGAGAGAGGAGGAGAGAGGAGGGGAGAGGAGGAGAGAGGAGAGAGGAGGAGAGAGGAGCAGGAAGGAGGAGAGAGGAGGATATAGGAGGATAAATGGGGAGAGAGGAGGAGGGTGGAGGAGAGAGGAGGAGAGAGGAGGAGAGAGGAGGAGAGAGGAGGAGAGAGGAGAAGAGAGGAGGAGAGAGGAGAAGAGAGGAGGAGAGAGGAACAGGTAGGAGGAGAGAGGAGGAAAGAGGAGGAAAAAGGAGGAGAGAGGAGGAGAGAGGAGGAGAGAGGAGGAGAGAGGAGGAGAGAGGAGAGAGGAGAGAGGAGAAAGGAGGAGAGATGAGCAGGGAGGAGGAGAGAGAAGGAGATAGGAGGATAGATGGGGAGAGAGGAGGACAGATAAGGAGAGAAGAGGAGGAGAGAGGAGAAGAGAGGAGGAGAGAGGAGGAGAGAGGAGGAGAGAGGAGGAGAGAGGAGGAGAGAGGAGGAGAGAGGAGGAGAGAGGAGGAGAGAGGAGGAGAGAGGAGGAGAGAGGAGGAGAGAGGAGCAGGGAGGAGGGGGAGAGATAAAAAGCCTTATACCAATATGATTGCATGGAATAATCAAAGAATATTACGTTGTTTAGCGGTGAAACATGTTAAGTTTATTTTTTAATCCCCTTTGTTTAACTGTTTTTATTAGTTATTTTGCCTGTAAGTCAGTCACAATTTTAATGCTTGCGTATTGTGACACATAAACAAGCAAACTAATTTACAGGTTCAATGTTTATCTTGTCTATTTGCAAGATAGAAGACACAGAGTCAAAATTCGCGGGAAACAGCGAGAACATGTTTATGCCCATGATGCTTTGCGCAGAGCCGAAATGAGCCGAGCACCGTACTAATAAGAGCGGGTCATGTTTGCGAAGCTGTAAGTAAAATCGAATATGACCGCCAGCGAATTTCTTCCTACTGTTTATCTCAGGTTGCTCAACTTTCGCGACTCGGTGTCGCGGAGTGGATTTCCTGTTACACGTTTATCGTATGTTGCTGGGGGTAGGTCGCCAACGCAATGTGATATAGCGATGTTGTTGGCGATATTACCACTGCGGCAGCACAGGCTGTAACGCCAGTTCCGATTAGAACGATCCTAACCGTGATGCGACCAACTAGAAGCCCTACAACGTTCACAAAAGGCAGGATATGCATTCTTCTCTTAGGGGTTCAGCCCATTTCGGCTTTGTCAAAACCTTAGTGGGTTTAAAAATACACTGGCTGTTTTCTACGAATTTCGATATCAAATCTCCTGACCTATAAATAGATGGGGAGAACAATCGGTGCGGATTTGCTTAGGCATCACAATTATCTAAACTGGGATAGGCAAAATAGATAAAAATTACGAAAAAAAACGTGTTTTATAAACTTCCGATATTACTACTTAATCTGTTATTCATGATGTAATTATTGCACACATTAATTATGGTATTAACGTAGGGGCTTCAAGTACATTGGATTGTCAAAAGGTGATATCGCGGAAATGTTTGCCAAATGGTATCACGGGCGTCAAACAATAAAATGCGTGTATGTGGGGAAAGATGGTTATCACGTCAAGGTTCAGATATGCAAACAATAGGAAGTGTAAATATTGATGCATAAACACTAGTACATTTGTTATTATGAGGTATTTTACGCGTACCTTTCTCAAACACGTTAAATAATACCTTAAAAGAAAAAGTGAACAAAACAGTTACATATACACACTGTCAAATATTGACCCATATACAAAAAGGTGTCTAAGTGCTAACAAACTATCAGCATATTGACAACCAAAGTAGTTGACTTTGATGTTTGCAGTGTATGACAGAACCGTAAGGAATTAATACACATTCCTGTGAGTTTTGTTGCGACAGTATTGTAAGCAGTGTAATAAACGCAAAGCTCGTTATTTCAGGAAAGGACAACATTTAACAATGTTTAACCATAACTTCGACAGTGTCCTGTCATCAGTTTATGTTTGTTTGTGAACGATCATAGGTTCAATATCACGTAAAAAACTTGACAAAACATGCGACTGGCCTAAATACGCTCAACTATCACTGCAGGACCTAAACGTGTCCCAGAAATCCCTGTACGCATATGTGCAACAGTGTCAACAGTTGAACTAATTCAGACTAAGAACACATCCACTGCATAACCGTGACAATCGCAAACGATAAGCCGTTCATGTGAGAAAAACTTATCGATACAAGCTTAAACGACCAGATTTTTAACACACACGCACACACGCACACACGCACACACGCACACACGCACACACGCACACACGCACACACGCACACACGCACACACGCACACACGCACACACGCACACACGCACACACGCACACACGCACACACGCACACACGCACACACGCACACACGCACACACGCACACACGCACACACGCACACACGCACACACGCACACGTACACACACAAACACACGTTCACACACACGTACACACAGACACACACACACACACAAACACACACACACACACACACACACACACACACACACACACACACACACACACACACACACACACACACACACACACACTTACACGTTTTGTTTGTTTCGCAGTTTATCGAAGCAACTTTTCTTACAGTGGCATGGCTGGTAGTATGTCGTATAAAGCCAGAGAGGCATGCTGAGCCACCCATTAGTTGCCCATGACACAATAGGTTCAAGGAAAAATAATAACAAAGTACCAAAGGGATGCTTGACCAGATGCTTCCACCACCACCCCCCACACACGCACACGCACAAATAGGCAACTGTTTTCTTGACATTTGCTTGTATGCGTTTTCATTGTGGGTTGTGTTTCTTCCATAATCACAAACAACAGCGATTTAAAGTCGGCTTACTAAAATACCGGATATCTCGATGTCTGGCATACCGCCACCAGGTTCGGTTGAGTCAGTATAACAATATAGTAGAAAATCATTGCTGGGAGGAAACCACCGAAAGACGGACCTCTTCAATTGTGTGTCCTTTGGTGACTATGTAGGTCGATACACGGCGCGAATTTGCGACAGATGATACCAGGAGTCCCAACGGAGGTTGCTCATTCTTCCGTTGCGCGCTTTGATTAACCGTCGACGACTCTGCGTTCGATTTAGAACATCTTTGTACATTTTCTTTGACCGCCTTGTGATTGGCAACCGGTTTTCAGATGGCCGTTAAACGGCGTCTTGGGTGAGAGATCTTCGGTCATACGAGCCAGGCGACGCATCCCGGTGACAGATGTTAGTCAATGGACGTCACATCTCTAATAATAGAAAAACCGCCTCCTTTGTGCGCACGTTGTCGTCGCATAGGGACATTGAATAATACATATGATAGTGCATCCGTATAGACATTCGGCAGAACACAATTTACGAATTAATAATTCACAACTAAAGAAGTGACGTGCAGCTGTCCATGATTCCATTCGTTCCGTTTACCACCAGTCACATATGAATCAGTCAACGTCGTTGTTGGAAATGTCCTCGAATCAAAAACACAGAAACCGGTTCATCATAGCTCACCGTAAACTCGACATTACAAGTTGCTGCATGTTGTTTACTGAGTCGACACTGTTGAAAAACAACAGTTGACACGGAATTGGTGATACATATGACCAAGGTATATTAATTAATTATACACATTAAACATGCGCCATGAATGTCAAAAATATTGTTGTGTTGAAAGTAGTTCATAAGACATACACAGCGGAGGTCATAAAGCCATTTGCAATGGAATTCATACGAGTTTTGGGAATGCCACAAGAGACACAATTGCTAGGCGTCTTGGCCGTAATTAATACACCTAGGCACTGGAATGTATATCGGTAATTGGATCTGTGCGACACGCTGGATTCATCAACACAAATTGCGCACATATAAGGCAGTCAGCATGGTTTCCGTATCGTCACATAACGGATGTATTTAGAACGTCCAACTCAATCCAGATGTATTGTGGGTTCGAATCCTCTTGCGGCGAGCCCGTTAATTTTACTTTACTGCAGTTCACGAAGCTGTATGAACGAGTGCCTGGCTATAGACAGTAGTGGAAAGTTGTGTACAAACAACATTCCCGCAGTAATGGTCACCTGGCGTAATGCTTCCTACATAAGTCAAGATTGTGTTCGAATGAACTGGTCTGTCATAGAGTAAAGTATAAAGAATTCTGTGCAGTCCTAGGGACTGGATACCGCGCTATATAGGAATTTACTTTTTATAATCTGGGCAGTGACTATAATGATTCGTGATCCGAAATACCTGGATTAAGAGAAACGTCTAAAAGAATGTTGAGGCATTTCCTGGTTGTTCGTAATAGTAAGCCTTTATTGTGTATCCACTTAGATCTAAAACATTGAGTTTATGGTATCGCTACGATGTTTGAGGTATTTGTCACTTTTGTTTTTAAACATATTCAAATAGCTAGCATTAACACAATTGGTACATACTATGCACAGTTCATTTGTATTACTCTGCGAGAATAAGTACTTTACGATATTTAGTCTAGACTTCCTTCTCTGTCAGTACTTCAAGTCCTCTAGGTTTTCTATATACAAATAATTATATTAATATTTTCATAATTATTCAGTATATTAAAGCGTCTATCTGATCACCTTTAGTAGCCTGGCATCTATAGTTTAATGCTAGCTACTTGAATATGTTTAAAAACAAAAATGACAAAAAAATACCCCAGAAGGGCCTATAAATATATAACGTATTTTTGTGGCGATAACATAAACTCGATGTTTTTAGATCTAAGTGAATACACAGTAACGGTTGATTATTACGAACAACCGGGAAATGCCTCAACGACCACTTAAGCTACTATTTCAACGACTACTTAAGCTAATATGGAAATGTTCATCTGCATAATTCTTCAGTAACGCGTTCGCACTAGCCATCGATTGTATCACACCGGCGCCTGCACGAGACGATAACAAAACAATTTATTTTGATACTGAATTTTGCTACGAGCGTTATGGCGAGCAGACAGTCGCCAACCCGCGGTGAAACACGCGATATGGGCCGATGTAAAGTGGCAAACAACGCACCAAAGGCGACGAGTCGAGATCTTTCGCTTTATGTGGTCAAGCAGTCGTCCTGATCTAATCACGCAGTCGATATGTTAAACTGGAGAAACAGCGATGCCCTAGACGCAGAGGTTAATGCAATTGTAGGATGCACCACGCATCTTTCCCCGCATGGCTGAAATGCCAAGTGGGGATAGAAGCGGAAAAACGTCGTTAGAGACCGACGGCATGCGTCCGAGCCGTGTCCTCGTCGTTACTCGGCCGGTGGCTGGAGACGTGTGAGTCACTTGCCGTGACGACGGCGCGAAGAGAGCCACTGCCGTTCCAATGCTCATGTTACGACGTCGTTGATGATGAAGGTGTGATGTAAATAACAGCCGCCCTCGTGTCAGCGTCAACGTATATAATCAGCATGATATTCATCATCGCTATAAATAAGGTCACTGCTGCTATTACACCATGTGCATGGCAGCAGCGACGACGACGACGGCAATCGTCACCACCATCACTAGCTATTGCAGCAGTAGCAGTAGCAGCAGTAGCAGCAGCAGCAGCAGCAGCAGCAGCAACAGCAGCAGAGGCAGCAACAACAACACGCCAAGAACAATATCCCCACTGGACAGTAATCTCTTTGAATACATATGTTTTATCACGAATTATGTATTTTCACAAATTCGTGTTGCATAAACGGAGAACCAACTACAACACATTCAAATGTGCAAACAGAGCGAGCGTCGTAATGCACAGAAATGTCAATCTAACCACAGGGCGTACAGTATTCTAGACCTGTGTTCCCGTCTCAAAATAACCGGCACAGACGGGACACTACCATATACCCGCCCGACATACCATTTGATGGCGATTTATGTGGTCAAAGTCAAACGTTTGCTCCGCGTTCGGTCGTCCCGTCGGTACATGAGCATAGTCGTGGGTCGGACGAATCACGCACAGAACAACACTCACACGATCGTCATAGGAATCTCAGGCAAGAGTTTAGATCATTGTCCCACTGACATGTTAGACATCAGTGCGCGCCTGGTTGCACACCGTAATTAATTGTCATATATCTCTGCATTCCATAGTTGATTATGCATACCACTTTCAATGTACCAGCTGATCACGACATGTGAAGCAATCTGTGACTGTAGGTCAACTCTTTGTGACGATTTAACAAGATTTAACAAGAACAACGAAGTACAACTTCCGTAGAAAATGTGCGAAGTATGACCGTTGTTATCATTATATCTATTTTAAATATAATAATTATTGTTGTCACCGAAATGCGTTTCCTTCAGCACGAATATACTCTCTGTCATGTTTACATTACATTATATTACAATTAATAATACTAGCAAAAATGTCCACCCTCCTGATGGCGCAACACACCCGCACTAAATTGATTGTCCAAGTAAATTGTGCGCATTTTTTAAACATAGGCTTTTATGCTAAGTAATTTCATAACGTTAAGTACGCTTCGTGAAACAGTTCCCTGAGCAGCTAAGAACGTACTTAACGCGAAAATTATTATCTTAGTCTTTTATTATCTTAGTTATGTAAAACGGCCCCAAATGATCGAACCTCATCGGTGCAATTCCAGAAAATACGTGTAACGTTATGAACAGTCGATTTACGTCAGTCTAACGTACGGTACGACCCCCAAAATCGATAAGAACTTAAAGAATTTCAAAATAATATTAGTCACACACGCACACGCACACGCACACGCAGATATCCACGCACACTCGCACGCACGCACGCACGCACGCACGCACGCACGCACGCACGCGGACGCACACACGCACTTGCTGTAGTATAGTTTAGTTAGATTGCAATTAGAGTAACGGATTATGTGTGCCTCCAAATAACTATCAGTTTTATGCAAACATCTATATTTAATTAGCACTTTCTAAATGTATCACCCAGTGACAAACGTAATACCAACATATCAGCCTTATTCCTGCTGTTCTTGCAGTAGCACATTTAATCAGCCCATTTATTTTATTCTGCTGCGTCTTCACTCTACTCGGGTTCCTGAATTACACCACCGTGATCAACACATTTTTTTCGGAGATGATCACCATGTTTAATCAGTACCGTGCGCAAATTAAAAAAAGGAATATATAAAAATGCGTATATTTGTTATATATCCAGTTATTAACATGAATACGTCTTTTCTCCAAATTATTGCGTATCCCACATAGTCAGATATGTCAGTGACGCATTAAACGGCCAGATTATGTGTACCTTCGCCGCCTGTGCTCTCTTCATAGACATATCCCATATCCATGTACAGCCAACTAGCTGATACAATCTCGTTGGCATCAAATCAAATCAAAATCAAATCAAAAATACTTTATTGTCTGTCCTAAGACAATACACTTTAAGACAGAAAATTGTCTTTAGGCTCATCCGTCGACCATCCAGTCAATCGGCATTCGTGCCGATGTAATTATCCCACGTGTTTTCTCACAGAAATTCGACATCGCGGCCAACAACGAATATGTATCAATGCACATTGATTTGTGGAAGGGTGTGCGCCGAAAGTATCACTGAAGGTAGGTTCGGGTATACCAAGAACGCAGAAGGCAGCAGGGCTAATCTGCGGAAGCGAAGAGAGTACGCCAGGAACCGAGTGTAACGTTTCCGGATGTACCGCCTGGAAATGCTGTAGACGCATTAGTTACACAGGTGCACTAATTTGCTCTCTGCATCACGACTAGAGGTCTCATATATTGACACGATGTTCCAATGAAATTCGACTTAAAACACCTGCGTTGCCTTGAACTTAGACTACCAGAGGTTGGTTCCAAGGGCCGCACTTCGTAGTCTCATTTACAATTGGTTTAATACCAGTGTAAAGACGATACGTGTGCAATTCATGCACGTAAAATGTGGTACGCTTTCTGTTTGACAGAAAACGAATGGGGAAATTGAAAGAATGAAAATTAAACTAGTTGTGAGTAAAATGCGATGGGAGGACCTATGCAGGGAATGAGCGGTGAAACACCAAAAACACATTTAAAACAGAATAGATTTGTGGAGCGAGAAGAGAACGATACTGTATTTACTGTGTGTCAAACAAACAAAAATTCCAGATTAAAACAAGGGAAGAGAAGGCGACCAAGCAGGGCGCCAGTGATAGGGCAATCGGTAGATGGTGCGTTGCATCCTTTTGGGTCACGATAGGACAGGGAATGTAAGGTAAGGTAAGGTAATTTGGATGACCATTACAGACTCTGATAGAGTGGGTGGATTAGAGGCGTACAACAACCCGGATACTCAATTGAAAGTCACGCTAGAAGTTAAAAGGTTAAAGGTAAGTTCTTATATAGCGCAGTATCCAGTTCTCAGGACTTCTCAAACCACTTTAAACTTTACTCCATGGCAGACCGGATCAATCGAAAACCATGCCATCTCTACTTCTCTGTGAAGCTTCAGCCACTGTGCAATTAATGAGCGAAGACTACACGTACACAAATATCCACCACTGTATGTAGCCATGTATTCGTTCATACAGCAGAGTGAACTGGAACAACGTAACGTGAACGAAATTCCCCAAGATTCGACACGTCAGCATAGGACACGAACCCGGGTTCTCTCGATTGAGAGTCCGATGCTCTATTCACTGCGCCACTGCATCTGTCCTTCGTGCCGTGGCTTTACGCAGCACGAAGTACAGCGTTTTCGGGGTTATCGTCGACGCCGGGGGAACGCACCGTTTACCAACGAAGGCAACCGATCGGTGTTGCTCAATCGAAAGGGCGTCCATGTTACACATGGCTCACTATCCGCTAGGTCAATGCGAAGACCAGCTCCGATCGGGGTGATGAAGAGAACTGCATGGGACAATCCTCTCTTATGAAAACCCCCGTTCGTCTTCTCGGGCCGATCCCGGTTTAAACTGAGAACAGACCTGTGAAAGACGAGCATCCGGTACATCGAAAACACATTACCGCGGGCGCGTGTACTCAGTAGCCTTTGTCTAAATCCACATGTTGGAGAAGGAACACATCAACAACAAATCCGATCTACAAGTAGTATAAGGCAGACTTGGCATTTCACATTTGAATGGTATGTGATGGCGGGAGTGTTGCTGAAGACAAATTTCCGTCTAAAGCCAAAGGCTTCGTGTTGATGCCAGTAACGTAAGAAGCACATGAACTGAAACTCATCCCTTAAGCCCACAGCACACTAGCCAATTTTTCGACGTCCGACAAATAAGCTTCCTTGTCGGCTAGTGTGCTGCGAATTCCGACAAGATCGGAGTTTGTTGAATAATATCTGACAGTGCTAGATTTCAGGACGTCTTGACGGACCTTGTCGGCTAGTGTGCTGCGCACACCGATTAAATTGCCGCGGCTCGCGCGATTTGCGTTCAATTACAAACGTGCACGCGCACACATCATTATAAACACGACAGCTCCAAGTGCCACGGACACGGACACGGCCACGGCCAAAATGTTGAAGTTCGGCGAGCAATGGACTATAGAAAAGTCACTGCTCGGGAATTCCACCAATGGCTTTACGATGTGACATCTGCTGACTACAGCAAGAGTCGCGAAGCGAGACACTGGCAGGAACATTCTCCCGACGAAAAATCGGCTTTTGTCTTCTCACTTCGATAATTCACTGAACATGGATGTTTTGGTCGAGCAAATGTCACTACAACGCGCGTCTAGGTGTGGTATATATATTCCGCAATAGCGTGAAGTGGAGATAGAGGTGGCTGCGGGGATTCCAAATAGTGCGACTGGATTCGGTCGGTTTGCGGCGTGTTCAGTTGTCTTGTAACTTGTCAGTCGGTGTCAGTTGATATCAGTCGGTGGAGATGACGACTCAGCTCAACTCTACGCCACCCCTTTCTTAAACCGATGCTGCTCCCACCCGAACACAATGCGCAATCATTAAATATGTAAAAGGTACAAAGACAAGGTAAGTTCATATCCAGTCCTTAGGACTGCTCAAAGCGTTTTACACTTTACTCCCTGGCAGACCTATTTAATCGAACACCATCTCGACTTCACTGGGAGGCATTCAACCACGCTGCAATCAATGCGAGAAGATATTCGTACTCACATATCCACCACTACCTATAGCCAGGTACTCATTCATATAGCTGAGTGGACTGGAGCAATGTTTAGTAAACGAACTTGGCCCTATGTTTGAAATGACAGCACATGATTCGAACTCAGATTCTCTCGATTGAGAGTCCGCTGCTCTAGCCACTGCGCCTCTAAGACTATGCAAATAGCTATAATCAATGTAATTGTCCCATAATCACTATAGCAATCCGCTGTCAACAAAATATTAATAATGATGCAGTGCGGTCACATTCCAATCCGAAATATTCACAATACTTCCAACTCAACAATTCTCAACACGACACAACCTGTAAACAGTCAGCAGATGACTGAACGGTAGTCAAATATAGTTAGTGTTAACATAACATTTATTCACGAATCACCTACCTCGACCACTTCAATCCGCCCACATATTGAAATGTATGGCACATCTCTAAAATCAGTCAAGAACTTCACATACCTGCGCAGCACGATTGCATCACACAACATCGTCGATGTAAAAATGAACACCCATATACATGCTGTCTCAGAAATCTCCTGAGGACTTTGGAAGCGAGCATAGTAACAGGGCATTAAAGTCTCAACAAAATGCAAGATTTACTAGGTTATTGTAATCACACCGCTGTGGTATTCTGCTGAAACATAGGCCCTGTATATTCTCTATCGTCATCACGTCAGAAAACTTTCAAAAAGTCCATCTCAGGCATCTACGACAAATCTTTCAGAATTCACAAAGGCCACTTTTTCAAATGTAGAAGTGTTGAGACGGGCCAACATGTCACGTACATAAGCCATCCTTTCTGCATCGCGAATTTGATGGACCGGTCATGTGACTCGAATAAGCAATGGTTGACTCCAAAAGGTTATACTCTACGGTGAGTTATCCATAGGGAAATGCATTACGCTCACCCTGTCAAAATCTATAAATACGCTGCTGAGGACCGGCGACAACAGTATCAGCATACAAAAGCAAAGCAAATAACCAGGCATAAGGATTCCTCTTCATTGGTGTTATTATTGAAGAATGCACAAGAGAGGAGTGGTCCACTAGGAGTCCCCCTCTCACATTTCGTAGTATTTTATTGCGTGAATAATTAACTGTGACGCAGTACTTCAGCATTGCAGATACCAGAGAGATTGGCATCTGTTTCCAACGTTACCGAGGAGGGTCACACGTCACCAAGTCGATCTCAATTACAAAGGCTGTTATAAATAACCACGTTTCGCCTACGTTGTCATAAACTGTTGTTGCACAAATAGCTTCCACGTATTACTTCACTTCAACAAATAACATTCCATTCTCGACCACTATGTCCTACCATCTTAACAAAACTAGAGAGCAAGGGAGTGACACGCACGCACGCACGCACGCACGCACGCACGCACGCACGCACGCACGCACGCACACGCGCAAGCACACACACACACACACACACACACAGACACACACACACACACACACACACACACACACACACACACACACACACACACACACACACACACACACACACACACACACACACACACACACACACACACAAAGACGTTCGTAAGCACACACATGCATGCACAAACAGTCGTAAGCGCGCGCACATTCACACATAGAGAAAAAATATAGACAGATGCAGAGACAGACAGACAGACAGACAGGCAGACAGATACAGAGATAAGTACAGACTGCACAGGCAGTAAAGGCAATGATATCGTCATAAAAAACGACGAAATGAACGATGGAAGAAAATCGAATGCAAGACATAATATAGACAGGTTGAGAAATGCGAACGGAGAGTTCCGGAAGAAGTCACTGACTCACTGTAAGATG
>OZ023205.1:8764263-8818116 GCA_963995525.1 Escarpia spicata
GGGAAAACAAATGAAGGAAAAAACATCGACGACCATTATCGAGGCTGGTTTCATTCCGGACTACATGTATGAAGAAAGGATAAAACCAACAAAAGTATGCTGTGAAAAATAGCCCTCTAGCGACTAAAACGTTTTACTTTGTTTAGTAATTCTCCAGGTGGCGCCACTAGTCATACGAAACTTATATGTTGCTCTACGGGTGGGTGTAAGCTAATGTGTGTTAATATTCTAATCGCATCTTCTCGAATGCACTGAGGTGCACTCTCCACTTATATGTGCAATCGCTTCCTTGGATCATTGGCGAAGTATTTGAAACAACGAAGGTTGTTATTTAGTTGTCAATCATTCCCCACGTGGCGCCACAGGGTGTATGTTAAATTATAATTATTTTGTTAAACATTTACTCTTTGTAAATACGCAACAAGTTGTCAGGAATGCTACTGAAACTCCACATTTTAAACAGCTGTAGCTTTACAAACAGTTCACTTAGAAACGAGTACCATTTTACTTCTTATTACTACAACTTTCAGGAAAAAATAGTTAACAATTTATGTTAAAAGAAAACAAATTATTGTCCGACCACCCTAGTAAGAGGCAACAGTCAGTAATTGGTGACAGCATAAATTAAATGGTTATGGGAACAAGTTGAAAATACTATAATGGTGACAATTGCAGTTCTTGGTCTGTTGCGCTACTGCTGGGTATAAAGCTAGTAGAAATTTATATTTAGACGAAACAAAATACAACTAACATCCTGCAAAGTTTATTTGATTAGAAATGACATCAATGATACACGACTCAAACAGTGAGCCGATAAACGTCCTGTTTCGGCGGCGGCGGCTTCGTATACACGAGTAATTTCTTCACCGGCTTGATCTTGCGTCCGAAGCGGCCGTCCTTGCGGTGCCAGCGCCCGCTCTTTGGTCGGATGCCAAGCCAGCGGTTGCGTCCGGCCTTGCCGATGACGCGTTTATTGTGGTCCACGTTGGAGACGCGACCGACGGTGCCCACACACGTCTGGTCGAGGGAGACCTCCCGCTTCGACGGCATGCGCACGATGCAGCGGTCGTTCACCTTACGCACGAGCAGTGCCGTCTCGCCGGCCGCTCGGGCCATCAGACCGCCCGCGCCAGGGTAGAACTCGACGCAGTTAACCAGGGTGCCGACGGGCAGGGAACCGAGCGGGTATGAGTCGCCCTCGGCAGCACGCACTGTCAACAGACACCGTTCCATGTATCAGCCACGGCACAAGAATTCCCCATTACAATAGTACAAGATTGGGACCGAAAGCAAAAATCAGATGGTTTTATAGAACACGAAGACGTTGGTTTCTGCAGAGTTCAACAATTTATCATCTGCGTGATAAACAAATACGAGTTAACAAGATCACCATCCAAAGCAAAAGCAGATGGTATTATGGTCAACGAAACCACTGTTTGGTGGGAATGGAGATTTCAGCAATTGGTCATATGTGTGTAATCTACCCTTCTGATGAGAAAGTACTACAAGAAACACAATTGAAATTCTCAATACCGTGATGACTGTATGTACTGAGACACCGGATGTTTTGAGACACCCTGAAAATCTAGAAAAATTGTAATTTTTCGGTACCGTACATTTTGGGACAGCTTTGTAAATTAAATTAGTTTTTTTCCTATGTATTAGGACACCAATTATTCGTACTTCTGATGAGTGCATTCCCACTTTTCCCCCGATGCTGACACATAAATAAAAAAACACTGTATCAACAAATTTGGGTGATGTCATTTTTTGTAGCCGCAGCAACGATGTGTTGCCCTTCTCTCAGCTACCAGCTGGCCTTTATACATTTAGGAAGTGTCACAATATGCATCTAAAGTCCTAGTTGCCGTCCCCCAATGTTTGCCTGTAATGAACAAAACTGTGTGATCTCTGGACTGAGACAGCATTGTCCCAAGACTTGCACATCGTTTCACGTATAGTTGATGTTTTAATCTGCATATATGGATATTCACCCACCAAGAAATTACAGGTAGTTACTAACAGTGTAATGGACGACACCCTGTTAATACTAGAGACAGTTCAATGGAGGTTACGTGATGTTTTGTTGCATTTCTGCAACTTTATCTTGTAAATTTTAATTTTGACCCATATACATATCACATATACAATTGTGCTTCTGTATGTGGCCAGTATGGGGATGGGCGGTTGTGCGGGTGTGGGCAGTACTGCGGTCATATATGGTACAACCTGACTCTCAATAAATAGTCTTTGAACAAGTGTGGGAAACCAGTACCAGACAGACTAAACATTTCACATGGCGCAGCCTGAGGATGTAGTCCCTACATGTAACACTTGTTTCATGGGATATAGGGCCAATCAGCCACTAAAAAAATTATTAGTAGCAGGGTAATAACAAATAGCAATATTCTATGTGTACCTCTTTGGATGAATAACCAGTCGTCCTTTATCACGTATGATGTCATGTCATGGCCTTGCTTGACTTAAGCTGGTGACTCAGTATTGCTACTTTTTTACACACCAGGACTTGTCATTAATATAGCCGGGTGGCTCCCACGAGAGTGGCATTTTTGCCTTAGTGGGAATCTCCCTGACCCACACGTTATAATTTATATACCATATTGTGATTATTATGCTTTTATATAGTCAATTAATGAGTAATATGTATATGGGCCAAAATAAAAACTACTGTCTGTCTGTAATAGATGAGGTAACCATGGTGAAGTTACAAAGCCAGGGTAATACTAGGGTACTAAATGGGGACAACATGACGTAATGATTCATTTGAGTCCCTAAGTATTGGGACTGTGAATCTGATATTTATTTTTGTGCACCCTATGTTTTGGGACAGCTGATAACTGAATTATGTTTAAGTGTCCCAATACATAGGGTCATTATGGTAACCAGAAGCAATATTGATCATAAAAACAATCAGATTTGGCAGTCACGGACAAGTTTACAATGTCAATTCGTCAACATCGTAACTGAACTGATGAACTAGCACTAAAAGTAGCAATGACAAAAACGTGGGTCTTCAGATGTCAAAATGTTAATTTCCTTCAGACCTTAACATTAGTAGATAACATTCAAAATTAATAAAAGAATTTCACAGATTTGACTATATCTGAATTCGCCTTCGCGTATATATGTATATTAAGTGATGGTACGTAGCAATACGTAGTGCAAACAAAAATAAACAAACATAAGCAGTTGCCTCACCTGCCGTTTTCGACAGCACCTGTGATGACTTAATGATGTCACCTGCTTTCATATTTTGTGTAGCAATGATATATCGCTTTTTCTCGCCCGTTGCCACCAGCGCTATTCGGGCCGAGCGATTTGGGTCATACATGATCTTGTCAATCTTTTCCAGAAGTGGCGGCCCCTGCGTTGGCCCGCCACGCACCCAGTCGATCATGCGGAACCGTCGCTTGTGACCACCGCCGCGACGATGATACCAGATGCGACCTTTACAGAAACAAATCATACCGTAAAACACAGTTCTGAAGTTTGGTCACTTTCACAAGGAAAGAGGTTATATATGTTAACATGTTCTTGTGCAGGATAAAGGTGTCAACAATGTTATAAAGACCCAGCTTTAAATAAGGTTTTCGTTTTCCACAAACATTACTGAGCCAAGCCAAAATTTATTTCAAAATAGGTAGGTTATGTATTATGTAGGCTTACAATAACAATATCAAGATAAAATACAATACCTACATCAGTGCATTATTTTTGAGACGAGCGGTCACTCTCGCTCCCTACCGCTCGCGTTAATCGCTCATCTAGGGAGCAATTTATCGCTTGGGCTAATTGCCATTATCGCGCACGTCACCAGACCTGCTACATGTGGTGCCCTCTAGCGGCAAAATACACACACATTTGTTTGAAAGAAAGTCTGTCTTGTCACGTAAATTACCGTCGGTGCGCAGTTGCCAACATTTCCAGAGCCATGACTTGGAGTTTGCTTAACGGGTTTCTTGTTGGCCAATTTTCTGCACCTAGTAATGGTGAAATCGAAACCGTGTTGTGGCTGCTACGGCAGGACATTTGGCTTACCAGGGTAATCGTTTTGTAAACCGTATCGTCCAAGTAATCCAGCAAATAAATGATCATTTGGTAAACTGATTTCATGGAAGTATGGAGTATGTGTATAAGGGTAACAGCGCCAACTTTTGTCAACTTTTCAATCTGTGCCAGTGCTTGATGTCCCAAAATGACCTGATCGAATTGGCATCAGTGGCGCCATCATACGGACAAACAAGAACGCCATCTAGTGGATAAAATAAAACAAATGAATCGCTCGCGCTAAATTATTTGGCATATTTAGGCGAGCGATTTATCGTTCACCTGGTTTTTCTCAAACGTGAAGCACTGCTACATGGTAGCAGGATCAGTAACGGAAGAAGCAAAACAAAAACTTGAGTACCTCTATCGAGGCCAGGGTCACTCCGTAGGCCTACTTCAGTAATAATGAGGAGAGCAACAATAACATATTGAAAAGTAGTAATGCAAGCATATAAAATGTATATTATAACACAAAACAGGAAGAAAGATCAAGATATATATATATAAAAGGTCTCACCATTCGGACCACGACCGCCTGTCTTGGGGAATGGCAGAGGTCGGATTGTATAATCGTACATCTCGGTAAACTTCTTCCTGACCTCCCAACGATTGTTCTTCTTGCTTGGAAGCACCCATCGAGGCTGTTTGCGGCTGTCAAGAACTCGCAGACAAACTGGACTTGTGTGTAGCAAGCATCTGCAAAGTGTGTATGTACACATATTAATTGTTAAATTACATCATCAACTGAAATTTGGTTTGGCCAAAATGTTTCATTTTGAATACTGCAGGATACATTCAGTAAACATTCGCTTATAATACAATTTTGCTTATACATACAGAATAAATTAATTGGTTCCTTTTAATGTACAGTCAATTTAAGATATAATTAATACATTGGCCAGTCCCGAATGATTCGTCATACCCTATGTTTACTGTCCTTTTGAAGTTTTTCATGCTAGGTTGATTTCCAACTCAACAAAGCCTGGTAGATGGGGACATTTGATTAGAATAGGATTGGTACAGACCAGTTGAACAATACAAAATGCAATATGGATTTAAACAGTTTCAAAAATATGTGTTGCAACTTGCATATAAACACTGACACTCACTTTGATGTGAATTGATGGCATAGATTCTGAGTTATTGGGGCTGACTGCAGGCCCAGTCTGGACAAGCCTTGAATCAGCTGCACCAGCACCATTGTCTCCAACTGCAAAATAAATCATTAAATGTATTAACATAGGCATATATATATATATATTTAGCAAAATAATTAAATAATTAATTTTATAATAACAATGCATAATAAATTTAAGGCTGTTATGAACTTATGCCTAACTTTAAAAACCTGAAGTCGAAGATCCAGTGCTTCCAGGCAAGTTAATAATCCTAATTTTATACAAGATTGTTGTACGGATTTTACGCCTCCTGGTCTGGAAAGACCACCAGTTTTAACAGTCAACGACTGGTTACACAAAGTCAGAGATATACAAACTAAAAAAGACAGTACTTTACTACTTTCAGTGTCAAGATAGGTGAAGAGGTGTCGAACCGAGGTGTCAATATGTAACTGGACGATAAATAGGGTACTGAACAGAATACCGTTTGCCAAATCAAAAATACAGTTGATACAGTCAAATATCATGTATGCAATTTTCAGTTATATAGATCATGGTAAGTGTGGGTTACGCACAAGTTATTGTATTTATAGATGATTTATAATTACGGTAGTTAAATCATATTTGACCAAAGTACCTGGTCGGTGCGACCTTCCTTTCCGAGCAGACGCTAGGTCATCAAAAATAAATTATCTTTGGGTAACAATTACGCGTATGTAATATTTTGTTTGCATACAAATCAATATAACAATTTGTTTGAAAAAATTGTATATGAGACATGTCATAACACAGATTTTATAACATGTAAATTACAGTAATATTAATGCTATATGCGGCCATAGTTACACGATATTAAACATATTTGGATGTTCTTTTTTGATTTTGATTAAGAATTGTGAACTGCTTTCGGTCCCACTACAAGGAACGTGTTATGGCGGCATCTTTGGAAGGCTACGTAAACCGTATCCTGTTTTTGTTTAACAGCCTTGTTAATCGAAACAAATACTTGATGTTGTTAAAAATGTGTTTGTGGGCGATAATATGTGAATTTTGGACCTATTTTGAAAGGTACTCGGTGCAGCCGTTGGAGTATTTCTACTAGTACCATTAGGCTTAGTGTTAAAAGTGGTAATGACAATGCCATGGCTGCAATTGGGCACTTATGTCGAATCCGGACCCACCTCGATTTCGCCGTTATAACTTGAATTTTGCATAACTTTGATACCACTGGCACAGACACAGTGCGTTTGTTCCATCATTCAACATTATGAATTTATGTGTATGATTATCCCAGGCATATTTATATTACGAAAATATTGTATCTTAGCGCATTTTTGGAGTCCAAATAGCAACCCGGTTTGTGCTAGTCTGCGCCGATGCAGTCGTGCGTTAGCACATCACGTGCGTAAAATGAGCGATATTGCAACGTATGTTGATGCAAACCAGGGCATTATTTACGCCTCAAAAGTGTACTAAGATGCAATATTCTTAAACGTTATATTGAATGGTAGAACTAATGCACTGAGGTATCAAAGTTATGTAAAACTCAAGTTATAACGGCGAAATCGAGGTGGGTCCAGATTCGACACAAGTGGGTCTCAATTTGGGACATAAAAGAACCACTGAGGACGTGACCACCCTCATTGCCAGCATAGAAAGGTTGGCTTGGCGATAATGTTCTGAAAAAGGCTGGCTAGTTGAATGAGACCTCATAAGATCAAAACATTGTAACCACAATATATACAGACTAGTCAGTTAATAGAATGTTGCCGAGTGCAGGAAACAACTAAAAAAACTAGAAAAGTGCCTGTATTTTGTTAACCCGATGTGGATTTAATTATACACTAGACTTTGCACTAGATGCCATACGTCTTAAAAATCGTCAGTTTACCTGGCTACTACTACTACTTGTCTAGGACCTAGCCTTATGGTCCTTACCCCTAGCGGCTAGCCATAATTATTTTATGGGTAAAATCAAAATATTGCCACAACAGATGCTCGCACTAGACTCTTGACAAGTTTTAGAAATAGAGTCACAACTCAAGCATAAACTGCAAACATTACCAGCCATCTGCATATTTTAAATACTGGCACATATAAAACAATTAATGTTTAATTTGACTTGGGCAAGGATTTCAATGTCACAACTTCTGCGTGGATTGAAACTATTAATTAAGCTTTATCATATTCCAATGAAACTTATGTCACTAGAAAGTCCACATACGTGCTATTTCTGTATGCATCAATCATGTTTAAATTCCATATCTTTATTATTTTTAATGTTTTAGCTAGTAGTAACCATTTCAGTACTACAGCCCTAACCAGCTGTGATCACTGAATAATTAATTCCCAGTGAATATGCAAGACAATGGACTACCTCACTTCAAGTCCAAATTTGAGCAACAAAAATGCATTTTATGAATAGGAATGTTAGATATTTTCAGAAAGTATGATAATCAGCAAATAAAATGAGACATCATTTTACATTCCATTGTCTTGATAACCAGCAATCCAAGACGGCCGCCAAGATTTCAACGTTTTTGCAGTTGCTGAACACAGCTGTATTCTAAGTTCGCCGACATTGTTATTGTGATGATCGTCAACATCCGACAAAGATTCTTCGCTAAAACTATGAAATCATCCGTCCAAAACATACGATGGTAAATCGCTAGTTGAAGTAATACCATCCGCCATTGTGGCCACCGAAGATTTTGATAATTCATCATTAAAAACCGCGAAAATCTCCATAAACTATTATTGAGCGATAATAAATTATGACCACTGCTGAATAGCTAATTTATTCGCCTTGACAACTGTACACAACAAGTTGCTCCACATAGTGGATAATTATGAGTAAAAACGATTTGAATAGCAGACATCGTCAATGCCGAATAAACGGCCTGTCGTACTGAAGAGTCACAGAGAGTGTACTAAAATCGTTAAACATATTCAAACAAAAGCGGCATCTTGACTTGAAATATGAATACAGAAAATGGTTGAATGTATTCATGGTTATTGTCATAATTACTAAATTACAGCCAATTAGTGACACTCGTGTTGCTTTTTTATTTGAATGTAGCTTGTACTAGTTAGGTCATTACTTTGGTCTCATATTTTTGTTCCATGTTTTCTTGTTTCCCTTAACATATATGATTCTAGATCAAGTGTCAATTGTAACAGCAGATGGCCGAGTGATTGTGGTAAGTATATTTCAGGAAGTTTACAAGTATTCAATATCGTTTGCAGTTTCGCCAATTTGGTTTTGCGAACCTTAGTTATTATTATATTGTATTGAATTTTGCCATAATGCCAGCTATTTTGAAATGACCATCCCTTAGTAAAAGTATTAAATCTGACTTCACAGTCGGCACCTACCGTTATTTATTTTAATTTTTATAATAAAATCGGTATGATTTAACACACACACATATATATATATACACCAACAAAGGATATTCTATCATATTGACCACCAAAATGTACGTTAATAAACCGCAGTGTGTTGATAAAATGTCATCATTATGTTGTTTTGTTTGAATGTTTCATGGCGATTGTCATGTTTACATTGTGCATTACATTGTAATTAATAACAAGATGCACACAATTACAATCGGTGGTTCATCAAAACGCATTTCAATCAGGGCTGGGTTCAATTAACAATTACGTAATTTATTCTCGGAGTGAAAATATAATGTAATTGTAATTGATTATTTTGTGTAATTGAAACAATTACATCAATTAAATTTTTGTGACGCATTATATAAAAAATAGTTATCCCACAGATTTGTTTTAAATCTACAAAATATTAAACCATGCAAAATACCCAATGTCTAAGTTGTTATTCTCATTCACCTACAATTGCTAATTAATAAAGAATCCATGTACCTGGCAGACTTCAGTTTGCTCAGAGGGTGGATTAGTACCTGTCACTGTCCAAGGGTCAATATCCCCTTTGTTCTTTAGCCAGGCTGCAAGGTGCTACTGAAAGCTAGCTAAACTTATGTAGAGGCTGAGAAGTTACATAAGAAGAAAATTCCAGCAGTTCTTAGCAGTTAGCACTGTGTCTTATGAGAGCATCAAAGACATTTTATTACGGATTATCTGGCTTGTTTAATTACTTGCTACTGTGGTTATTAACTAGATATTTCTGACTGGAAAAGTTTGCTCCTTGAAGCAAAGCCTTTGTGAGTTCAATGTCATCAACATGCAAAAACATTGCACCTCATTTATTGACTTCAATTCCAATTTAATTTTAGTTTGTGATTTTTATTAATTTCATTCATATTGAGACCATTTACTTTTTAATTAATCCTACTTCATGATTGACCCGTTCGACCCTAGTTACCTGTGCATGCCATTGAATTTGTAATCTTTTTGATAGGTCCCATTAATGTATTTGTAATTTAAAACTTAGTGGTGTAAATGTAATTGATTTGAAAATTTTAGAAGTGTGATTGAAATGACAAATGAAAAGTAATTGTAATTGATTTGATTTTGTGTAATTGGACCCATCCCTGATTTCAGTGAGGATTTGGGCAGTCAGTATATGATAATTTTTATACTAGCTCAATATGTAATATGATTTGACATTAAATTATTTTTTTAAATAGAACATTAAACCAGTGTGACAAGATGGTTCAGACATTACAAGGTTCTCTCTCGCTTTTTGCTTAAGGGTACCCTCAAGGGGTTTGACCAGACCATCAACCTGATCCTGGACGAGAGCCATGAGCGGGTGTTCAGTTCTGCCCAGGGAGTTGAGCAGGTTGTCCTTGGACTCTACATCATTCGAGGCGACAACGTGTGAGCACCGTCTTATTAATAACCCACTAGGTTTCATGGATTAGTAAAATCAGATCTACCTTGCAAATGTATCTGATTTTCTTCTATGTTTACATAATTTTCTCTGAACATTGTGATGTCACTTGACATGAAAAGGCACACAGTTGATTTACCAGTCTTGGTGATATGGAAGGTCCTGGGGAGCAAGACCAAACCTGCAACATGTACATTTGCCTTGCCTTTGGTTCCAGTATTCGGCCTAACTAAAAAAAAAATTTTTTATTGACCATGTACAGAGGTGTCAAGTAATATTGCACAAAAGTTTTAGATCTATATAAAGGGTTGTGATGTGAAAGCGACACGGGTTATGGTGTGAAAGCAACAGATGGCACCACGAGCCTCACACTGTGGTGTTTGGGGTTGGAAGGGGGTTTCCTTTGATGGACAGATATTTTGTCAAAATTAGTATATATTTATTTAATGTTGATACATTTTCTACGTTAAATGTTTGTTTGGGTTAAAAATGATTAAACTGACTAGTTTAACGCTGAAATGGTAGTTTGGTGATAGATGTCGGCACCAAAGACGTCCATGATCACGTCCAGAAAACTAGTCAAAATGTGTGCCACTGAAATCTCATGTTCTAATGCTCTTGGCCTATTTGAATGCACTGCCCGGTCTCGCACTGATTCAGATGACACGCAAACAAATTACACAGTGCGGATAGGACGCACAGTTTTAGTGCAGGGCGTTTTTGGGTGAGATTTGGATTTCGCTCGGTCTATTTTCGTGAGTAGTTCACTCAAAACAACTTTTCTAACAGTTTGTTTGCATAAATTTGAAGGAATACATGTTAGAGATTTAGCACATAGATATCCTATGGAAGAATTTGATGTGGTTTTGTTAAAATGAAAAAAACCCGATGTAAATGTAAAATTTCCATTTTCTCTCTTTTGCAGTGCAGTGATAGGTGAGATAGACAACGAGCTGGACAAACAGATGGAGCTGAGCAGTGTGAGAGCCGAACCACTCAATGCAGTCGTGCACTGAGGGAGGAGGAAAAGAGGAAGGTGAAAGAGACACTGATGGTACAAACTGTAATGGAGAAGCTGCGTGGTGCGTTCACAGTTCATTGGGAATGTGATGCATTATGATTCTGGTACAGTCATTCGTCGAAAAATGACTGGTACAGTTCAGTTTGAGATTCTATGACGTTATGGGTAAATGCACATATTGCCAATTGGAGCCTTTGTGATCGCCAGAAGGTGCTCCCCAACAGTCCGATCATCGAACGTTCGAGCACTCGAGTGATGCTCGAACATACTTCACGTTGTTTGCGTTTGTCCTGGATAGTCATCACTCTTCTAAAACCTACAAAACAAAGACGGTATATAGTAGAGCGTTGGGACACGTAACGGACGCTGCGTGCTGGCGACAAGCCCTCGTGAGTGTTGGGACAAGACTGTTGTCTGCGTGACACGCGGTTTAGTTAGCTAACTTCCAAATTGTCGTTATTTTTCATTTTGACCCCTGTTCTGCACTTAGAAAGCTGTTCACGTCTGGTTGGATTTCTCTGAGGGCCGGTTTCATGAAGCGTACTTAAAGTTACACAATTACTTAGCGTCACATGTTTTGCGTAACTCCTATATTTGTTTATATTTTAAAAAATCGCGTCATTTACTAAGGCAATCATCTTAGCGTTAAGAACGTTCTTAGCCGCTTCATTAAACCGGCCCTGGTTAGCAGTGTTGCTTGCTGTGTGATGTCACAAAGAATGATTGAAATCTGCTTTGTGATGTTAGTTGAACCAGAGAAGCAAGCAGTAACGTGACATCTATAACGTCACAAGTGATAGGTGTCTGTTACCCCCCGAAAGTGGCACATGTTTCTCTGAATTGTACACCAGATATACCTGATTCAGTTGCAACATAATTAAGATGTTGCAACGTTTTTGTAATGTTTAACACACGCTGTTGGCTAGTCGAATCGACAGGATTGGTGACTTTCGGGTGGTTTAGAAAAACGATGCAGACAAGTGAAAATATAAACGAGTCAGATATTTAACATCCTTGCCTCCGTCTATGGCAAAGTGAAGGTCTGTTTGAATTCATTCATTTTCATGTTTACGGAAATCTGCAATAGTGTTTAGTGGTGTTTGTGTAATATCTAACCATCCTACCAGTTTGTTCCTCTACTTGACCTACCGCACATATGTAATTCCCACATAATTTTGTACAAGAGCCAGGTTCACACATGGATTTTTAAAAGTCGGTTCATGAGAACACGACATAATTCCCGTCTTCATAGTGATTTTTATCACCAAATATTCGAGAACATTCTACACAAGTTCCACTTGCGTAATGAATACTATGGAATTAATTAATGAAAGAAGAACTTACTATGTAATTAATTATTGCACGTTTTCAATACAGGCACCGAGCTGACTTTTATTTATTTTTAGAAATTACAATTAACTTCCATTTAAAAATTCACGCCACATAAAATTTAAGCGCCGTGAATAAACACCCAGCATGTCACTTTCTGCTTATTCGGTACGTTTGTGTACATAATCCAGTTGACCGGTAATTTAATAAAAAAACATTTTCTACAAGTGTTGCTTTTGATATTTTGGTGTGCTGTGAATGACATGATTTCTTCAGTACATTTGCTCCAGAAATCGATGACATGCACGGTGAAGAACATTACGAACCTTATTTTAAATACGACAGCGAGTTGCTCTTTCATTTAACCGATCCGCTAGAATGCCAGTGCTGTGGTGTGAACCAATAAATACTGCATATCATTACCAGTGTACCCCCTGGGTAAAATGATGGGCAAGGTGGTAGGGGTGAGCTTTGCGAGTGCCGCAGGCACGAAAATTGCTAGGGGGTCCGGTGGCATGCTCCCCCGAAGATTTTTTTAAACGCTTACAAATGGTGCATTCTGGTGTATGTTTTTACCTGTACTCTTGAATGTAGAGGGGAAGATATCATGATTGTTTCATCGTGTTGAGGTGTGGTTTCCACATGACCACTGGTACTCAGTTGAGGTGTGATTTCCACTTTACCACTCGTACTTCGTTGTGGTGATATGTTTCTTGCCCTAACCCTAGGCCTTGTTACCATGCTGACAGAGTTAGTAAAAGATAAGTTCTTATATAGCGCAGTATCCAGTCCTAAGGACTGCTCAAAGCGCTTTACACTTTACTCCCTGCAGACCTGTTCAGTCGAACACCGTCTCAACTTCTCTGGGAAGCATCCAGTGGTATCATCTGAAGACTCTTTCATCACCAGCTTTAACAGAAGGTAATATCATAATATTATGATACATTGCTGGTTTATGTTCCGAACATTATATTTCATTTGTTGCTAGCATGCTATGCAATTAATTAAACAGTCTTTTCTGGAATTCCACAAAAGTATACATGTTTCTATTAATCGCAAGAACGTTTATCAAATTGTGTAATTTTTATCAAACAGTGTTTAGTATATCCCATTTCTGTGCAAACATGATTGTCTAGCCCAAGGTTATTAATAACCCATTAATACACACGGTTTGCGGCAATAGGCGTGTTTTATGAGACGTGAACTTCGGTGATTTATATTCCTAAGTACTTCACTCAAATCAACTTTTCCAAAAGGTTGTTTGCACAACTTTGTCGAAATATATATATTATATACGTAGCACAAACATATCTTACGAATCACATTACTTATTTTGCTAAAGAAACCGGCATAGAACATTAGTTAAATAGATTTGTGGGCACTTGTGTCGAATCTGGACCCACCTCGATTTAAGTGAGAGTGAGATAGTTCCATCATTCAACATTATCCTACATATTTGTCTTTAAGAATATTGTGTCTTACGCACATTTGAGGCGTAAATAGCGCCCCGGTTTGTATCAACATACGCTGCTACATCGTTCATTTTACGCGTGCTATTTGGTTTTCAAAATGGTCCGGATTCGACTAGTGACGTAGTGTTATGAGCCTGCACGGATTTTACTCCCACCACCGTCATAAACCAGAAATTCAATCCCAGTTACACAAACATTTTAATTTAATGTGGGCACATACTATAATAGTAAAATTGAGCGCAAAAGACATTTTAGTTCAGTTACCGTTTTATTTATTTTTTCTCCGAGTTCCACATGTCTCCCAAACGCAGTGCGATTTTATATTTCACACCAGGTTAGTGGCCATACTGAATAAATTACAATCTATTATTAGATTCGTTGATTACATAATTAGGGAAAGCACATGCTAATCGTGTTTATAAACAATAATCCACGTGGGCCTAATTGAATCAATAAAGGAAACGTTTTGTTCTGAAAATGAAAAGGGGAGGGAAGTATTTTGCCTATTCCCGATTTTTTCTATTCCTTTGACCAGCCACCAGGCAACAATTTATTGCTGCTCTTTTGTTCGGTTTCAAATGAACCTTGGAGGTAGGCTACATGTTCGCTACTAGTATAAAATAGTGGAACCCGAAAAATTGTTGCGGGCGTTTTAATTTTGCGGTCTGCAAAATATAAACGTAATGTATTAATAATACAAATATAAACATGTAAAAAAACTACTGAGAAAAAAATCCGGGATCCACGAAAAGCCTCACATTATGTTTCCGTGTTCAGTATTAACTTTGTATTTCATAGTTTTACACCTCCATGAATGAAGAAATACAAGCATTAATTCTGATGTAAATATAAAGTCCATTCTGTATTAAATCAATGAACAGATACATATAGTAAACACTAACAGATTACCACTGAAGATAAATGATATATTAAATTATGTGAAGAAATGGATGCCCAAAACAATTTCAGATCAGGGACTAGAGGCTTCAGGTACATTGGTAAAACATTTCAAGCTGCATTCAGACGAGCTTCCTTTATGCTTTCAGATAAATTATGGCCTAATTTGGCTGATCCTTTCCTTCCAGCAAAAATGCCAGGATCTTCTTCCTGCTTTTGTCCTCAAGACCCACGGGGCCTGCCTAACTTAACAACAAAGCGACCATGTGGCAGGGCCAGCTCGATGACGCATGGAGCGTGAGCTCATTAAAACAATTAATCGAAATGGCCGACTAACGTGGTGTGAAATATAAATTCGCAAACGCAGTTACCGTTTGGACGCCATGTTACATGAATAACTAGATTTCTATTATGTCGAAACTCCGCAAGGTGTCACCATTGGAGACACCGGGGATCCCGCTGAAAAAAGATTGGACAACTGACAAGTGATGTCATTCACGTTGTGCAATGGAATTTATTCTAAGAGGTAAATCCTAACCGGCCCTGAGCGATGTTAAGACGACTAAACGATGTTGCTACAAATCTGCAATTTTGCAGGAATATTAGTGACTTTGTGGTGTCATTTCCCGCCGCTCGCCGACGCTGTATATGTCGCGAAAGAACGAAAAAAAAATGGGCGCACGAAATAGGTACGAGGCGGCAATTTCGGCACATTTTGGGCGAGGCGGCATAGAAAAACGGCGAGGTGGCCCGCCTCGCTTGTCATATACCAGGGGAAACACTGAATTGTTATGATACCACATTTATCCAAATCGTTATGCTCTTTTGTGTTTTGTATTTTTTTGTTTTGTATTTTATGGTATGGAATCCAATGCATGGACACTACAAGTTTTGATTATAGTCAGCATGGATTGTATAGAGTTTGCAAACGATCTCATACTAGCGTGATCCATTACAAGTTCGTACAGTGTATGTGGGAAAATACGATTATTTAAGAGACGCCCTTTAAAATCGATGCTGCTTGCCACATGTAGCATCACTACAGGCCTGTATTTTGCTTGCACCAGGCTGAATATTTCGATAAGCTCACCTGGCAACAGCTGCATGCACATTGAAATATATTGGCTTATCTGACGCGCGTGAACAATCCGATCAAAAATAGCACACGACATATTTCACACGTCAAACACTAGTATAAAGCAAGACGAGCTGCCGGGGCTGTTACTCAACACTGTTGCAAAACAACATCGCATCTGTAAGCAAAGCAGCGGTAGGAATACTGTTGACGTGCACACGACAATTCGGTCGGGTTACAGAACGTTTAACGCCGTGGGCAACAATATGCGCTTGAAAGCGTTCACTAAAATGGCGGTCTTTTGCTCAACGGACGCCGCTGTTAGGCCGACGGAGCGAACGACTGGGCTGCCGAATGGCAACAACACGGACTTGATCAACTTACAGGAGCATTTCGACGATGTGCTCGTCTACTTTACGTGGTACGGCGTGGCCATGCCCACTCTCGCTGCTGTCGGGGTGATCCTCAACGTGATGGCGTTCAGGTTGGTAGGTTACAATTGCAGATTGAGCGAAGGAACACATTTGTCCACGAGCACGTTTGTAATTATTACATGTGCAACATTATTTGGGTTGACTCTGATGTTTTGTAGTTTGTATAACCAATGACATTGCTTTATATGCTTACAATTACACAGATTCGTCGTCGTATATTAAATTTCACAACTAATTACAGTAAACCTCGCCTAAGTCGGATTCAAGTGGACCGAGTGATTTAATCCGAATTATGCGAAAATCCGACTTAACTGAAGATAACATATCCCAGCACTAACACCAACGGCAGCCCTCTAAAAGCCGTTAGGTACCGGTGAAAAACGTTTGAATGTGACATGAGACTGCGGTGATCCTACATAGTTATAAATGTTGATGTCCACAAACAACACACAACATTACGCAGGACTAGAACAGTTTTGAGCTTCATTTTGGCACGAATATCTAAGTTTATAGCTTAATAATTATTATTGATTGTAAATGTCAGTCATCTTGCCCTGTCTTTGTTGCGACTGAGATACATGAGAATGGCCTCACCCTTGTTGGTCAACTCTACGATCTCATTTTTGCCGAGCGTCAAACCATTGTGTCTTAGCGTCCATAAAGCAACACGTGCGTCACTGAGTTTTGTGATCTTATCTCCACCGAAACTTCGTCGCCGAAACCCTCTGCGTTGGGATGTCGTACGGTTTCAATTACTTAGAGTTGCTGCAGTCTCGCCCACACCAACGTAGTCATCCATCGTATATACAGCATCTCAGTACACCTCGCGGAGCTTGTCCCACACGTTTCTGAACGAAGAAGCTGCTTCGTCGTCGTCACTGTCCTGACATTGGACGCCTTAAACGAATCCCGTTTTTTTGTAGCAGTTTAGAAGTATTTCCGGTTTCACTTTAATCCACCCTGATTTCAGGGCAATGACGGCGTCCAAAATGGTTAATTTTGTTGAGGAAATGGTGCGACTCCTTCTGATGCCTCTAGGCTCCTGGTGGCTCAGATATACCACTGCTGGAATGTCACGTTAGTGTGATTCTAGTTGTATTAGATGAGCGAAGACATGACGCGTACGAACGTTGTTGTGGCTGTCAGAATTATTTTCTTGGAATAACCCTTTTACTTTTTAGTTCATCCGGTACATACAGTGTATACTCCAAGAAACCCAGTGCGTTTGTAGAATACTGCGATCCGACTTAGGCAAGAAAAAACACATTATCTCAAATATCAAATGGACCGGCTCAGTTAGTCCGAGTTAGGCGAAGATCCGACTTAGGTCTACATAATCCGACTTAGACGAAGATTTTTTATGGGAAATACATAATAAATCAACCTATCCTCGGAATTCTGTTCGAGTTGAGCAAAGATCCATCTCAGGTGAATCCGATTTGCGCAAGGTTTACCGTATGTCAAACCGTTGCATTGTTTCCCCATTGCATTTTGTGTTGATCTCTCTCTTGATTCCCGTGTACAGGAGTGGTGTTTATATCGTGTAGGTCTATTTTTGTTGTTGTGACCCTCAGCTGCTCACTGGGCATGAGGAGCATACATCTGTAGTGACCAACACGTGGTTATTGAGAAGATAAAGTTGAGGAGACAAACGAGGACGAAAAATAAGACTAAGACAATCAACTTGAGCAAGCTCCAGAACCCATGACCAAATGAGAATTCCAAACAGTCCAGATAAATCGTGCCGTTTCCCTTGCAGATCTTACACCAGGTTCAACGGAATGGTGGGGGAAGACGAAGTTGCGGTGATGACAGTTCTTAGATACCCGAAAGAAGGGCGAGGAAATGAAGCGTGGAGGTCAACATGACAAACGCGAATTATTCGACAGACAGGTGCAGGAGGCCGAGGACGCAGCTACCCGAAATGGCATGAGACATGTATGCCGCTTTGCCAAGCTGATCACTGGCAGCACTAAGGCAAGATCAGAGCAGATCAAGGCCAAAACTGGTTCTCTACTATCGAAAGGAGAGAGAAAAAACTAGAAGGATGGGCAGAATACTTTAAATAGGTTATCAATGTACCTACACTTAACACACGGGCATGTGGGCTGGGAAGAAGATGCTGTTGTTTGCATCCACAAGAAATGGAATTGATCTGACTGTGGAGAGGCGTGACACTGCTGACAATGCCAGGAAAGGTGTACTGCCAGGTAATACAGAACCGAATGCGAGATGTGGTAGATGGCGAACTGTGTGAAAAACAATGTAGGCTTTAGGCATAAACGTTCTTTTGCTGAGCAAATATTCACACTGAAACGCATTATAGAGATGTCAAGAAGACTAGTTACTCCTCGCAGTTACTTTAGTAAACTTCACCAAGACGTTCAACTGCACCCACAGACCCTCCGTGTGGAAACGCATACTCCTGCCGAATCCCATGGCACAAAAGATTGTATCAGCAGTGGAGGAGATGTACGAAAATAGGAGATGTATAAAATAGAAGACGGCTAGCCGCTATTGCGTTCCATGTGTTGACTGCTGTCAGACAGTAGGCTGTATCCCCTCCTTCTCTGCACCGTCGCTACCGACTGGGCAATGCGGCTGGCAACCAGAGGCAATGGAGGGATTGTGTGGGTTAAAGCGCAGCATTTGTCACATCTGCTCTTTCCTGGTGACACTGCCTCCCTCGGACACCACCCGTGGTCAACAATCTCTTTTGAAATCAGTCAGCATATACGCTGACGGTTTGGGACTGAAAAGTAGGCAAAACCATCGACCACCGGCAGATATTTTGACCTACCAGAATATATTGGAAACAGTTGAAAACGTCACTTACATTGGCAGTTCAATCAAGGAATCATAAATCATGAACTAAACTCCAAACTGGTGATTGGGCTAAGGATCAGCAGCTGAGAGAAATTTGGAAAAACAAAACATGTTGTTGATCTACAGCTGGTCAACATAAGATGAAGCGGCGTCGGAATGCTAGCGAATAACATGGGCCTATCTGGGTGTAATGCTTTGATTGTCTCGTGCATTATAGACCCGGAAGTTGCTAAATCCAAGTAGGTACGTATCATAAAATGTCCTTCTTTTCATGTGATAATATTATGCATTAGGCCTAAAGACATAGTGAGTAACCACAATAATAAATGTTTTGGAGAAATTACAATTATATTGATATTGAGTGCATAATCTATTATTGAACAGAGGTGAATACAGAATTTCAAGTAAGAATACCGATTTCAACCAAAACATGCGGTAGATCAATATACTCGTCCTTGTTGTCTGCAGCGTGTGCCAGCATGATTCCATCAGATGTCCCCGTACGGGCTACGTGAGTGCTCTACTGCTGGCAGATTCGCTCTATCTTATATGCGCCGTGCTCCTCCAGGTAGGCGAAACACATTCCTCCTTACCAGAATCCAGTCTCTAACCTCACGTTCGATGTATACGAAACAAAATGTTTACGTCAATAGTGTGTGTGTGTGTGTGTGTGTGTGTGTGTGTGTGTGTGTGTGTGTGTGTGTGTGTGTGTGTGTGTGTGTGTGTGTGTGTGTGTGTGTGTGCGTGTGCGTGAGTGTGTGAGTGCGTGTGTGTTTGTGTGTATGCGGGCGTGGGTGCATGCATACGAGCGTAAGAGTTTGACTAATTGTTACACTCGGCGGATAAAGTCGTGAGTAAATTACTAATGTTACTATTAGACACCGGCTCGCTGGCTGCCTCGGGTCGCGCAACTGTCGCTGTTCCGCCGAGCACTTCAAACGACGCAGCGTCTGCACATGCACGTCTACGCTCTCTGTGACATCTCGAAAAATCTCGTCGCCGGTTACACTCTCGCGGTAGTTGTACAGCTGTACATGTGGATGTTCGCGCCCATGGCAACGATCACGTGGAGCACTACCGAGAGGGTCTCAAAGGTTGCGTATTGTCCTATTTCGTAATGTGTTAGTAATGCTTACTTACATTCTCAGGTACCGTTGTGTTTCACCTTTTCTGTGTCCGTTCACAATTTCTTCGGTTCACAGAGCTGTAATAGTCGTGTTTTGTGTCCTTTGCCTGGTGTACCCGAGGAAGTATCCCCAACACAAAGGGGTTTGCTGTAAGGAACCCGAGAACTGTGGCTCACGCACGGACGGACGGACGGACGGACGGACGGACGGACGGACATGCACGCACACACACACACACACGCACGCACGCACACACACACACACACACACACACACACACACACACACACACACACACACACACACACACACACACACACATACACACACACACAGTGGCAGACTTTACATACGTCATGCACCAACTAGGACCGGGAGAAGATATGTAAGTAGTCGACTGAAGTTTACACGTCGGTATGGCTGTAGGTTATCAGCACTATCTTCAACACTTCCATCCTGGTGCACCTGCTGCACTTCTTCAAGTTCGTGCAACACAGCACGGTCATCGGCGGCGTTAGTCTGCCGCAGGTGTGTCTGTCCGACATGTACACCAACGAGTCGTTCCAGACGTATGACAACTACGTCTACTTCGTGCTGTTCGTCTTCCTGCCGTACGCCGTCGCCGCCGCCCTCATGGCCCGCGTGTGCTTCGTCTACGTACGGGCCGCGCTGCAAGACTGCGACCTGATCCCGCCGGCCTTCCGCGTCTTCAAGGACGTGTCTTCACGCTCGAACGGCGCCGTTGCCGCCCTGTTCTTCGTCCTGTACTCCGTCAACAACGTCGCGTGCGTCGAGTCGATGCGCTCCATGCACTACGTCGTCACGTCGCGGGAGTGTCGCATGGTTCCCACCGACAGGAGGTTCGGCTTCTCACCCAACTTGTACGAGCTACTCAATTCCGTCGCGCTGATGCTGAACTCCAGCACCAAGTTCTTCTTGTTGTTCGTGTCGCGACGTCAGTTCCGCTACGTCGTCGCCGCGTGTCTCCACCGCGTGTTTAATCAAAACGTCGTCGTCGATGTCGTCCGTGGCGTCTTCACCATAAGGCACGTTGTTGAACAAGGACACCAGGTGGCGCCGACATACCGATATGACGTCACCGATTCGGGGAAAAGGAATGCCGTTGAAATGCGCACAGTTAAAATAGGCTAACTGCTCGGTGGCTCATGTGACTGTTTAATCTGATGTCGAGTTCATAGGTCCGGCGATGCATAGGATACTTACATCGTAAATGACGGCTTCTTCTTTGCCAAACAAACATTTACACACGTATATGTTACAGCGTTGGCATATCTTCAGCTTGTTGTAACCTGAACGGGGGCACATTTCCAAAGGTCTATGGGCCACGGTCGCGCGGGTCCATTATAAAAGGTCTGCGGGCATGCCAAAATCCTATGGTCTAGGGGGCACATGCCACCCAGGCCCCCCTGGATCCGCCTATGGTGAACGTACTTGCCTAAGGTTCGAAACAGAAGCACAACATTCGAATCCGGTTGAGAGTCCGATGCCTTATCGCTGCTTTCCACTCTACTGCATTTGACAGTGGTACATGTCGAACACTGTCTATGACCCGAACTAGCAGATGATGCTTGAGAAGTGAGACAACTCGTCACATCCAACACCCGGTGTATCAACGAAAGGCAACGCAGTGTTCAGTAAAGCTATATAATACTATTAAAAGGGAACACATTACGTATCATTTATTAAACATTTTATTCCATCAGAATGCATGTTAACATACAAACAAATTACGAAAGGCGAACATTTGAAGGAAATATACACAACGTTAGTTACACTTCTATAGTACAAAGGGCATGCCGTATAGCGTGGCACAATGGTTGCTGCTGCTGTTTAACGGTATACATAGGATTGCATAAACAAAACCACAACGTAACATTTCACACCGAGAATGCATTTGCCACTCAAATAATGTAGCACGACATGGTACACGACATGGTGCACGATAACCAAATGCCCCGAAGTCGGCATTAGATTAAGTGAATCATTACGTTTCAAAACATTCCTTATGCATTGTGGTATACTGGACGTAGGATCCGACGATGACGTGATAATGTTACGCTGTATCAACAAACTTGATACGGGGGTAACACGCAAGGCACTTGTTTGTGTATCATACCACAAAAACAACCCAATATGGTTTATCATAACCTTTACACACGACAACATTTCGTCAATACAAGAATTACATACAACTTCCCAACAATGATGTGCCACAAACCCTACATAACTGAGACCACGTGACGACCCTCGATAAGAACAATGGGAACAATAGATGCGATCAAAAATAGATAAGCGAGCGAAAAATGAAAAACTCGGAACACGTCCAAAACATGAAATTCTACGGTCACTAGCACCCTCGTGGCTCGTCCTGTCCCGACGATATTGGTATAATTTGAAAGGATGCACTTTTGGTTATTCTACCGTCATTTATATTTCCCGTTAACCGTTCTCAGAACACCTATAAACGGACCTACAATCGTGCCGTTTTCGGTGTTCTGTACAGTTCCGAACGATGTTGGCGGCGGGTACTAAGTACAATAATCTTCCGATTGCGGTGCTGTCTTCCTCATTTGCATAGGTTCAGACATGCGCACTTCACCATTTCTTGATTTCATGTTATAAGCTCCACCCACTTTTAATCAGTGAAACTGATGTGCTTTGATCGCAGCAAAGCCGATCCATATCTACGTCGGCGTGACGTCACAATAACGTACGCCAACCAACGGGTCAAAATTCGTTGCGTTGGTTGGTTGATATACGTGATTGTGACGTCACGCCTACTTCGCGTATGTCATTTTAGCAGCCGTTTGAAAGTGGGTGGAGCTTGTACCATGAAATCAGACAGTGGTGCCTTAATCGGTAGATTGGTGAACTGTGTCGATGAAACAACATCGTTCGCAGTGTCTAAAACCCCGGAATCGGCACCGTTGTATGTCCGTTTATAGTTTATTTTAGGAATGACTATCAGGAAACCATGTATATATATTTGAATAGCAGAAATCGTAAGCTTTCAAACGATATCAAGATTGTTTGGATCGGACGAACCGTAATGGTATAAGCAATCGTTCAAAAACACATTTTGGGACGTGTTTTCAGTTGTTCATTTTCGCTCGCTTATCTGTTTTGGATGTGATGGAGATTGTCTGCGGGGCTTTCGCTAAACAGTCACTCTTATGGTATAAGAAAATAATTCTTCGATTAATTAAGTGAGACCGATGTCGACTGGACTTTGATATGTCGCAGCATAGCATTTACGTTGAATGTCGTTACAAAGCGTTTAGTTTCTGTAGGCGTTATGTTTTATTTATATATGTACTCCCATAGCGACAACAGATATATGTGCGGAGCAATGTGACATTTATAACAATGTTTTATTTAATCAATTATTAAGAGCAACCGTTTAATGGCAAGAGAGCTTATTAAACCAGAAGTTGAAAATACCATAATGGGTGGATGCACAAAAAGAGAACACTGGTGCAAGGATTCCACACATACGGTACCTCCGTATTAATGGCCTGAAGTCCAATGCAACATAATATGTGCAAGACGTATTGACCGCATTATTGATTCCACGCATTCATCCGAGGCACGCCACGGTTGAGTGGCAGCCGTATGCGAAGTCGTAGTCGTACTGACAGTGTGACGTTTAGTGTTGTCTACGGGCTGTTGGGTGACGTTGCCTCTTTGACAGTGTGACGTGTAGTGTTGTCTATGGACTAACGGGTGACGTCATCTCATTGTCAATGTGACGTGTAGTGTCTTCTATGAACTGATGCGTGACGTCCACTCTCTGACAGTGTGACATGTAGTGTCGTCTATGGACTGGTGGGTGACGTTGACTCGTCCACAGAGATGGACCCGATCATCTCCAGCCATCTGTAACCAAAAAAAAACATTCCATCATGTGCCCAAAAGATGGCTTGCTGTCGCATGCTAGCGCTGGCAAATTGTACCTCCATGATGGGTACTCTTATATTGTTGGGGTATTAAGTAGTTCAAATAAAATCACAATGAGTACAAGTTGTAATCCGTTATCACCACCCATTGGCAACTTCTGCTACCCCCATACCAGCACTGGTAGTTAATTCTTTCATTATGATTTACGTCATATCATCCGTGCATTGTATTTTTAACAGTGGGCCAACTGCGGCCGATCAAACAACCAGCAAATGTCATACGATACACCAATAGAAAGACGACAGCGGGTGTTTGTCGACGGCCGTGGTTATATGACGTCCTAAATAGCTATAGGAGATTAGTCCGCCATTTTACATTTGGTTGCCCGTCACACCAAAGACCACGGACTTGTTTACCAGTGACACGCTTACGCACATTGCGAAATGATGACACGACACGGTGTACATTTATAAGATTCTCACTTTTCTAGTACTTTCTCGTCTTGGTCATGCAGCAGATACACCTTCCTCTCCGTCTCTAACTTGACGACTCTCTTCTTGCGCGGCCCCAGCTCCACCTTGTCGGTGCTCGTTCCGTCCATGTGAATGGTCAAGGCCGGGTTGAGATCCTGCAAGACGAAGCCTACCAATTACCGTAATCAGTTCCGCAGTCGTTTCCACCAACAACGGAATTGTTAGTTCCATAGTATGGTGCGGTGAGAAATGATGACGCGCGGTGGTGCGTCGGGAATCGTCACGGAAGTGACGTAACTGACTCTAAGCGCCATTTCCGCCAACTTCTACCAACGTAAAAGGAATAGATAACTGAGCAAGTTGTTGATTAACCCGGGATACGACTGCACCGAGCAGTGTACTGCAAAGAAAAACATTAAAACCAATGGCAATGGTAGTATTAACTTGGTCAGTTCACCTGTATACCAATTTTATTTACCATGGTATATAAGTATAACGGTGGGACCTGAAGCTATCATACTGTCATTATAGCCAATGGGAACATATAAAGCTGTACAATGCATATATTTGCATATACCACTAACCTATCACAGTGCTGGCAAACCCTGTTCACGTCAGCCATCTTTAAAACGAAACACAAACATCATCACAACTGACTCTGGGTGTGAAATCAACTGTTGCACGAGCTCGGTAAATGGCGATATACCAAACTAAACTGTGATTAGGCGCAGCTTCAGGAACCGGCGGACGCACAAGCCCATTAAGCTTGAAAAAGCTTCTAGACAGGACGTTCTCCATGCCTATAAAAACTCACGGTGGTAGAGGATATTTGTTCGACATCAAACAAAACCCAGTTGCGGAGCAGAGAGGGTTCTACGAGAAGTCTGAAGAACTGTCCAACATTACTAATACACCGATCTCGCCCGCTAGGCGCTGTGGAGTACACCACGAGCCATGCAATTAGACCGCTACTCACTTGGGGTGCCTTGAACAAGTACAGGGAGTTGTTGTCGTTGAGAACCAGCCAACGCTTCTTCCAGTGGCGTCCGCCGTCGCCACTGAACTGTAGATACCCCTTGTACAAGGTGCTGCCCTGTGTCCGTGATTGCTGCAACGCACAGAAGACCAGGGTTGATGACGCAACAGCAAAACGCAACAGCAACATTGGTGTTACAGTAAGACAAAAAATACCCGGTAGGTATGTCTTTACGCAAAACATGCAAACAAAGCATGGACACATAGTACAATATTAGTCAACTGTTACTTGGGGACTGTGTATCATGTGTATTTGGGACTTAGCCTTCACAAATACAAAACAATCCGTGAAAAGGGGCTGAAAAAAAAAGCTAGGCAGGCTAGGTTGCTTATGGTGCAATGCTCCCGAGTTTCTAATGCTGAAATAAGCATGCGCGAAATGGTAAAGTCAAGTAAACGTAGATATCCAGCCTTCAATCGAAAACCATCTCGCCTTCTCTGGGATACATACATTGCGCGAAGACTATTCGTACACGAATATGCACCACAGCATATAGCCAGGTACTCATGCAAACTGCTGAGTGAACTGGAGCAACGTATAGAGTGAACGAACTTTCCCAAGTTTCGAAACAAGAGGATTCGAACCCGGAATCTCTCGACTAAGAGTATGATGCTCTGGCCACTCACCTGTCTGCCGACCGCCATGGCGCCTCCGCCGCTGTATTTGGAGTCTTCCTGGTCAAACAGCACTATGAAGCACCCGTCACAAATACGCAACGGCTTCGACTTGTCGTACCCCAATTTGGCCGTGTGCGCAGAACATTTGGCGCACACCACCTGCAGATGACCGGACATGTTAGACTGTGGAGAAACGTTTCGCATGGCCGCACGCAATCACTAAAGCTGTCCAATTGCCCGTCAACTGCCTGACTCCTTACTTAAGAGTTAAGATCCTATCACATCGGATAAGGCAGCGTCTTGACAACAGGACATTATCAGTGTGGGTTACTTATAAATATCTCAGTTATTACGGTACATTTTATTAAAATTTTGATATACCAGGGACGTTTGCACAGTAACCGAATGTCTTTAGTATTTCCAGTTACTGCCACATCGTCAGCCAGAACATTGTAATATATATCGTAATAGAAAACTTACTATAAAAGGTTCGTTCTTGTTTATTTTATTTCTGACACATCGTAGATACATACTATCCCACATCCTTTGCAGTGGTGCTTTCTTCTAATCGTTGTGTATTCGCACGCGCAAACCATGCACATGCTGACGTCACAGTGGCGCACGAGTACAGGTGCTCGTTTCCCAACGCTCTTACGGTTCACCTGCAATGATGGCGCGCACACAGTCCATCAGCAGTGACGGGAAACAAACTTCTAGCAACGCACTGCAATTATGACTTACCGTACATTTTCACTATAAATGTTCATTGTATTTGTACATGAAGGCGTGCAATATGCCTTACAATGTTCATTGTATTTGTACACGAAGGCGTGCAATGTGCCTTACAATGGAAACAGACACTGTGCAGTGCAATGCATTTACTTAAAAGGACAATGTTGCGTATTTTCCCTCATAAAGATTAGTTTTAAATTAGTGAGCATGCATTGCAATTACTGCATATTTCTAAAAAAGACAATGTACACATTTTAAATAATTAATACAAAAACAAATATACGTCTATAATCCACGTCACTCACTTCGGCTTCGACCGTGCGTAACGTTCGCAGTTTATTCTTCGTGCATTCTCCAACTTGCTTCCAAATAGCCTTAATCGAAAGCATAACAGTTCACACAATGTCTGCGTGTAGCAGGGTGATAGATTTTATGTAATAACAAAATATTAAAGATGAAAATGTACAAAGTTATAGTTTCTTCTCTGCAAATCCCAAACAACTGCTTGTTCAAACATAATATTACTGTCTCTTAGAAATATTTAGCAAACAATGTGGATACAAGGTTTATATACCATTCCATCACACATATCTTTAACTCACTTCATGTTGATAGGTACTCATTTATATAACACGTAGAATCAGTATGAACAGAACGTAACCACGTTAAACCAAGCAACGTGGCTAGGAATAAACGATAATTACATGAATTGTAGAAATACTCGATTCAGGGCCCATGACTGATTTTATATATAAAAAATTCATATAAAACTGTAAGAATGGTAACACAGCTCGGGCCATATTGCAACTCAATGGCCTTGGATTAAGAAAATAAAACTATTACAGAAAAATGCAAAAAGACTTACATTCTGCCATTTTGTCTTCTCTTCTGCATTTCTAAAGCGAAATAAACATGCATGTGTTAAAATGTGTTCTTAATGATCTGATGCCATACCTCTAAGCGCTGGACATATGATTAGTCAAATAGTTTATGATTTGATGAAAGAACGTAATAAGAACTATAGAGTAGCATGAAGGAATGTATCAAACAGGGATATAACAGGAGAAAGTGTAAGGGAAGACTGAGTAAATTAATGGGATGGAGATTAGCAAATGAGAAGAGTAATAGAGAATGAGAGGGAGGAAGTGAGAGAGTGGGTGAGAGAGAGAGAGAGAGAGAGGGGGGAGAGAGAGAGAGAGAGAGAGAGAGAGAGAGAGAGAGAGAGAGAGAGAGAGAGAGAGAGAGAGAGAGAGAGAGAGAGAGAGAGAGAGAGAGAGAGAGAGAGAGAGAGAGAGAGAGAGAGAGAGAGAGAGAGAGAGAGAGAGAGAGAGAGAGAGAGAGAGAGAGAGAGAGAGAGAGAGAGAGAGAGAGAGAGAGAGAGAGAGAGAGAGAGAGAGAGAGAGAGAGAGAGAGAGAGAGAGAGAGAGAGAGAGAGAGAGAGAGAGAGAGAGAGAGAGAGAAGAGAGAGAGAGAGAGAGAGAGAGAGAGAGAGGAGAGAGAGAGAGAGAGAAGAGAGAGAGAGAGAGAGAGAGAGAGAGAGAGAGATGAGAGAGAGAGAGAGAGAGAGAGAGAGAGACATATATATATAGACTTACAGACAGACAGTAAACATACAGACAAACAGGAGATAGATATATAGGTGTTTGCGTGCGTGCGTGCGTGCGTGCGTGCATGTGTGCGGGAGAGAGAGAGAGAGAGAGAGAGAGAGAGGAGAGAGAGGAGAAAGAGAGAGAGACGGGGAGGGAGGAGGAGAGAAGGAGAGAGAGAGGGGGGAGGAAGGAGAGCAGATAGGGAGACGGAGACAAGGGAGGCAGGAGGGAGATAAGAGCATGATCAATATTAACCAGGAACGAGACACTAACTAGATCAGGTGTCTGTAGATTGGAATGAATGTAAATGCACGTGTAACACGTTACGTCAGTGGCGCAGACAAATACTAGGGAAAGTAATATACATACGAAGTGCACAGCTCGAAGACTTTCTCAGTCGTCATGATATAGAAAGCATTTGGTAACTCTTTGTTCTCGCTCTCAGACATCTGCAAGCAATCAAAACATGGGCACTACATCGTGTTGGCATTATAACATACCAATACTGTAACACGAACACGCTAACGCTAATTACATTCCATGTCACTTTATACTAACCGACACGGATATAGAATACAGTGAAAACAGTATTTTTTTTAATTTTGAAACCATCAAAATAGTTTTGACACTATAACTATTCTACTGCAATAGTAGTACAGCTACCGTAGTACTAACGCAATAGTATAACTATACGTAATAATCAAGACCAACAATCCGCCAAACTATGCCGCCGTCCAAACAGTTCAGTTTACCACTAGTAGCCCTAGAAAGTAAGTCACATGCCACGCCGATGCGTTGCACATCTACATCCTGTTTAACCGCAAGGACATTCATACCTGGATTTCCGCAATGCCGACAACGTCGCGCACTTTGTACCTCTTGCCGACGTGAAGCACTTGTTCGCTGCATACAAGCATAAGGTCGTTGAACTGTAAATTTGAAAACATCATTAAAAGACGCAGATGACGACGATAGTGACAACGGCGACTATGATTACGGCATCGACGACACAATTATGATTACTATAAATTATGTTGACATGACAACACTTGAAATTACCTGCATTAGTACAATACTTTGACAAATCTACACAAACAGAACCATACTAACAACATGTCAAATTGTGACATCGTGTACCATGGTTGTATGTCATATATAGTATGCCATTTATCTTTTTTTCACAAACATACTTTGACAACAAAATACGTCTTGAAAATAGTAGGTTCATAACTGATCACCTGCTAATGTGCAGAAGTTTTGTTTTTAATTGGCTAAATTACGCTTCACTTTAATACAGATGGGCTGCAGTTTGGTCTGTGTGATCAAAATAATAGATATATATCATATTTTGTTCATTAACGACATCTGTGTTGCGCAGTTACGAGTAAACAAATCGACGCGACCTTTCCCGGATCATCAATTGTTTAGATCACCTGCGATTGTTTTCTGGCCAAATTATAACTTTCCCGGATCGACAGCGTCGTAATGATGGTTGCTATTATATCCCACGTTTGTTCGGGTGATTCCACAATTCCGCAACAACATATCACCAACTATACATGAAGTTACACTTACCAGAAATGCGTATCTCTCGGTCGGTTTTCCGTTTTTAATGCTGACTTTCATTATCTTTCCTTCTTTGATGAGTTCCCGCGAGGGACTGACGATCCCGAATCTGCTGTCTAATTGGCGCTGAACCTTCAGCAGTTGTCCGATCACCGACTACAGCAGACAGTAGTTGCACTGGTCATACGTTATACTAATCCTCAGAAAGTCGAGTTAACAGCTCCATGAACATTATATAAATAGCAGAGTCCGTCTTTATAACGTTACAGCCACTGTAAAGCTACAGCGATCCCCATCTGGAATGTTATTATGATGTGTCTCTCGAAGCTGGCTGGTATTTATTGACGGCGCAGGAAAGAGACGAGAACTCAAGAACAAAATATAACATGCCGATTCCACTTACATCTCGCTTCATCATGTGCTCGAAGTGCAAAGCTGCGTCTTCAACCAGTTCAAGAGCTTCTGAAATGGGCAAGAATGCCAAGGTTATTTCACAGCTAATATATTACTTCGCCGATGACGTTTACCTCCTATCCCAAAATAATAAACAAGTAAAAACAGACACAATAGCAGGCACAACAAAACAGTTGGTCTAAAAACACTTCTGATCAAGACCAACATATTTATGAAGCTAAGGACACGTCGTACAAAAAGGACCGTGACAGGGAAAGTGCTAGAGGAGGTGAATGTCTTCAACTATCTCGGCAGCTGCATCTCAGAAGACATCATGCAAGCATTGAAAAATACATCTCCACCAGGATTGACATAGCAGCACACGCCCTCTGCAGCCTCGCCACTAACATCCACGCCAACAACAAACTGAACATAAACACATCCGTTCAGCACCTCTGCATGCATCAGAACCACAGAGAACGAAAAGAAGATTGAGAGCCGACTAAGAGGTTTTGAAGGAAGGTGCCTCAGACGGATCCTGAGAATACGTTTGGAAGCAGGGAAGACCTGGAATGAACTCGGCTGGTTTGCCCCAGGCTGTTCTGGTTGGGGTCAATTGTTGAAGCGCGATGCTCTATTGTAAGACATAAGGGTACACTATTACTCACAATGACAATCAAGAATGTTTCAACGTAAATATACAAGCATGAGTCTATCAAATTTAATAATGAAATCATTGTCAATTGGACATTCACTTACTTTCTGCGTCCGGCTTGTCGGGCGAATCTTTCGGTAAATGTTTCACGTAATCTGCAGCAGATCAAAGTAATAAGTACAAAATACGAAACGTTCCTGTCGCACTAACTTAAATCTCGGAACAGATAATTAATGTATAATATGACCAGACCTGATAAAACAATCAAGTAATTTACAAAATACTGGGTAATGTCAGGAAGAATCCGGTTAAGACGCTGTCGCCAAGATGGTAACCAATTTTACATTTCCACTATAGCAAAAGTGTGACGATGAATAGCAGGCAGCATTACGAAAATAAGTAGAATCACGTGACAGTAACGGCGGACATACCTCGGAGTAGCAGGCCATAGCGAGGGATTCTCTGGACGGGCTCTATCATATAAGCGTTCAAATGAAGTCGGCCGTATTCCGGGTTTTCCTGCAATCACGGGAACCACGAACTAAACCTTGTTCCGTCTCAAATGTTGAAATATGTCTCTATCATTTACGTCGAACACACATTCTACGCAATGAGTGGCTACAGTGACTGTTGAGTTAAACTATGACCTACGAGTAGGTTCGCACTCCTGTGGTTCAGCCGAAAGGCATGCAGATTTACTTGCACAGATCGACCCAATGAATCATTAATTGTATATGCGCCTCCACTCTACCGCCAAAACATTTAACCACCACATATGAAATTATAGATTAGGGGTCTACTACATTTAGATGTCAGCATGTATACAACGACGACGCTTCTGCCGCCAAATCTTAGGCCTACCGCTAATCCGATTTCTATTACCAGTCTTATGGAAGATCTCACAAGTTTACTACCACTTATTAAAATCAATTTGATTGACATCAAGTTTCAGCGGTGCACCTATTCTAGCAGAGAGAGCGTCACACTACTCCTCCCGGTACACATGCTTGTAATCACTTGATGTCAATCTTATCAAAATACTTTCAACCTAACCCTAACCCTATTCCCAACCGTCATCCTAACCCCAAACCTAACCCCTAAATCAGAACAACCATAAAAAGGCATTTGTGTATATATATATATATATATATATATTAAACAGTATATACGGTGTATCTTTGTTGACATATGCACTGTAATAGCTAATATTAACACGAGGACGGTTCGTATGCAAGAAATACAACCTCACTTGTGCCAAATCTTGAAGAAGAATTTTTTGACGAGAGATTCAGCCTAGCGATATTAGTTTTTGTCCGCGAGGGGCGCCACAGAAGAGAGTGCTATTACCGCAATTTCCCGCACGAGCGCTGCGAAGGACGACGACTTCTTCTGCCAGGTCTCGACCAGGGTCAGCGCCGCGTCGAACTGCTTCACGTACTCCGTCGACAGCTTGAGGAACGGCGCCAACTTCTTCATGATGTCGCCGATACGGTCGTCTTTGTCCCTGATGACACAAAAGGTAAATGTAAGTTCTTATATAGCGCAGTATCCAGTCACTGGGGCTGCTCAAAGCGCTTTACATTTTACTCCCTGGCAGACCTGTTCAATCAAATACCATCTCGACTTCTCTGGAAAGCATTCAGCCAGGCTGCAAATAATGCGCTAAGGCTATTCGTAATAATATCAACCTCTGTCTACAGCCAGGATTCATTCCTTCAGCTGACAGGACTGGAAAAACATAAAGTGAACGAACTTGTCCATGGTTCTAACTGGTAGCACATGATTCGAAACCGAGTACTCTGGTTCGAGAGTCTGATGCTCTAATGACTGCACCACTGCGCTCCAACCTACAGATTATAATCAGAATTTTCGGTTTTATATTGTGAACTGCGCAGGACTCCACAATTGCAATAGCTCTATATTGATTATAGTACTATAGGGCAAGGACAGTGGTTGAAATTAACAGTGCAATGTCTGAATATTTTCTAAGTGGTGGTCACTCTCCTCACTAAGTTAACAGTCCAAAAAATTATAATGTTTCGTATTGGTTCAAGCCCCCCCCCCCCACCAACCAATGTGAGGTGTGGTACTTAATATCGTGAGCGATCCAAAATGGCTTCCAACACCACTGTCAATAGCTGCAGGATTCGACGCACGTGACATGGTGACAAGCCATTACCCACCACGCTGCTTGGTTCTGACAGATATCCACAGTAATTTGGTACATTACTATATATTCCATGCGATAGGTGGCGCCACTAAGTGTCTTGCCACGACCAATCCACTATCCACCCATAAGGAATGCAATACAGCTACGTTTTTGAGACATTCCCACCTTGTGCGAATGAGAACTGCATGGCCAATTTTGCTAAATTATTTAACCAGAATTTAAAGATCGACTTAAACAGTTTACTCATTCGTCACTTGCCAGGCTTTTTATGAGTTTACATATAATGTGTGCGTGCACATATATTGCACGTAGGCAAACATGCACCCCCGCGCGCGCACACACGGAGCATGCGGACGCACACGCACATACATACGTAAACGCACAGATACATACGCACGCACGCACGCACGCACGCACGCATAAACACATGCACACAGACACGCGCATATGCATGCACATACATGCAAACATACCAGACGCGCACAAGCGACACGTGACGTGTGACACATACACACACATGAACGCACGCGCGAACGCACGCGCGAGCATATATACGCACCACGCACCACGCACCACGCACCACGCACCACGCACCACGCACCACGCACATACACAGTGACACCACGATGACACAGACACACAGGGACAGTGACACGCATGACACATGCGCACAAACACACATACACTACCACACAGACACGCAGGGGCACACGCGCACTCGCACTCGCACGCACACAAGTGACACGTGACACACATGCACACATGATCGTACGTATGCATCCATGCGCGCACGAGCCCCCCTTCTCCACACAGTGACGCACGCACGCACGCAAGCGCGCGCACACACACACACACACGATTCCCTCATGTGCCAACATGTATTTAAGCCTGGCAAGAGCAGCTCTTTCTTGTCAGACCGGAATGCAAGCACTTTCCGAAGAAGTTCACGTCAACGAAGAATTCTCGCCGCTTCTTGTAATCAGATACAAACAAACGTGCTCAGCCGACGCGTAGTTCCTACAGCAGCGTCCGAACAGGAACCGCTGAAAGGCCGCGCCGCACTCGTAAACCACAACAAATAAAAAACACTGTACATCACTTTGGACCCAACTTTCATCTTACCGTTAAAACAAACGATGATGTCGGTTAATCTCGGGCGTAAGCACGTGAATCTACCAACAACACTGTAACGATCTCTCTAACGCCCGTATTGAGCTAATCCTTGCAGATATAATAATATTATATTGTATACTTTTTGAGGTTGACACTTTACAATGATGCAGTAGTTGGTGCAATTATCGGTGGTCTCCAGTGACGTAGTAATTTTCAACCACGATGGCTGGAAAACGATACCAATAGATATATCGTATTACGTCACAATGGCCGTTTATGTTACAGGCCGCCTGACCGACGGCTAGATAAGAGTAATCAGTCACGAAGAATGTGGGCAGCTGATTCTGTGGTGTGGGGTAGGGGGCTACTCCGCCGGAATATTATCCAGCTGGTAGAAACCCCTGGGGAATAATATCCGACAACTGTCAACCACAAATGTTGACTCAGATACAACATTCTGTCATGAACACACGAATCGAATGTCTACATGCACCGAAGCTGTTGCTATGCAAACAGACGTTTATATACAACCATAACATACGTTATATCGCGCAGTAGACGCGTGCAAGTTTGACATACAAAATGTATCAGTGGTGCCATAATTTTAAGTAAACCCGATATAGTGATGTGGTGTATGTCTAAAAACGTCCATCTGACATAACTTGCCAGTACCTTCCTCTAATTATACGCTGCGCTGTGAATTCAACCTTATAAGATTTCGATTGATCAAACCAAACTCGTGAGCTTTAACAAAAACATGTTTTTAATATTTGCCAAGGTTTTGGATGATATGTAGAGTTACCACACACTCTACGAAGATCGTGGCTATCAGAAACGCACGCTCGAATAATTGCGAGGCACGTACAAGATACAAGAAGTGACGGTAGATGAACAAGGACACCAACCATGCAGTGATCCGCTTCTGCAGCTCCGGCAAGAGCGTGTCGTGGTGGAACTGGTAGATCACCTCGACGTCCTTGAACATCGCCTTCGCCACGTCCTCCTGCAGGATGCGCACCGTCTTGTTCTTCGCCTGCGACACACGGACGATTCACGGTTGAAACATACGACGACGACAGTCGCGGTAGGGGCTCTTGTGGCTGAATGCTTCCCAGAGAAGTCGAGATGGTATTTGATTAAACAAGTATGCCAGAGAGTAACGTGTAAAGCGTTTTGAGCAAACCTGAATACTGGATATTGCGCTATATAAGAAGCTTTGCTTAGTTTTAACTTTTGTGTCATCACGTGAACATCTATGACTTGTGTCCGTTGGTACTGGAAATTGTGGACAGCAGCAGTTCTTGAATTTACTGAACGGCAAGGTCAATAAAGATCAACAAATAACGGTCCAATATTATAAAGTAAAGGTAAGTTCTTATGTAGCGCGGTATCCAGTCGTCAAGACTGCTTAATGCGCCTTGTACTTTTCCCTGGCACACTTGTTCAATCGATCACTATTTCGACTTCTCTGGGAACCATTCAGCTATGCTGCAGCCAGGTACTGCGCGAAGTCTATTCGTACACACACTGCCGCCACCGTCTATAGGCGGGTACTCATTAATGCAGCTGAGTGAACTGACGCAACGTGAAGTAAACGAAACTGCTCAAGCTTCGAAATGGCAACAAGAGGATTCGAAACCAAATTCTCTCGATTGAGTCCGATGTTCTAGCCACCAGATTCTCTCGATTGAGTCCGATGTCATAGCCACCATATTATCTCGATTGAGTCCGATGTTCTAGCCACCAGATTCCCTCGATTGAGTCCGATGTTCTAGCCACCAGATTCTCTCGATTGAGTCAGATGTTCTAGCCATCAGATTCTCTCGATTGAGTCCGATGTTCTAGCCACCAGCTTCTCTCGATTGAGTCCGATGTTCTAGCCACCAGATTCTCTCGACTGAGTCCGATGTTCTAGCCACCAGCTTCTCTCGATTGAGTCCGATGTTCTAGCCACCAGCTTCTCTCGATTGAGTCCGACTTTCTAGCCACCAGCTTCTCTCGATTGAGTCCGATGTTCTAGCCACCAGCTTCGCTCGATTGAGTCCGATGTTCTAGCCACCATATTCTCTCGATTGAGTCCGATGTTCTATCCACCAGATTCTCTCGATTGAGTCCGATGTTCTAGCTACCAGATTCTCTCGATTGAGTCCGATGTTCTAGCCACCAGATTCTCTCGATTGAGTCCGATGTTCTAGCCACCAGATTCTCTCGATTGAGTCCGATGTTCTAACCACCAGATTCTCTCGATTGAGTCCGATGTTCTAGCCACCAGATTCTCTCGAATGAGTCCGATGTTCTAGCCACCAGATTCTCTCGATTGAGTCCGATGTTCTAGCCACCAGATTCTCTCGATTGAATCCGATGTTCTAGCCACCAGATTCTCTCGATTGAGTCCGATGTTCTACCCACCAGATTCTCTCGATTGAGTCCGATGTTCTAGCCACCAGATTTTATCGATTGAGTCCGATGTTCTAGCCACCAGATTCTCTCGATTGATTCCGATGTTCTAGCCACCAGATTCTCTCGATTGAGTCCGATGTTCTAGCCACCAGATTCTCTCGATTGAGTCCGATGTTCTAGCCACCAGATTCTCTCGATTGAGTCCGATGTTCTAGCCACCAGATTCTCTCGATTGAGTCCGATGTTCTAGTCACCAGATGCTCTCGATTGAGTCCGATGTTCTAGCCACCAGATTCTCTCGATTGAGTCCGATGTTCTAGCCACCAGATTCTCTCGATTGAGTCCGATGTTCTAGCCACCAGATTCCCTCGAGTGAGTCCGATGTTCTAACCATCAGATTCTCTCGACTGAGTCCGATGTTCTAACCACCAGATTCTCTCGATTGAGTCCGACGTTCTAACCATCAGATTCTCTCGATTGAGTCCGACGTTCTAGCCACTAGATTCTCTCGATTGAGTCCGATGTTCTAACCACCAGATTCTCTCGATTGAGTCCGATGTTCTAGCCACCAGATTCTCTCGATTGAGTCCGATGTTCTAGCCAACAGATTCTCTCGATTGAGTCCGATGTTCTAGCCACCAGATTCTCTCGATTGAGTCCGATGTTCTAGCCTCCAGATTCTCTCGATTGAATCCGATGTTCTAGCCACCAGATTCTCTCGATTGAGTCCGATGTTCTACCCACCAGATTCTCTCGATTGAGTCCGATGTTCTAGCCACCAGATTCTCTCGATTGAGTCCGATGTTCTAGCCACCAGATTCTCTCGATTGAGTCCGATGTTCTAGCCACCAGATTCTCTAGATTGAGTCCGATGTTCTAGCCACCATATTCTCTCGACTGAGTCCGATGTTCTAGCCACCAGATTATCTCGAGTGAGTCCGATGTTCTAGCCACCAGATTCTCTCGACTGAGTCCGATGTTCTAACCACCAGATTCTCTCGATTGAGTCCGACGTTCTAACCATCAGATTCTCTCGATTGAGTCCGACGTTCTAGCCACTAGATTCTCTCGATTGAGTCCGATGTTCTAGCCACCAGATTCTCTCGATTGAGTCCGATGTTCTAGCCACCAGATTCTCTCGATTGAGTCCGATGTTCTAGCCACCAGATTCTCTCGATTGAGTCCGATGTTCTAGCCACCAGATTCTCTCGATTGAGTCCGATGTTCTAGCCACCAGATTCTCTCGATTGAGTCCGATGTTCTAGCCACCAGATTTTCTCGATTGAGTCCGATGTTCTAACCATCAGATTCTCTCGATTGAGTCCGATGTTCTAGCCACCAGATTCTCTCGATTGAGTCCGATGTTCTAGCCACCAAATTCTCTCGATTGAGTCCGATGTTCTAGCCACCATATTCTCTCGAATGAGTCCGATGTTCTAGCCACCAGATTCTCTCGATTGAGTCCGATGTTCTAGCCACCAGATTCTCTCGATTGAGTCCGATGTTCTAGCCACCAGATTATCTCGATTGAGTCCGATGTTCTAGCCACCAGATTTTCTCGATTGAGTCCGATGTTCTAACCATCAGATTCTCTCGATTGAGTCCGATGTTCTAGCCACCAGATTCTCTCGATTGAGTCCGATGTTCTAGCCACCAAATTCTCTCGATTGAGTCCGATGTTCTAACCATCAGATTCTCTCGATTGAGTCCGATGTTCTAGCCACCAGATTCTCTCGATTGAGTCCGATGTTCTAGCCACCAAATTCTCTCGATTGAGTCCGATGTTCTAGCCACCATATTCTCTCGAATGAGTCCGATGTTCTAGCCACCAGATTCTCTCGATTGAGTCCGATGTTCTAGCCACCAGATTCTCTCGATTGAGTCCGATGTTCTAGCCACCAGATTATCTCGATTGAGTCCGATGTTCTAGCCACCAGATTTTCTCGATTGAGTCCGATGTTCTAACCATCAGATTCTCTCGATTGAGTCCGATGTTCTAGCCACCAGATTCTCTCGATTGAGTCCGATGTTCTAGCCACCAAATTCTCTCGATTGAGTCCGATGTTCTAGCCACCATATTCTCTCGAATGAGTCCGATGTTCTAGCCACCAGATTCTCTCGATTGAGTCCGATGTTCTAGCCACCAGATTCTCTCGATTGAGTACGATGTTCTAGCCACCTGTACAATTGTTGTTGTTCCTGAAAACATGTTTGGGCAATAACAAATAAACAAGATATAAATTTAACAATATAACTTGGTTCTACGACAAAAGGATTAAACTGTGTACATTTTGTTATCGGATGTTAGGATTAGTGAGAGCACGTACCGCGACCAAGATCTCCAGTTTGCGTACGTAGTCCCGCTCGGTTGTCATTAGTTCGTTGCAGATATTGTAGAGACGTAATTTCTTCGCCTGAAATTATTATATATATATATATGTATATATATATATATATATATGTATATATATATATCATCGTTTCAATGCTGCAAGACTGTGTTTTGTCACTGAATATACTATTCGTTCAAAAGAAAGTGAAAAATGAAAATAATTCGGCTGTTTAAATTTTTCACATACCTAAGTGTTGTGCTTTTTCCAAATTTAAGTGATCATGGACACCTCCCACAGACTGCAAACATGGATTTTTTTTTCACCACACCCAGATTACTCTAAAAAGATTTGTTGGCTTTTTTTTACTAAAATGCTTACGGAAAGTTTAAACGCACTTATTTGGATTTTTGCTCCTATCTTTAAACAGGCAAACATCAAGGATAAACTTGGGACAAAAGCGTAGGAAGAATAAAATAATAGAACAATAAAATTTTAAAAAATAAATAGTAATGTATGTAGGTCAAATGAAGTGTTGTTATTATTATATTTGTATCGATCGAATAATTAATTATTACTATCTTGGCAAATACGCTGGAAAACCGTAGACGCACAACCATCTTTAGGGGGAACGCGTGAACGATGATATGTGTACTACGTTTGGTTATCACGTGATACAACAAATTGCTGACGTAGCGCATAGTGACGTTTCTACATAAAGATGCAATGATGGTTTGGTTTGTGTCGCGCCCAAAAACAACTGCCGTATTTTCAAGAAGCAAACTCTGTCGGAAATGCATTTGCTACAAGGTAAGTCAAATAAATTGCCAACATGTTACTACACTGTAGGCGCAACACACTAAACTAACATTAACGTACCCAGATTGTACTCTTTTTAGGGTAGCTTCTATTAATGTTGCAAGACAAACAACTTAGTCTTGTTAAAAACAGTCATATTAAGAAATTAGGTTACTTAGCATTAGTTTGAACTTTCGTTTGTGAAATTATGTGAAAATAGCGATACTTACTTGTGTTTTCTCCTCGCTTTTCGACGTGTCTTCCTCCGTCTCCTCGTCACTGCCCTCGTCGTCGGAGGCGCTGTCCCAGTCGAACCACTGGCCCGTGCCGCTATAGTAGTCATACGCCATCTCGTAGGCGTTCTGCACGACGCACCACGCCTTGTTCGTCGCTCCCGACACGAACCCAGTCAGCATCGACGTCAACCCGAACAGACCACTCCTCGTCGTAACAGTTTCGTTTCCGTGTTCACTTTCGTTATGTTTGCGGCCGTGTTTATGTCCGGGCCGAGTCACTACACTGCCACCATCGTCTTCTCCCTCGATTGCCTTCCTACCTCTCGTCGGGCTCGACGTAACCTGTTCCCGGAAGCCGTGCTCTCCTTTGAAGGTTGACGTGAAGCTAACATCCGGTTTACCGCCATCAACTGACCTGCTGACGACCGATTTCTTCGCCTCGCTCCTCGACTCGACGTCGAGCGACTTGCCGAGCACCCCTGTACTGTCCTTGAGACCTCCCTTTGGTCGCGCGTCCATCATCTGCCGTAGACGGTCCAGACGGTTGACGCTCTGTGTCATCGTCTCCACCGTGCCCCCCTTCTCGTCCGTCACGCCACTCTTCGTCTTCTCCTTCACGGTGCTGCGTGTCCGATGGCTCTCCTCCACAGCAACTCCGCTGGCGTCTGTCTTTTCCACCTTGACGCTACTCGACACGTGCTTCTCTACCTTCGACGAGCTTATCGTTGAACTCTTCACCGACGGCGTAGCGCCATCCGCCCCGGTCACGTTCGTCGTGCCGGACGAGCTGTGTTTCTCCACAGTTCTGCTCGTTGTTTTCACGCTCTTCTCCAGGGTTCTGCCGACGAGGGTCTGTCGTGTGTTCCTCGTCACGGTCTCGCCCGTGCTCCGCGAGTGACTCTCCACCAGTCGCGTCGTGTTCTGTGTGATTCGTTGCACCGACGTCGCTGTCTTCACCTTACGTTCGATGTTCGTCGAAATTATCCCCTTTCGTTCGAGCGCCGATGCAAGGTCTGTCCGTTTGGATTTATTCGTGTCCGCTTTCTCGTCGACTTTCGCAGTCGACGAATCCGGCATATTAAACCACTCTGGATAAACAAAGAATGCAAAGATCCGTTATCTGGTAAGGGTCTTGACACGTGACATCCAAAGGATGTTATATATGATTACATAAATCAGTATATACCATTATATAAAGTACATCAACATATTTAGTTATATTAATATTATACTGGATTGTTGACAACTTCTAGCAAATATCGTCTCTAAAAAGAAACTGAATACATCAACACTGCCAAATGTACCATTGTCAAAAACGCACCTTTCTGATCTTAGTTATCTTAAGTATCTAATTGTATCAAATAACAACACGAAAGCGGTCTGTCTATCTGTGTAGATATCAAATACATGTTCAGCTAAACTCGTTTTATCTCAAATTTTCTAGTACGTTGTACAACTTCAGTATCTCGAAATTTGATAACACGCGTATCCATAATAACACATAGGACGTTGATGTAGTGCAAATATCATACTTAACTCAAGAAGACTGGCATACCTCAAGACCTGACATAACTCGAACATAGTATACTGGAATGGTTCCGCTGTGCGATTAGCTACAAACAAACCTGATTTAGATCGGATGCGACACACAATTTGACCTAGGCGCCATGTACGAGAAAGGTCTGGTTCAAGTTCTTGCCGTCTCACACTGACGCAAACACCATATAGGCGCCTGCGTTCGCTTTAGCACTTGACAGTATACGTTTCGGACACCGCACTCGTCCTACGTGCGACGTGACTAACACGTAACAACACTAAACTGAACAGTGTATCTTGGGTTTTCATTAATAATAATGATAATGGTTTATTACAGAAACTATGATACATTCCAATTAATTACATACATAGATTGCCATGGTTTTTGTAATGATGGTATAAAGCCACGAGTGGCTGATTAGCCCTGTCAATACATGTGATACATATGTGAATTTCATGGTGCAAGATAACAATTTGTGTGATTGAAGAAAGAAGAAAAAACAGCAACATGAATCACAGCAGTACTATTTTTATGAATACATCATTTACAATTGCAAAACAAAAGAATGCTATTTATATAAGTCATTAATATTATTTACTAGCAAACATTTCTTGAGTTGGCGTTTAAACGTTGCTAATGCTTAATTGCATTGCATACAGTTCACTGTTGTCGCCATGTAGTTCCATAATTTAACACCTCGATATCTAATGGTTTTATATAATACATTACTTTTTTGAAATCGGCACACGTAGTAATTCACATTGCGTGTCCTATGTTCGTGTAGTTCGTTATTTCTAACGAACATCGTTGTCATAACAGATGGAAACATATTCTTAACGATTTTGTACATAAACAGCACAACCGTGTATTCGTTTTTTGTCTTATTGGTAAAATGGACAGCTTCTTGGAGAGTTGGTCTGTGTGCGCTCTGTATGGAGCTGACATAGTTAACCGAATTGCATACTTTTGCAGTTTTAATAGAGAACTAAGATGTGCATTATATGCTCCTCCCCACACTTCGACACAATGCGTTAGATATGGATATAAAAACGTATAGTATAATGTTACAAGGGATGATCTACTCAGTGTTTTTCTAACTTTACTTATAATTCCAACAGCTTTAGCTATTATATATATATATATATATATATAGTATATGAAAAGACCAAAACAAATTAGCATCGATTAAGAATTTTGTGTTTTCTACTTGAGTAATTTGTAGTCCATCAATAAGGATGGCAATTGGATTGGATACCTTTTTATTTACTGACTTGAAGACAATAAAATGTGTTTTACTGATATTTAAAGATAGTTTATTACTCTTTAACCAAATAACTATTTTTGCAGTTCTTGGTTCATGACAGTTTCTAGCTCGCTAAGTCTGTTACCATTGACAAACATTTGTATCATCAGCAAATATAATAGGAAATAGGATATCTGATACGTTAACAATGTCGATAATATAGATTAAGAATAACAATGGCCCTATTATTGATCCCTTTGGGACACCACAGCATATAGACTGAATGTTCGATTTTACTCCATCAAATCAAACATATTGCGTTCTATTAGACGACTAATTTTCCAGCCAAGAAAGTGTTCTTCCTCTAATACCATAATGTTCTGGTTTATTAAGTAATATTTTATGGTCAACTGTATCGAAAGCTTTACTGAAGTCAAGAAAAACTATCAGTGCGCAGTCACCATTATTTATAGCTGTGGAAATTTTATTTACTAGTTGCACAAGAGGCAAGAGGTCAAGAGCCATGTTTGCAGAATGCTTCTTCCTAAATCCAAACTGGTAATCATATAATATGTTATGTTTGTTTATGAAAGATGTTAATCTGTTGTTCATTATTTTGTTCTAGATCGGGATAATTTTTGCTCTTTTCATGTCGTCTGGAAAAATACCTTTAGTTAACGGTAAGCTAATAACATGTGTTAATTTAACAATATGTGGAGTTATTAAGTCCCAACCAGGACTTGATATTTGTAGATCTTTGATTATAGTTTCTACTTCATTCAGTTCAACTGGGGAGATAAATATTGCATGGAAGTTTCGATGCTTGTCCCATACATATTGTATGGATGCTCCGTACACAAAACAAACAAGATAAATATTGTATGGATATTCCGTACACAAAACATACGAATTATATTGAAATTTATATCAGTTCTTGGTACTGACCACTGGACACTACGCAGTGGCGTTCAACTCTCAAGCGAAAAGTTACAACATTATATATAGCTAAACTGCAGGCAGCAGAGGAACTTAACAAGAACCACATGTCTTCGATTTGATCATAACCAGACTCAACACACCATCGACGGTAGTGAATCATTCTGCCAAGGCCAGTGTAACCTACGGCGGCAGCAAGTTCAGTTTGACCATCGTAGGGATCTACGCTATCAACTAGGCCTACACACTGCAGTTCCCATACTTCAAAGAAGCACTGCAGAAGTAGTCTGCCAACGTCCTTGCCCAGAATGTCACTGTAGGAACGTCCAATGCTGTTCAAGACTGCGATGTTCGATTACTTCGACGATCTTAAGAAGTTTGGTCCTACATCATCCTCGGTGAGACACGTGGCGATTCGAGCTCTGTCATCATGAAGATGCTGTCACACGTCACAGTGTATACATACCAGTTCAGTCTTATTGGCCTGTCTTGCCGCTGGCGATTCTGACGCTGTCGACCGTGGTAAAAGACGAAGACTATAATGTATGACATGCTGCAGCCAGTTGCCCGGACGCGTTATTCGGTCGCAGTTCCAGGAAACGTTTCCGGACTTTGCCACGGTTCACGACATTGCCACTGCTGCACAATGTCCCTAACCAGAATGTTGTACGAGAGTTTGTAAGCCAATATCAGTCGCCACCAACCACAGACAGTTGCGGAGAGGAAGAGCAACGCAACGAGGACACAAGACACATTATCGTCGACATTATTTGTAGACACGGAGATACTGAACAAACAACACGGCTTAGTTCGTATGGATTCCCAGTGTTTGACAATGGGCTGATATCGGTCAAGAGATAACTCGTCCAACAGTCGAGTGACGTCTTTTCAACAAGGCTGGCTAGCATATCATAAAGGAAGTGTAACTAGTGATATGGTCGTCGTCGTTGATGATGACGACATGGAGGAGGGTGTCGACGATGATGACGAGGAAAAGGATATTGATAATGATGATGAGGATGAGGATGCTATATATGATGACGACGATTTGGATGAGGCGGCGTTGTCTTGATCTCAAGTAAGAAGAGAGATCCATGTATGGGACAAAACAAATTAATTTAGCATTTCAATCCTGCAAAACGGCTTGCGTCTACATCGGTTCATCACTAAAAGTAAACACAACCACTACTTCAGGAACACTTCCTACTAGTTTTGGAAACACCTCCTACCAGAAGATAATCAAAGAAACAATAATATCGTACATTTGTTAATTACCCAACATACACACGGATAATACGACTGTCGAACGAAATTCAACAATGCCGACACGATACCGTCGCTGTGATGAGATTGTGTCGCCCCTGCAACCAGATTAAGGCCTGATCGTTCTTTGTAAACTGTAGGCACGTCGCCGCGATATAAAAAACGGGATATACTGGCATTTTTCGCCCGATCCGACCCGACTGACCCAGACTGGCTCAGTTGGTCTGTACCCCGACTGTAGTGTAGGTCCTATACACTACAACGACTGACAGTCTGACACCGACTGAGTCAGACTCGATCGAGGGCGACTGACCTAACTAGCTGCAACATTTTCGCACGCCGACTTTGAAAATGTTCCGAAGCTAACGTGACGCCACAATCACAAGGGTGAAGAAGGATCAAAGTTACGACCGACATTGCTTGAACACTTTCGACTACGCCAGGCTGTCACCGACCTGCCCCGATTCCAATCGGACATATGGATGCACTAGCCAACTGACACCGAGTCAACCCGACTATACTAATACCGACAGGTCGGATCGAGTCGGGGGGAAACGTCAATGTATATACGGGGCTTAGCATCGCGGACGATGAGCAATTGCTTGCAGTAGAACAGAACGAGATCATACTGTTGTGATTGATTTTATTACACCTCGAGCAACGTTCTCACCTCGTGTGAACGCGCAAGTTGCGGTGGAGATTTGACCTTGACCTTTTGTAATTATGTAAAAATCGCCAGTCGCGGTGACCACGTTACCATCGGGATTATATCTGGGGATAAATTATCTTTGTTGTCACCCCGTGTAAACACATATTTTAAGTGGTCTCTGCTGCGGTAACATGATATCGTCGCAGAGTCTGCGATAAGCTGCTCGTCTGGAACCTTGACAGTTTTATAAGTACGCCACCTACGCAAGCATAGTTATTATCTGACATTAAACATGCACAAATCATTCTTCAAGAGAATGTTCAAATATATCTCAGATGTCGGTTAGAGATCGCGTTCCAACCGCTCTAATTGGGATATAAAAATGTGTTTTATTGGGATATATGCGCGGTACCTTAAATATAAAACTAGACTGTTATCACTGTGTTAAGTTAAACAGAACTTTTCGTATACACCGTTTTAGTCTAAACGTAGTGCACAAATAATTACGTTTTCTTATGATTTCTATGTTCGCGGTAAGACAAACACACGCAACGGTCGAGCTGTCTAAACATGGTCAATGCACGTATATACACAACTGAGTTGAATCGTCAACATTCACGTTTCCAGTGAATGCGAAGTCGCAATAAATTGCAGTGAGCGCACTGGCGCTATGTTACCCGTGTCAATAAGGTACGTTGATATATGGCCTCCTAACCCAATATGTCAACAGCTGTATTAGCGTGCAGCGTTAACAAACAGAGCCCCGGGCAGAACATGGATACGACTATCGCATTTAGACTACCGCATTGTATTGAGTATCCTCACCCAAAGTAGGCCTATATGATCGTTTGAATATTATGAAAATATACATGGGCAGTATCCTTCAACATTCTCATATTACGAACATTAGACCAATAATAAGTATAAACAGACAACCTCTGTATCAACTAGGTTGTTTCTTTACTGTTCGTTTTATATTGGTTATTCCATAGTTGACACACCGTGAACTTCCGGTTTAGATTGGGCCGATAGCAGTTGACTCATCCTGAACTTCCGGTCAGTTGTTTACACAATCTGTACTTCATATCGATGTTGATAAGTTTAATAACAACAAAACGACACATTGGCATAACATAGCATGATATATGTTCTCCCAGTCTGCATTTGTACAGTCTACATTCTAGTGTCGTATCGGTCCTTACCCTGAAACATGACGGCAGATGGATGTCTCCCCGTTGGCTGGGCCTGTGGTTACCAACCCGGCTGTTGGAACGGGTCACCGTTACCCTCTTACGTTGTCGTAGACGGTCTATGGGTTAAATCCAACACAGCGCTCGATCACTCTGACAACGAGTATGTGACTGTTACACGCAGCGTCTACCTCCAGTATGAGTCATCTACGCGATCCTAATTCCAAAATCACGTCACCGTAATCCTGTTTGAAGACACAGAATATGGGTGCGTTCCGAAAACGTCGGCTCCATTGAGACGTAAATCGCCAAGACACGCCCCTGTGTGGAGGAGCATGCGTCACCCGCCGTACAAATCAGCCCCCTTTGTTTGGGACTGCCAAGTAAATGACCCGCCACTGCGTGAACCGCACAGCGAAACGTGTAGGTCCCCTATCGTGCGTAGGCATGCTGCCAATCACCCAACCACGTCGCAACTAATCACATGCAGTGAGACACCACACATGGGTGTGAACTGTAAAGGCCGGTGGCGCTCGTAACATAATTAGGAATATCACAACGTTTCGGGTTAGCATTAAGATTTGACACGGTTGCCCTATCGGCTGCTGCCTTGGGACAATGTGTGTAACCAAGATTCCAAAGCGTATATTTAGCCGCCAGCAAACCGTACAACATGTCACATTCTCTGGGAGATTGGGTTCCGGCAGTGACAGCAAAACACTGCCCTCGGTTGTCGGGACATAGTGCCTGTCGTAAGCGTATTGTTGGAAAGTATCTGCAGTACTCTGATACGTGCGCACGCTCACACACACACACACACGCGCGCGTATGTTTTGTATTTACTCCACAATATCATATTGTTCCCGGTTTCAGATTGTCCCCGGTCTCACATTGTCCACGGTCTCAGAGTGTCCCCGGTTTCAAATTGTCCCCGTGTCTCAAGTCGTCCACGGTTTGAGATCGTCCAAGGTTTGAGATCGTCCGCGGTCTCAGATTGTCAGTTTCATATTGTCCCCGGTCTCTGATTGTTCCAGGTCTCAGATCGTTCCCGGTTTCGGATAGTTCCCGGTCTCAGATTGTTCCTGGTCTCAGATTGTTCCCGGTATCAGATGAGATTTGGACCCGGATGATACTTGGACCCGCGGGTCCAAATAGCATATCGAAATATGGACCCGCCCTATGATATTTGGACCTCCCTTAAATGTACTAATCATTGTATATGCTCCTTATTTATGTGTGATGCGTTATTACTAGCTTATAGCAGGTTTGTATTCAGGAGTCTGTGGCACGTTACTTGCTATGTAAGGTCACATAAACAAAAATGGTATAACATTTTCCACATACAATTATACATTTCTTGTTTTGTTCTTAATATTCAGTGACTTCATCCTTACAATGACAGTGGAATATACCCACTTGTAGAACCAACTTGTGATGTCAACAACATGAAGCATTCGGATTTCGGGGGAGGGGGTCAACATTTTCATAGCATGAAAAATGGACCCGTATATACAACTTTTGGAACACATTGCATATTGGAAGTTACTAAGCAGCTAAACTACATTCAGTATTAGGTATTTGGGTACTAGGTCAAAATGACATGACAAATGGACGCGGGTCCAAATTTAGTATGATATCTGGACCCGGGGGTCCAAATATCATAGCGAAACATGGACCCCCGTGATATTTGTACTCCTTTAAAACAGTAATCATAAGAATTACTCCACATATAGTGTGTATATATGCGTGTGTGTGTGTGAAATGAATTATATATTAAACTTTTTAAAAGCAGGTACACATTTAGGCAGTCACTAATCTCATAGGTCCATATTTTGCTATGATATTTGGATCCGTGGGTCCAAATGCAAATACGTCATACTTTGTAAAAGGGGACCCCATACACATTTGGCCATTCACTAATCTCATAGGTGGGTGGTCCATATTTTGCTATGATGTTTGGACCCGTGGGTCCAAATATGTTAAACGTTTTAAAAGAGGTACATTTTTGGCCACTCACAAATCTCATAGGGGGGTTCATATTTTGCTATGATATTTGGATCCAAATGCGTAAAACTTAAAAAAAAGGAGATACAACTGTTGGGAACTCTCTAATCTCATAGGTAGGTCCAAATATCATAGCGAAATATGGACCCCCACACCTATCAGATTAGTGATTGCCCAACTGTGTACATAATTGGATTGGGACACACATGTCAGGACTGAGTTTATATAGACGAACAAACAATCACATGATTAGTAAATTCAATCTTACGTTGCTCCATCACACTTATTCAACATGCAATTGATTCAAGGACTGATAAGCAGTCTAAAAGAAAAGTTCTTTGCTGTTCAAATTTGCAGACCGTGAACAGTTTGAGTAACAGTTGGTTTAATAATGGTGCACATTTTTTTAAAAGTCATGAACATAATTGCTTTCGTAATTAGATCATGGGACATGCGAAGTGTACTGAATGACTGTGTAAATGCTAGCTGTATGAATGATTATGTTAAACCAATAACAATTATTTCATTATCACGCGTACCCGTAGTTGAACAATAGTTGGACACTCGATAAACACGTAGCTCCAAGTTCACTTGCAACCTGTTTTTGCTTTGGATGACAATCTGGATATCTATTGTTAAAACTCTCTCAGTGACGTCGCACAATTTCTCCAACGCGTTGACAGCGAACGACATACTCGTCATACGAAGATTAAGATATTGCCAATCATGTCACGAGTAAAGAGAATGACAACACAATGAAGATAGCACTAAGATAATAATAATAATATGAACGCTTTAAGTTAAAAGAAAACGAAGAGGGCCCAAAAACCCTGGAGAAAAAATGTACAGGGAGAACTCGAACATAGGCACCTAATCTGGGGCCAGGCAGCAAAAGGAGCTGCAGTCCGGAAGAAGGGAGTGCTTATTTCTGACCAATGTGCCAGCAGGCATGAAGATGACGACGCAAAGGATCAAGTTGAGAGCGTTTATGTCCTGCCAGCTACCTTTGATCTATGTTGGGCCACTGAAGTCATGTCAATATCCAATTGTGCTGCTCTTAATTTCGATCGACCGTGGAAGTTGACAATTGCGAGTTTTATTGTGGACAACCTGGCTGATTAATGACAGTGGCGGAGTCGACCAACCATTCATTAGCTACACGAGCCCATCTATTGTTGCTTGCATGGCAGAGAGAATATTCTCGTCGCATCTGTTACAATTCGTAGTTTATTTATGCTTCCGGTCCAGGTATGACCAGGCGGTTGGTGGATCGCTGTAGGGGTATACAGAGTGCAGGGTCGTTTTCGGAGTGCGCTGTATGAAATCAAGTTTATCGCAGACTAGTAATAAGTAGTTTATGACCGTGTTTCAGAGTCTCGGCAGTGACAAAGATACGAAGAGTGGCAAGTGAACTGTCGGGAAGACAAACACAGTTACCGAGACAAATCGTGGTAGACTATCCGCCTTTGAGACCATTTAACGTGGTCATTTTATTTTGCAATCAGGATTGTCCTTGGTGTAACTCTTTCCGGTATAATAGTACAGCTAATGATGCTGGTATATAGAAGAGAACTAACATGAGATATTTTTTCAATTTAGTTAAGCGTTAAAGCCCTTTCAAAAGCATTTCAATTGTCAAACAATAAAAAAAGATATGTTGTTTATATTACTTATTCAACATTTCTGGATTGTTCAACATGTCTGGACATGACAGACAATAATGTAGTCTCTGTGCCATCGTTTAACCATTGCCGTTTTAGTTAACGTGGTATCATCGTTTTGAAACGTTTGTCGGACGCTAGCAGACAAGGATCTCCCTACAATACATGTCCTCTCAAGAATACAATTAATGTGATTGTACTCCTCGGAAGGAACTGGTCCAACTTGGCTGCTTGCGAAATCATTGCTTGCTTATTTGCAACAAACAAACAAGGTGAAGAATGTAGGTGCATGATGTGTGTATCGCTGATGGCATGTATGTGTGAACGGAAGGAGCTTCGTCACTACTGATGTAGGTCGCGCTTGAAATAAGCCCATTGGGTGTCCTGAGTGTTGAAAAGGTAAACGGTTTTAAATAGCGCTGTTTATCCAGTCCTACGCACTGTTCAAAGTGGTTTAACTTTACTCCCTAACAAACAGGTTCAACCATACGCCATTTCAACTTCTCTGGGAAGTATTGCACATGCTTCAATTAATGCGCGAATACTATTCGAACACAAATATCCGCCATGCACTGTCTGTAGCCATGTACTCATTCAGACCGCTGTGTAAATTGGGGCAACGTAGAGTAAATGAACTTGCCCAAGATTCGAAACGGCAGGAAGAGGATTTGGACATGGAATCTCTTGATTGAGAGTCCGCCGCTTTAGCACTACATCACCTCGTTCCACATTGAACATTGTCAGATATGTTTTACTAACCCTCTCCCAGAACATCCCACATGTCACATTTAGCCATACACATAACGTTATGCGTGCGAGCAAGCTATAAGGCGTACGTGTACATGTGTGTCTGATGAAACGCACTTCAGATTCGCCACTGCTAATCACGACTCGTACAAACATAACACAAGTTTACTGGGCAAACAACGCTGGGCGTCTACAATGTAAACACAATATATATTTCCCGAGGATGATCCATACACCAATTGCACATTGGGAAACGGTAACTTAGGCCTACTTACGAGCGGGTATGTTGCCCCCCATCTTACTTCTGTCCCACCCAGTCATGCCGGCTACGTTGGCAATGGTGTTTGGCAGCGAGTAGGCCCGATGGAGGTGGCCTGCGGGGCTGCCGCGGGAAGACTTCGACTGAACCGCCGCAACCAACTCGCCGCGCCGCAGTAATGGCGTCAATAAAATCCGTTTTTATGGCCCCGTCTGAGTCAATATCTGCGTCGCTGGACCGACGACAGAAGTGACACCGACGGTGTGATACAAGGTGTGACACGATCAGGACTAGTCACACAGGACAGTCACACGAATGTGACACGAATGGGCTCGGCCTAGGTGTGGCACGAATTGGCACGACCTAGGTGTGACACGAATGGACACTGCCAAGATGTGACACGGATGGACACGGCCTAGGTGTGGCACGAATGGCCACGGCCTAGGTGTGACACGAATGGACACGGCCTAGGTGTGACACGAATGGACACGGCCTAGGTGTGACATGAATGGACAAGGCCTAGGTGTGACATGAATGAACACGACCTAGGTATGGCACGAATGGACACGGCCTAGGTGTGACACAATTAACACGGCCTGGGTGTGACACAATTAACACGGCCTGGGTGTGACATGAATGGAACGGTCTAGGTGTGACACGAATGGACACAGCCTGGGTATGACACGAATTAGCACGGCCAAGGTGTGACACGAATGAACACGGCTTATATGTGACATGAATGGACACGGCCTAGGTATGACACGAATTGGCACGGCCTAGGTGTGACATGAACGGACACGGCCTAAGTTTGACACGAATGGGCACCAACTAGGTGTGACACGAATGGATTTCGGCCAAGGCGTGACACGAACAAGCCAAGGTGTGACACAAACAGGCCAAATGTATAACACGAACAGGCATGTGTGTGACACGAATGGACACGGCCTAGGTGTGACACGAACATGATACTCGAACGGTCACGGGGCAGGCGTGACACGAATGGTTACGGCCTAGGTGTAACGCGAATACACACGGCCCAGGTGTGACACGAACAAGACCTAGTGTAACACGAACGGGCTCGGCCTAAGTGTCACACGAGTGATCATGGCCTAGGATGGTCACATCCTGTGATGATCACGGCCTATATGATACAACTGTCCTCTTCTCTCGGTTAAGCGTTTGGTGTCCGGTGAGTAGTGGGAAGTGGCTGAAGGGTGTATCGAGAAATCTTGAACGACAACGACGGATTACGGGCGCTGGAGACTAAAGCCGACAGGTGCGTTCTGGCGCTATAGGAAATATATATTCCAATTCGAAACTCCGACGTACGCCCATGCTACCTGTGTACCACCACACTCCGTGCAATGGGAGGAGTTACGTGACGCAGCCCCCGGCCAGTTCGCCTGCGCCGCGACCAGGCTCACGTAAGATTTGTAGTCTCCCGTTGCTAGGTAGATACATATATCTATGACGTATACCTTTATGTAAAGTTCATATATCACGTGATAGCCTTTTCGAATAGTTACTGCGACGTAGCAGTAACATTCAACATTCAAATTGTGTACGTTCTTGTTTCGGGAGCTCCGGAAGTCAGATGTATCAGGAATGTGTTTTGTAATGTTATCTTCGTATCAAGATGTTTAAATAAGGCCACCATCTACGTATCAAAATGCTGAAATATCATATGTGTAAGGGAAGGGTTTCCAAAATCAAGCCGGTCCCATGACCAATAAATACCTAGCCGAGTTATTCAGGTGTGCGTGTCTACCAACTATGTTATGCCTGTCATCGTAACATGAACGATGTTGCATGGTCGTATAAGATGGACAGGAACTCATTGTATGGTGTTAGCAACGAGGACATTGAGGGGAATCGCGTTTTATTGGAATAGTTAATGGTACTGAACACATATTGATACCACTATACTTTCTTTTCTGATCAAGACCGAGAAAAACAGGGAGTGAGGACGGGGGAAGAAGTATTGAGGGAGCGCGACAGAGAGAGAGAGAGAGAGAGAGAGAGAGAGAGAGAGAGAGAGAGAGAGAGAGAGAGAGAGAGAGAGAGAGAGAGAGAGAGAGAGAGAGAGAGAGAGAGAGAGGGTGAGAGAGACAGAGAAAGAGAAAGAGAGAGAGGGAGAGAGAGAGAGAGAGAGAGA
>OZ023205.1:8818316-8900672 GCA_963995525.1 Escarpia spicata
AGAGAGAGAGAGAGAGAGAGAGAGAGACGGGGAGGGAGGAGGAGAGAAGGAGAGAGAGAGGGGGGAGGAAGGAGAGCAGATAGGGAGACGGAGACAAGGGAGGCAGGAGGGAGATAAGAGCATGAACAATATTAACCAGTAACGAGACACTAACTAGATCAGGTGTCTGTAGATTGGAATGAATGTAAATGCACGTGTAACACGTTACGTCAGTGGCGCAGACAAATACTAGGGAAAGTAATATACATACGAAGTGCACAGCTCGAAGAGAGAGAGAAGGGGGAGAGAGAACGGTGCTATGTAGACATGATTGATTCGAACTCGACAGGCGGCACTCACATACTCGGCAGTAATGATTGTGAGCACATATTTACTGCTTAACAGCTGTGGCGTACGCGTTTACCGCTAAGGCTAACTTCCAAAAGCTCTCGTGAACTGCGCCATGAAGCTGTAGCATGGGCATAACATTGTACTGCAGCATACTTTCACGGAATTACCAGAACAGGGTAACAACAATCACCAAAAAAAATGAGCCACCTCGGGAACGATATCATATATCACATTCTTTCTAAACGGAATGCACAACCACTGTCTTTGGTTTACTGAACGTGTCACTGTTGTAATCGTTCACGATTCTATATATAGCACAAATGCGGGCCCCTCAAAGAGGGTGTAATACCACTTAGTTGTGATAACGATTAACCGCGGCTGAGATACTTATTACGTCATCATCAGAGTTATAATCATCACATGATGTTCATCATCATCATCAGTACCACCATCATCACAAGCAACAGCAACAACAACACGCACGACCCCCAGCGCTGCTGATGACATCAGTTTCATTACCCCACAGGCCATACCCCTTGGCATATCGCCTTGTCGAAACGTGGAATCAGGTTGAGTCCCTTGTCCAATCAACGTGAAGCCATTCACATTATGCGGGTTTGGGTTTGGATCAATCGCGGCTGATGTTACGTGTAGTCTTCGGGAAGTAACCAATCTTAATGACTTAACAATTGCTGGGATTGCCCTTTGGTAGTATATGGGACGTGGGTGTCTGCAAGCTTTTTACTGCCAAAAATCACGAATAGCGAAAGTATCTAGGATTCCAAAATATAAAATCATGTTTCGAGTAACTTCAATTTTCTCCGCTGGCTCGGCATCGGAAGATGTGGGTTTTTTGCTGCTGAATAGTTTATCCCTGACGTTCACAATTGTTGGCCCTTTATGCTATCTGACCATTTCGATCTGCACCCTCATTGAGGTTTGCCATTAAAAGCACCAACAACTATTGGTGGGTGATTATCTTAACTTCAACCCCCACCAACACACCAGAAAATGCACAACTCTTCCCTAAATATTGGGGGCTAATCCTATCTGCAGCCCCATCCTCACATGTGGTGGGGCTGAACCCCCAAGCCTAACAAATTATCTCTTAGAAATGTTTTTTTCTAAATGTATGCCTACCAATGTCTCCACCGATCCATTGTCAATTTTTGTGTGCCTACAATTTCTTAATTTGTGACGCTTTACAAAATTACACAACCAGTTTTGAGATATATATGACGTTCGCTCGATATCGTTGATAATGGGCTGTACGGTGTGCTACGCACTGTATGCGGCGTAGCAACATAGCCCAGCGTAGCGATATTTAACAAAATTGCCATCCACCACAACGATCTCCATATAACAAGAGGACAAGGAAGCCCAACAATTATTCATGTGGCCCGTCCATAGTAGATATCTCTTTTTGCATTCTAAACACATTCACACCGCTGACAACACTCAGTATAGATAATGCGTGAAATTCATTAAGAATGCAGCCATATTCTCGTTTCATTTGAAGCCCCATTGATTGGTTGGTCACACTAAGCCACGACAATCGCCACAGAGGTTACTCAAATTTCTTCGCCGAAAACTACGTTTTTGTTGTAACTTGTCAGACGACGAGTGTAACAAAGAGCTCCTTGCCACCTGTACTATGACGTCGAGTTCTTCACGGGATGGCGTGCGAGCTGTTTGTTCGTTGAGTACCTACACCGTTCTATATTTACTCGACCTCTTCTTTACGACGCAGACGTTTCAAGAATGTGGCTTACATGCATAAAATCGTGTTCAGAAATATGATTTTTTTAAACGCTTACCTACAAAAACGGCACAGGCATATTTCCTTAGGTCATCTAAGTATATTATAGGTGTACTTGTAAATATTTTTTTTATTTCTTACGGACGATCTCTAACATTGCACTCGAACTAGGGCCTACGATACTAAACGGAATCAGTTATGATAAGGGGTGTTTGCAGCGGTTAGCGTCGTACATACATCAATTACATAAAGAAGTACACTTTCAAAGGTAGATGTTAATTATTTGTATTATTCAACGTTCGTAAGTCTGAGATTATACTAAATGTATGTCTTATAATCTGTACACCGTCATCTTGACATAATCCCTTAATGGGAAGCTATTCGTGAGCCGTCTACAAAGGAATGCATGCATGTCGCAACACGATCGTCAGGTACTTACCTCTATGCGATGTTCAAAGAGCTAATATTCCACAGCGTAGACTTCCAATCTCGTTGAACCTGGACCAGCTTTCAACCGATGACGAGAGTTACTCACTAACTGTCTAACAATTACACCCTTCGACAAAGAGGTAATACTATCAGTCTCTCAGGACGCGCACCATAAACTCGGCGCAGCTTTTTTCCTCGTCAAGTCGCTTGTCTTGCGATGAAACGTTCAAAAAGCACCCGAAATGCAGCACCCGCTAGCATGGACGTGTAACACATCCCTCCAATCGATATCTCCGTCAGATTACCCGAAATGTTGCCCCCATCGACCACGCTGAGATCAGCTATTACGGGTGAAGTTCCAAGTGGTAGTTGGCCATGTTGATATCCTCACATGACTTAGCTGATGGATGCCCCATGTCAGTTTTCCACCCGTGCGGTCAACGAACCACGGTCACTGTCTGTCGGGCGTGGGGCTGAAGCTCCGTCAGAGGGCCGAAGGTGCGATGCGCTCGTGTTGGACCGGGGAGAGGTGAACTCGGCCCACGCCGACAGGCGTTGATATATCACCTCGATACGTCGCTCAACTGGTCCGTGTAGCTTCCGTTCAAATAGTTCTATATTGCAGTACCTTGTAGTAGTAGTAGTAGTAGTAGTAGTAGTAGTAGTAATAGTTGTTGTTGTTGACGTGGACATCATGGGCTGTTGACGTGGACATCATGGGTATGACGTTGGCAGAAAACCGTACTAGAACGAACATCAACAATCGCAGCATTGCAAGCTGAATCTGGCTACGATATATCCATGATGGTTTAATATTTATATATTGTGATTGGATGCGCTTTGCTATTTTCTTAAAATGCATAGAATCAGTCTTGAACTATTAAATGCCCCCATTATTTACAGTTACACTATATATAGAAATTAAATTATTGCATGGGCCAACAAGTTTACGCTAATTCCTTTAATTACATATAAACTGAACGCAGGTTCTGTGGTCCAATGATGGACAATTAACGGTGTTTGAGGTGGATCAGCGAAGGCTTGGGACAACACTAATATCAGTACACAGACCTGCACATAAAATATAAGTTATTCTATAGCGCCACACCCAGTCCATAGCACTGCTCTAACTGCTCTGACACCAACTCGACTTTTCAGGGAAGCATTCAGCCACTCTATGTATATACCAATACCACCACACCACGGTCTATGACTAGTACTCATTCATAGAGCTGCTCGAACCCCGAAATCTCTCGACTGAGAGTCCGATGCTCTAAACACTACTCTACTGGGCTCCATTTAAATATCATCCCTACTCCTCTAAGCGGCAATGGGTACCTGAATGAAATTGCGTGCGCGCGTGCGTATTTGCATCCAGATTTCCGCGTAGTGAGTGACCTTGCGAGACCGTGCAAAGCTTTGTTTGTGTATGAATACCTTGGCGATAAAAGATGGACTGGCCAACACGTTTACGTTACCTGGATCCCAATGAACACTCGCGGAACAGGCTTCAAGACGCAGTCTATTCTAACTAGACTGTCCTCTGCAGTCTACCAGCTTGCAAGAACTCGGAAACTGGATAACCCATAAGTCATGGACACTGCTTCTAAGACCAGACTTTCACTACTATAACTGTAAATATCATACAGTCATTTGCAAAAGTTTAAGACCAGGCACGATTTTTTGAAGAAATTTGACAAAACTATGATTTTTTGGCCTTTACATAACATTATATCAGTTTATTTCGCCAAATAAACGTAGTACAACATAATATGAAACTTTATGTCGTCCAAAGTGTCAGTGTCTCTACTTTTCAGTATTTAGTGTGGCCTCCTTTGCTGTCAATGACCGCCTGGATGCGATATGGCATGCTAGAAACCAGAGATTCGCAGTACTCCTGGGTGATTTCGGTGACCCAAACGTCCTTGATAGCTTGTTTCAAGTTTTGAGCGCTTGATGGTTGTTTGTCTGCCACCTTATTCTTCATCATAGTCCACAGGTTCTCAATGGGATTTAGATCTGGGCTGTTCCCAGGCCATTCCAGCACGGAGATTTTGTTCTTCTTGAGGAAATCAGTGGCTACCTTGGATCTGTGACAAGGAGCGCCATCTTGCATGGAAATCGTACATTTGTGGATGTCCATATGAAGTTTCAGCTTCTCCTTCAGCAACTCCACGTACCTAAGTCCATTCATAGTGGTGTTAGGTGGAATAAAATACAGACCAGAAGGGCCAAAACATGACATGGCACCCCAAATAATTTGACTTGGGCGGGTGTTTCATTGGTGGCTGCTTTGCTGTATATTTCTCATCAAATCGCTTACCTACTGGCCGCCTAATGTGCCTCTTGCGAGGTATAAACTGTTGCATGGTCGATTCATCTGAGAACAACACTTTCTTCCACTGCGCGAGAGTCCAGTGGCGATGTCGTCTGGCAAAGTCCAATCTCTTTTTTTCATCACAGGTGTCAGGCGTGGCTTGCGGGACTTGAGCCCAAATTCCTTGCTGAGACGTCTCGAAACAGTACTGAGACTTATTTCCATATCTTTTAAGCGTAAAGCTGCCCGAATTTTCTTGCATGAGCTCATTGGCGAGCGCATCACGATGCGTCTCATTGCGTGGTCATCCCTGAGCGTAGTTTTCCGTGGACGACCACTCCTTTTACTGTCACGAAAAGTGCCATCAGTATTGAATTTGACGATAGCGTTGTGCACGGCTGTCTTGGAATAACGTAATTTAGCACTAATGTCTCTTTCCGTATATCCTTCTCCATGTAGAGTCACTATTTGTGCCCTTAGAACCTCTGTCAAAGACGATTTTTTTCCCATTTCAGGGATGAAGACAAAACTGAAAAACACCTAATCGATACTGACAAGAGCAAACAAATGACCTGGAAGTACTGACCAGGCGTATTGCTTCAATGCCCAAATAGGATGATGCGATCCAGACATTATCTGATGCAATCTGATGCCTTGTCTTAAACTTTTGCAAATGACTGTACAATACAAATAACACTTTACATGAAAACACAAATGCTACAAAACACTAAAAACTACCTACTATCAAAGGTTCGAGGAATGTGGGCGTACGAAAGGTACACGGACCGGAGACAAGACGACGGCAGGTAACTGTGTGGATGGGCGGGGCGTGGAGCCAGTCCGGCGGCAGTGAGGTCTAAACTGTACATCAGTACTGTAGACACACCGTTGTCAGCTCATTTACCGGAGGCGTACTTCACCGTGGTTAATAACGAGTCGCTCCGTTGACCTAGACGACATGATAATGAGTTCAGCAGGAGTTTTATGACCAGTGAATGAACGCACTCGAACGAGTTTCGACGTCTGTGATGGGTCTAAATCGCCATCGCGCAGAAACAGTTCGACCGTTTACCTTTGGCGTAAAAATAATTCGCTGTGCAGTTGGACTAATGACACTACACGTATGAAATAATTTATTATGCGCTGTGCAATGCTGCCGTGCAGATCGGATTTCATAATCATACACGTTGAATAATGATCGAAACTATTTTGGTACGTCATGATATGATAATCGCGCTCAAATTCCCACTGTTTTTTAGGGAGGATGTCCGTTCGTTTGTGTTGTCAACGTGTGTTTTAACATACCGTTAATAGTTGTTTTAACAAAGCAGAATTTTTTATTTATTTAACAGTTCAATGTTTATTTTTAAAAGGCGTACTCTCACCCAAATCTCCGGATCGTGAGCTCGGATAATTCCGATAACGGTCGTGACCCGACCTGGTGTGATGACGTATTACGTGATACTCACATTCATCTCGTTAGTAATCAGACCCGAGAGCACGCCTTCGAAAGCAGCGCGCTGCCATGTAAACAAACGGTTTCCTCTTGAAGCACTTATGTTACAACTTTTTTCATTAAAACACATTTTGGCCGTTGGTATGTTATAATATATATATATACATATATATATATAATATACATATATAATATATATATGTATATATATATATATATATATATATATATATAAACGAAGGATAACCTCCTTTTAAACCCGCATGACAACCTTCCTTTAAACCCGCATGACAACCTCCCTTTGAACACGCATGACAACCTCCCTTTAAACCCGCATGACAACCTCTCTTTGAACACGCATGACAGCCTCCCTTTAAACCCGCATGACAACCTCCCTTTAAACCCGCATGACAACCTCCCTTTGAACCCGCGTGACAACCTCCCTTTGAACCCGCATTACAACCTTCCTTTAAACCCGCATGACAACCTCCCTTTAAACCCGCGTGACAACCTCCCTTTGAACCCGCATGACAACCTTCCTTTAAACCCGCATGACAACCTCCCTTTAAACCCGCATGACAACCTCCCTTTAAACCCGCGTGACAACCTCCCTTTGAACCCGCATTACAACCTCCCTTTAATCCCGCATGAAAAATGGCTCATTTACGTTCTTAAAACATGTTTCGAGTTTTCCTTGACATTTTCGCCTATATTTTTGCCAATAATGATAATAGAAAGACTATATATTACAATTGCCGTACTCTAAATTTTATTACGAACACCTTTTGTTAATACAACTTTAAGATCTAATCACAAGATTTGGCTGTAGGACATCAGTTTTGAATAGCTTGATTTCATAGGTGTCAACAGTACCGCTTTCGGGCGGGAAGTCCCGCTTGTTATTGTCGGTCCCGCTTTCCCGCTTTCCCGCTTTACTGTGAAAATGTCCCGCTTTTTTATATTTCGTCTCCGAAAAAATCGACAATAAAAAATTATTTCTTTTTAGTGCGCTGCTAGTTGTATGAAAGTATCTGTAGTCGCGAACGAACATTTTTCCCGCGCGCGAGAGCACGTGACTTCGCTATCGGCGGTTGACGGAAACTTCGTTCACGATGGCGAAGCGGCTGAGTGGGGCGGAGTGTGTCGAGAATGCGAAGAAGAGACGAAAACTGAGCGGTGGAGGCTGCGTGTGTAATCAAGAATGGGTGCGGGCGTTTACACTGCTCATTTATAAAGTGGAACAGTGATGACTGCGCAGCCGACTTCCAGTGCACTGCGAAACTTCTACGCTGTGCCAAGTGGGCGACCTACAGATACAATGAAGGACACTGCAGCAAGTGACTGCACCTGTGATAGCTGTTTGATAGTTAAAGGCCATATCCTGGGGGGAAAATTGCTACTAAATATAAAAATATGCATGTACATATGTGTTCTACAATATAATGACCACCCAGAAACCACACGTTTGCTGAAATCTTTCTAAAATTGACATTAAATGGGACCTATCCTGGCACAGGCTTCGAAAAGTCTGTTTTCCGAAAATGCCGCGAGAGGCAGAATCGTGACGTCAGTTGTGGAAAACATTCCCGGGATCGCAAGCGTTCTCGGCGGCTGGATTTCTTTAGTGGATATTTGAACTGGTATACATTCATTCACATATAGAAATGGTGAACAAATGTGTTGTTGGAAATTGCAACAATTCGAATCTGACTGGCCATTCTGTGCACGAATTTCCCAAAGAGCCACTTACTCGGCAAAAATGGAAACGTTTTGTTCGAAACAACAGGGCCGACTGGACCCATGCTACGGTAACTAGCATTATTTGTGGTTCGCATTTCGTTGCGCCTAGCGACTTCGAAGGCTTCGTACAATGGAAGATGGGTTTCAGGCGTAAGTTAGATGTAAAGAAATCTGCCGTTCCTTCGACGAACACAACAGAGGCGAAGGCGATTCGGTTACCGGCGAATCTGCGCAAGTGGGCCCGGTCAGTTGTCGGAGCTTCTTCACTGGTTCGTGTCTATACGGTGCCACACTAAGTATACGGTGCCACACTATGTTAGTCAGTTAGTGACTAACTGACATACATCAGCTTTGTCGATCTCGGCAATGTCATCCTTACTGTCACCGAAATATATATGATCAAACGTTTCGTGATCCGCGTCAAAATTGATATCGCTCTCTGAACTACTCGAGTAAGCCGCCATTTGTATCGAGTTGTTTACATGACACCGTGCGACTGCGCAAGGCCGCAGGCGTGAAGCCGCTGCACTAACTGACGGCGGAACCACGACTGACGTCACGTTTCAGCAACAAATGTAAATCCGGCATCGCTCGGGAGTTTCCGTAAAATGGCAAATTTAAAGGCTCTTTTTATGTCATATGCTCATATACCATATTTAAACATTTTGGCAATAACATCATTTGAAAGGGCATAAACCATTTGTTATTAAGGAAAAGAGCACATTTTATTCCAGGATATGGCCTTTAATGTATCGCAATATAAGGCCAAGAATTGGCTACAATGTATCCCTGTCTTTCTTATTTGTTTTTTTGTTGCATGGCTGGAACGATTTCACATTGACATTTTTATTGTGTGATTATTAGTGCTATTTTTGTTGCGCAAATGTCGTTTCCTTTAGAATTGGTGTTCGCGCATTTTCCCACTTTTTCGTGAGCTGATGTTGACACATATGTGATTTCCGCATGAAAATGGCAGCCACTTAAAGATTGCGTCCAAAAAGGCTATAAGCTACGTTTCTGAAATGTCCATCACCCATTTTGGAACACCTCAGATAATGATGTAGCTGAAAAGCATAGTTGGAAATAGTCCCTCATATTGAGAATCAAATCTTGTCTGGCTCATGGACTATTTTGGTTCACTGACTTGTCCGCATGACGCCGTTTCAGGTTTTATAGCTCGACGTCGCCCCCTGGCGGATATTTCAACAAGCTGTCTTGTGTCCACGGCGAGTGTGTCGTGTGTACGACTCGCGTGAATTTAAGTGGAACGCACGTTTGATCACGTTTCTATTATAGCAAAATACATTTAAAGGGACTAAGAAAATCGGTGTAATTGTGTGACATCGTTTCAACATGGTTCCGGTAAGTGGTAGCACTGTGTGTGTGTGCGTTCGTGTAATTAAGCGTACGTTATGTAGACGGTACCAGCGCACTATAAGACAGCACGTCATAACTATTAGGCTCTCATTTTTAATCGTTACGTAACGGGAGGGGGATGGATGACAGGTGCCCCCTAGACCTTCGGAATTTGGCGTGGCCGTAGACCTTTTCGAATGGGCCCAATTGACCATGCCCCATCGGAAATGTGCCCCCGTTCAGGTTACAATAAGGGGAAGTTACGTCGACATGGCGCCGAACATTTTTCAACAGCTTCATCCGACGTCACCAGTCGAGAGAATCGAGAATCTGAAGTTACGGCGGCGCGGCAGCGAGACATTTTCTACACTATTTCGTTCGGCCGCCAGTGAAGGTTTTTGTGCCCCCCTAGACTATCCTCTCAAGATCCGCTCCTACGATGCGTCATGCTGACCAGTAGACCGCCACCCCCTTAATCGTGACGTAATATATGTATGACCCCCTAACGAACCATCGCGAAAAGGCACAACAGAAGAAAACAAAAAACTCGTTCGTAATACAGCATTGATCTCAAGGTGGCAGCACCGTAGAAACACTGCTGATGGTGATGTATAAATGTATAATAGTTCACCTCATCGTATGAACAGTACGTAACTGTTCGTGATAACCACACAGATACAGTTGTTGAACAGTTACGTGATGTTTATGCACGTAGTATATTATTTCTTGTCATACAGAGATACATGTTTAATATGTCCAGGCAACATACGGCGGTCCCCTTGGCCTTGAGTTGAGCGGCTTGGCCTTGACCCTTTGATTGATGTTTTGTGGCATGAACTCAGTTTTTGTGTTACGATAAGACGTAAACATCTCGATAAAACTACTTTTCTAACAATTTGTTTACACTCGTTCGATGACATAACCGGCATTGATTTATAAGATCGATCCCACCCACAACGCCAACGGTTTCTTTACACTTGCTTGATAAAAAGGCATATTATATTAAGTGGAGCAGAAACTGTATCGACAGGTACAAATGAATATTACTTTAATAATTAATGCTTCTACATTTGATAACTTGCTTGAGTAAAGGCACAACATTGTTTAGTTGTATAATTTAACAATTCCAAACGTGACTGCAACAACAAACTGAAATGTTATAAATAAGTTTCAACGAACCATTGCATGTCAGCTGTGTTCTTTCAGACGTTTTGCAACTATGCACTGTGTGATGCACGAACACTTTCTTCTCTTCCGCCATGATCTTCACCAGCGCAATGATCTACGTCACTCAAAACATTGTGACGTCACAATGCAAAACAGATTTCAGGAGCGGGAAATTATTTGTGTCAATTAATCTACGTTGATATTATCAGCTAATAAAATACGTTCTAGTTGCCGTGCAAGACATGGTCGTCACTCTCGTAAATCGGTCACCCTTAGCATAGCCATAGGCTTTGAGATCGCGCTGGATCTTACATAAAATACGCCATCAAGTTTGTGCAAAAACAAATTGTTTGAATGGTTACTTTGAGTGAAGTACTTACAATTTTAAAACGTGGAAACTGCGTTGCCGCTAAAATACGCTATCGTCATTATGTGCAGCAAAACACTGACAATAATATCCGATAAATAAGCAAAGTTGGTTTATACCTAATCATAGAATGTTCCTTTCGCCACATGTATTTTACCGACCTGAGGTTTGAGTTCATTTCAACAAAACGCATTCTTTTTTCGTTGCTTACACTAATATAACTTACGTAATCCCAGGCAAGTGCCGCCTCTAGCGCGAGATCACATCTTTTTTCGAGCGAGCCGGTAACGCGGCGACTACTAGTGGGGATTATTGCGGCTGTTGCGCAGTCCGAGGGATGGACTAGTAGGCTACTGCGTAATGAAAAACCAAAAAGCGTGTCAAGGGTAGGAGTAGGCAACTGCATGAGCAGCGTTTCGAAACGGAAAAATAAAAAAATCAGCATAATTATCACAAACCCGGTTGCTTAGCGACAAAATCACAACACATGTACATACTAATTATTTAATAGAATGTAGCCGAGTGCTGGACACAACTAGAACTCTAAAAGAGCTATGTTTATATATGTTTTAATAATAATATGTTGTTGTTTTATAGGAACCCATTCTGGTGTGTACCACACCAATCCGTTGGATGAAGAGATCGTCTAGTTACATACAGTGACTCGACTACGGAATGGCAGTGTGGTAACTCGATATGTTTATGGACGACTTGCCGCTATTTGTTTACATGCACAGTCGCTGTAAACTTAATGATAATAGATTCACGTTGAATATCACATCTCACTTTCTTTCAAAGAAATAGTATCTGTACAATCAAATTCAAATGTACGGTTTAACAATTTATAAATTGTTAATAAATGAGAACGTATACTTGTGACGTAATTTCTATATAAGTATAGAATATGCAATTGTACAATTTACGAAGTGTTTATACAATAAATGTTTCCTTGTCTGTTGGTTGAGTGACTCTTAGATTAGTTGTTGATCGAGTGCGCTCGCTGCTGATTTCTGGCCCAACTCTTGAGTAATTCTGTTCGGCGCCGATCGTTGCCAGTTGAAGGTCTCTTCTATTACATCGGTACTTTTTCCCATTGTGCTCGACCACATATAATATTGGCGTTTGGTGTTGGCTTACAACTGTAATATGTAACTATTTCTTTGAGCCCGGAATGGAGCCATCCTCACTAGATCTCCTGGCAGAAGTATAGGGAGATCCTCATTGACTTGCTTGTCTCTCCTTCTCCCGCTCCCAGTTGCGTCTCACTTTGGTCGCGCCATAGGCAGTTGGCTTTATAGAAGCTCGCTCGCCATCGGTTGTGTATAATTATTTCTAGCCCTTTGACTCATGCATATCTGGGCTGGAGACTTATTGCAACTTTCCAGCGGCGTTGTGCGGTAGTCTAGCAAGGTCGCGTGTTTGTCTTTACACTGTCGCCAAAGGCGTTTCACAATTTGTACTGCTCTTTCTGCCTCACCGGTCGACTTTGGAAAGGCAGGCGATGATGTGCAATGTTCAATCTGGTAGTCTTTGCAGAAAAGCGCAAATTCGCGAGACTAGAACTGAGTCGCATTGCCAGATTTTTTTGCAATAGCTGATAAATGAATTATAGAAGCAACTGACCGTATCTGTTAGTAGAGCTGTTGTATCAAAAAACAGATGAGACTCGAGCATTGAAATCACCTCCAATTGCTAGGACGGATACGTATTACGGTCTGGCTAAGGCTTTCGTAGACCTCGTCGACTCTTGTTTCCTCACTAACATTTGTTGGAGAATAACACGATAGGACATGTGTTTTAGGATTCCCATTAAACACAATTAGTGTGATGCGGTCTGTTATATTGATGATGGACATAACATTCTAGAGCAGAGAAGACGTGGGTTATTACTCTGACACCACCAGTTGCTGCACCTTGTTGATTCCGTGTAGCGAATGCTGTGAATGATGGTGAACTTGGCTGTGTTCTTGAATACAAAGTCATGGTGTTTGTCATGTTCTTCCTTGGCACTCTTGAAAGATAAACTGTGACAATTTAGCTGCTCAAATAAGATGTTTTCCTAGGACGCCACAGTCCTTTCGTTGGTCTCACATCAGATGGAATCCGTCCTTGCGGGTTTGACACGCCATCTTCATTCGGGTTAGTAGATCTTCGAGAAGGACACAATGTTTGAGCAGGGACTTGAACCCTGGTGTTGTTGTGTCGACTCATGGTGGTTTCATCTAGCTGGTACTAAGGTGCTTCGCTACGGCTACATAAGATATTGTTTAGGTCCGAGACACCATCTCGTATTTATTCTTGTTTCTCTTCATCTAAGTAGAGTATTTCAATTATCTGAACACTAGCCAATGCTGTTATGTTTATATTACTAGTTGATTAGAGTAGATCGCATTTTTAAATTGTAGAGTAGCGATTTGTATTTTCCCGCCAAATTCTTGGCTCTCTTCCGGTAGGTGCACCAAATATAAACAAATAATTCAGTCAACATACGGGGTCAGCACACTGTTAGTTTTCTCATTGGCGACCATGTTAACGTTTTGTCTGATTATAAGAAAACGTGACCTAGAAAATGTATTAAACTTCTCACCTGCAGTTATCATCATCTCATTGACATGTTGGTCGAGTTTAATCCAAATCTAATATGTCTAGCTCTTGCAAAATGCCTGTGTGCATGACACCCGTCAATATTTACAAACGGATGCAGGCAGTAATCCGGCTAAAGTGTCAATTAGCCAAACTTTTGCCAAATACCCTTCCGCTTAGTAAAATCAGCTAAAAAGACACGATTTTACAGTAAACAGCTTCTACAATCACATCTAGAAATCTGACGACTCAATTGCACTTATGTCAGAGCAAGTGAATATTGTAAAAAGTCATTTCTCAAAAATATATTGCATTTTTTTTCGCACTGTAACCAAGCAGGAAGTCTAACAGAGTCCTGACCCCATACGTAAATCTGCACTACCCTCATCTGTCTATATACTAACAGGCTCAATTTCACCAAGGCGTCTTGATATCCATGCAGATTAGCCCTGGGTTGGAGAATATAACTTTTTAAAGTTTTTCCTCATCGATTGCACAAACGCATTGGCAACCACAGCACGTACGCCGTGTACAACAGCACGGTAAGAGTATATTTTATTTACTTTGTATCGTTAGTTTTGTTATGATGTAGATTGAAATTGTAACAATCTCCAATATGAACTGTACGTATTGAAAGTGTACTACTATAAGTTTGGTTTTTAAATTATTACAAATTTTGATTGTAAGTGCATTTATTGTGTAATAAAATATGTGATGCATCATAGTGTTCTCTTATTAGTTTGTGCTATATTTGGAAAAATTAAAATTCAATGCATTAATAATGAACCAACATCAAATATATATATACATATATATGTGTGTGTGTGTGTGTGTGTGTGTGTGTGTGTGTGTGTGTGTGTGTGTGTGTGTGTGTGTGTGTGTGTGTGTGTGTGTGTGTGTGTGTGTGTGTGTGTGTGTGTGTGTGTGTGTGTGTGTGTGTGTGTGTGTGTGTGTGTGTGTGTGTGTGTGAAGTGTTCAAAGAAATAATAAAAAATGTCATCTACATGTGGACCAGCAATTGCGAATATAATATATATGGTCGATTCTCACAGAAGCGCAGCATTTTGTAAAATAATTTACTTGCTTGCATTTTCCCCAGCTTTTGCTGCCATAAAATAGACATGTTGGGGAACCCTACCAAGAAATTGGCCACCTTAAATCCACTTCTGTTGTTACAGCAGTGGGTCAAAGTTGGAAGTTATAAATCCAAAATAACCATACGAATGCACATATTTTGCATTGTATATACGTTCCAGTGTTCAATATTCTATTTTATATTTGACATTTTTGCTTGTTTGCAAGTATGCTAAACATATTACTGCATCTGTGACAACATAGATTTTTTGTGACCATGTATATATATATGGTCCTCTTAGTGTTAGATCAGTTGAATATATTACAGTTGAATTACATTATTATTTTTGTCACAACTACACAATAAAGATAAAAAACATGGATGCTTTCAATCTTGATCGAGCTGAAACCATCCAAAGATTAATGTAAATAACCCCTCACATCAACGTGAAAGTACATGTGTTATAACAATTATAAAATATATTAAATAATCATTATTAAACACAATATGCATGACATAAAATTAACGCTGCCGGCTGAATTTGTCACGTAAGTGCATCAGTCTCGTTCTTTAAAAAATCTATGTAAAATTGTCTGTATGACATCAAAATAATTAATGAAAATAATAATTATGCCCGTAAGTGATGTTACAGCATCGCCCCAAGAAGTTACACAAAATATCAAACCAACCACTACCCCTACCACCGCACTAACCCGATCGCCGACGGAATACGACTGATCGTAACATGTGTTTATTTGTACGATTCAATCGTACCGATTGACTCGGCCGAGTCTTTCGTACGAGTCAGTCGGTGCGATTGTCTCGTAAAGTGTATCACCGCTTTTAGTCGTTTTCGCGCGAGTAGGACCGAATTTTATGAAAATTGTGCAAATTTAAAGTTGGCGCATTTGTTTGTTTGTTGCAATACGCAAATAAAGAAGTTGAGCACCAACACCATCTCACGTTTTCATCTTTTTATTACATCGAACAAACGTAGTACATAAAAATACGATATATTTTCTCCTAAAGACTCGGCTCGTCGCTTTCAGTCAGTCGTGGACAGCCGTTGTCCACACAGTCCGTACCGAACAGGCTCTTGAAAACCTTCAGCGTCACGGCGCGACATCGGCACGCTCTGTAGTCTCCTGACGTTGTACGTTCAGTCGTCTCCGCAGTTGCGGCGCATGAACGTTCAGAAAGCAGCGTACGACCCGTCGAGCTGTCGAGACGCGGTTTGCGGCGCCGTGCTCGCCCCAAAAATCCGTGCCCGGGCTCCGTTGACCACGTGCCGATGTGGCAACCCGAGATTTTCGGCCGAATATTCTTCTAAGTGCCGACTCGTCTACGTCGGATCGGTGTCGACTTTAACTTTCTGCCGGGCGTCGATCGAACATCCGCCACAGAATCGCGACTCGGTCTTCTGCGCTGGGTTGCCCCCCACAGTCCACGGCTTTGGTGATGGGTCGCGAGAACTGCGGCACAACCACCCCAGAGCACCCACCACCGCTGCCCAGGACCCACCGCCAACGCCGTCGACTGTGGGGCCTCCCTCACACCGATCTCACAAACCAAATTTATAGACATTATAATAACAACTGTTATGAAAGAAAAATTCCATCAGTAAATTGAACATATATGACTACTATGAAAACATTAACTTTTTAAAATAATTTATTTAGAATAGTGGCACATTGGTGACAAAGCTTGGTATCAGGCGTCACACAAAATCGGTGTGAAGGCGGCCGGTATGGGTATCAAGACGCCTTCGTGAAATTTGAGCCTGTTAGTATATAGACAAATGAGAATAGTGCAGATCTACGTATAGTGACTGATTTATTTGTTTATATTTGGTGGATCTACAAATCGCTACTCTACAATTTAAAAATGTGATCTACTCTAATCAACTAATAATATAAACATGACAGCATTGGCTAGTGTTCAAATAATTGCTCATTGGGACTGGAATACCCTTTCTTAGATGAAGAGAAACAAGAATAAATGACTACATTACGGAGCCGCTGACATAAACACACCGCCTGAACTCTATTATAACAGCCGCCACTACATAGTAGTATGCACCGTTTCGGTGCCAATGGTAGTTTCCTCGTAGCCTCGATTACCCAGGCACCGTGAGGTGGCAGCACTCGCTCCTCCATACAGTCTGGAATCAAAGCATATATATACCATGCATAGTCACTTGGCTATACGCTGTCGCCATTTAAAATTGGATGGTGGCGCCATCTACTGGACTGAGTCTACAGCGCAGTCAATATGACACGGACGCCGCCGGATTTATACAGGACCACTCGGTTTCTGCCTTACACAAGCATAATATGCAGTTGTCACCAAATGTTTTGGAAATCGTTCAGCAACGTATCAATATTATTAAGTAGAACCACTTATTTCATCAATGGCTTCAAAACGAAGCGTCATATAAGTTGTTTTTCGTGAAATACTTACAATATTCGTAAGACGATAATCACTTCGTCTTCGCGCGCCATACGGAAGCACTCGGTTTCTGCCTCATCGTGTTCAAAATCATCACTGTGCGACAAATCGCAACGCATTCACTGTATAAATTCCACGGGCTGTTCATTAACTTTCCTGTGGTGATTACGGTGAATAGTTGCTTACAATATCGCCCGAGAATTTTTTATATTACGGTTGTTTACATCACCGTCACCGATATAGTGCACGGTAGTCACATGGTCTGCGTTCGCTATCAAGATATCTGTAAAAAAACTATTTGCCTCGTTTTATGAGACAAATAACTTTTTTGCAAGTTTGTAGACGTCCTTTTCTCATTGTGTCCGAAATATCTGACTAAAGATGTATTTAATATGAGATCCAGCTATATAATCGTAATGAGGCAGAAACTCAGATAGGGTAGAAACCGAGTGATCCTATATATGTTCAAAAATCTTCACTATGCGGTTAGAATACTATATGGAACACACTGCATGTGTAGATATCATCAGACAGTTAAATAACTTTCCTGTGGCGATTACAACGATATAGTTACGTATAATTTATTTCAAAAAATACTACATTTGTGCGTTTGTTTACATTGGTGCATTCTGCTGTCACCTATCAAATTAGTTAATAAACCATTTGTGAGAGGTCTGTGAGGCTATTTCTTTATAAATAGTAAAAGAGTAGTCGTTGTCTGACATGTATCATGTTCTATTGAAGTTATAGCATATTTAATATATACATATATATATATATATAGCATGTTGTAAATGTAATAATATAAACCATAAATACCTTGATCAGTTGTAGCATCATTCGTGACAACACGCAATACATTAAACACCACTGTTATACCTCTCAATTATCACAATTATTATGAATTTATGTGTGACATAATGCATTATAGAATGTCACACTGCTCTCTTGAGTAACAGAGGCAGGGATATGAAAATAATTTCACAAGATTTGCATGTACAATCAAAACAGTTATCATTATATGATACACGATGGCCTTTTTATTTCATTGACATTGACCTTACACTGATCTGTGTCCGGCAGTTAACTGTGAAGGTATACCACGCCACAGAGTCATCTGAATATGACACGCATCACTTGCCTGCATACGTACACATTTAATGTGGCTGATTATATACCTGATGTCTACATTGAACAGTGTCCACTCAACATGACACGAACATTACTTATAGACATCATGTTGAAGAATACAACGTTATTTTACAAGATACTGAAATATGAACCTTGCTGCACAGATGTTGCAGCCTACTGGCATTAAATGATGAGACAATCAACTTCCAATATTACAAAAGACTGTATTATGACCAGAGCAGACTTCTTCATAGCTTGACTCCCATGGGCCATGGGGAGTAACGCAGAAAGCAGTCTTGCATTTGGTGCATTTGGATTCAGCGACGGAATACTGTGAACAATTTATAAACATTACTTAATCAAGTTCATGTTAATATGCAGAACATAGCATTATGAAGCAATGATCATTGATTATTTGTCTGTATAGAGCCTGCAGTATTCATCCAATCTGTCATGACACAGTCGCGCGTAGACACAGTGAACTGGAAGTATGAATATTGTATTTCATTGTCATGTATTGATCTGTTCAGTTTGTATTCTATGTAGCCAATATTTAGTTATTAATAAAGTTATTGTTAATGCTATATGAATGGTTAATGTATATTTATTATAACGGTTAATGTGGTTGTAAACATTGCATAAATTATATAACTGTCTTCATAATTATGGATATTCCAGCCTTTTATCGAAATGTAGCGGTCAGTCGTTAGCGTGCTATTATTGGCCACTATTAACTTATTAATTAAGTTACCGTTAATGTGAAGTGACTGGTTAATGTATATTTATTGCCATAATTAATGTAGTTTACTGCTTTAATAAATTATACAAATATCTTCATAATCATGGACATTATGTTATGGCCGGCTTTTACTGAAATGTGTCGGTCTGTCGAGGTTGCGCACTAATTAGCCAATATTGACTAATCAATTAAATTATTACATTATTTGTTAATATATATTTATTACCATTATTAATGTGGTTATACATATTGCGTAACATGTATATCTTCATAATTATGGACATTATGGCCTTTAATTGGAACGTGTTGGTCTGTTGAGTTTGCTTGCTACATTACTAAAATTAAGTAATTAATTTGGTTATAATTAGTACTAAAAACATTAAATGTTGTAAATTTATTACTTTAGAAGTTTAGTCAATCAATGTGTTTGAAAACCCTGAAACCCTTTTTTATTTAAATATATATATATATAAATTAAAAAGTTGACATTTTAAAGCAAATATTTATCCACAGAAAACACAAAAATTAGTCCATTTTGCCATTGTAAGAGATACACAAAAAATTATGCTGTTTTGCCGTCTTAAAATCACAATAACTGTTGATCTATTAAATATATCTTAATAAAATAAACAGTTACGTGACCTACTACATGACATGTACCTACCCAAATATAACATGTAATAGAAAATAGGTGGTATAATAGCGAAGATTATACCAAATTACATACAAATCAATATATATATATATATATATATATACACGGTGGAACTGCCAACATTACTTAAAACAACATCGACTGACGGTGTCAACCAAAGACCGCATATCAATACAAGACGGTGCAGCGTGGGCTTTCTACATTGTTCGAGAAAAGTACGTAAGCAGTTCGTCCGCCATTCTGGAGTTGCGCCAAGCCAGACCATACGCGTGCAGAAAATGCAGTTCTTTGCATTATCATTGCTCAATATTTTCAACGATGACCTCAATATTTTAATTATATAAGAAGTGGTACAGCCTGATGATTATTTTGATGAAACACGACGAAGTTCAGTTGGCTCAACAAATAATTGCAACGTTTCTACGTGATTTGTTTGCACATTTCATTATTTCGAATTGTGATATCTAAAAAACTTCAAGGATTACTTTAATATATTTCATTTTATATGGCGCATCACACTTGGTAATTATTCTGATGAAATGAGGTGACTGAATAAATACGTTAACATCGCGCGCTGCCGGTCCCGCAGGCGCATGCGCTTGCCTCCCGAATGGCGGACAAAAACCTTCAGTATAGACTGCCATTTTCTCGCTAGTGACGCCTCCTGTCCAAATAGAGGCTCCTTGGTGTCAACAACACTGTCACTGACAACAGTCAACAGCCATCTGATTTGATTCATTGGCAATGTCCCGGCGCCTGACACTTTTTCGGCGGTGTTGATAATTCCATTGATCGTTGTTGCTATTAAACTCCATTCACCTGACACTGGCACATGACTTCACCTCCCTGATTCATTGGGATAGTGAAATATGCGTCTGAATGGTGACTGTTGCCTCAAATACGTAAAGTATTAACCGTTTTCCTATCTGCTTACATGGGCGCCACAACGCGATTAGCTCAACGACGCCGGACGGCGCCACGCACGTAATAATCAATGACCACCCCATTGTTACAGCGTACAATGACTATGCTTGGTATATTTATGCTTTGCTGGAATATTAATGGTTTTGCTATGTTATCCGCTAGGCGGCTTAACCCTAAATCTGGGTAGAGATCACGATCACCATTGGCTCGGAGGCCAACTATGAAACAAAAAGTAAATGCGAATAACCTTTTATCAGGTAATACTATGCTTTATATATTATTCAACATTTAATTTATATTGGAACAAATCGCACAATAAAATAAATGAAAATTGTTCTTTGTTGATTTGTTTGCCATAATTATTATCCGCTTAGTCACTAGGCGGCGCATCGTTCAATAAAAATGTGTTCATGTTCTTCTTTTTATTTAGTATATAGCTATTTTGTAACTTAATTTCGTTACCGATGACGCAGACTTGTGAGTTAGTGATGCCATTTGATGACAGTGAGCAGTAAAAATACATAGGTGAAACCAGACTCTCTTCCTGACGAAGTCACGCAGCTGGGCGAGAGTCGGTTAAGCGAGACTAGTATCCTCTTTGAACAAACTGTAAGTAATTCATTAAAACAACTTTTCTATGAAAAAAATGTTTGTGCAACATTGGTGAAATAAAATAATTTAGAATATTGATAGTTTGCGCAATAGCTTTTTTCCGAATGCTATCACCTTGTGCCGCCAAGTCGGGACCGACTTTTGGCGACTCTCCAGCACACCCTCCTCCGTTCTCTGATGTTGCCGTTTCGTTGTAGCGAAAAATCCTGCAGCTGAAAAATACTGCAGAATCGACCATTAATGCGCATGTCCGGAAGGACAGTTTTTCGCGGGGAGACATCAGAGCTTGGAATTGACAGAAATGAATCTAACCGGTGATTCACCTAGGGCTTGTTATGTTAGGAAGGGCGCAAAAATTCCTACGTATACGTATGTTCATCCAGATTATATTAGTTAGCGTTAAATTTAGAATTATACTGATTAGGACAGTCGCGAAATCCATTAATTGAAAATGTTGTCATACTGTTATCTTAACACATTGTAAACAAGAAGCAAATAAGTGCACTGTGGAATGATCAATTACCGTTGCATTTATATAATAAAATTCTAGAACATGCGCAAAACTAATAACTCATTAAAGCACACTGGTTTGAGTGTAATAGTTGTGAAGGTCTTGGTGAGTGGCAGCCCTCCACATAGGACAGGGCTGTCAAATTTGCTTCTGAGTGGATGCTTCAGAAGTAGGTAATAAGTTGACAGATATGGTAAAGCATAAGGGTAGGTGGTCCGAAGAGACACAATCATAATTAACTACCATATCAGAGATTGATGAGTAACTGGAGTGAGTGCTGAGCACATGGTCCAGCCAGCTCCTTGAGCCATGAGCATCACTGACATAAGTTAAAGCATCAGAAGGGAGACACTTAATGTCATTTGGAATAAGGTGACATTCATTACTAAAAGCACTGAGAAGTGGATAGAACAGACTGGGCTTGTTAATTTCCGCATTAAAATCCCCAATGATGAATATGTTAGCTGATTCAAATGAATCGCTTACAGCCTGTATCTTGCCTAAATGAGCTTGATATTCATCGGAATTGTCATCACTCTGATACGGTAAATATACGTTAAGAATCAGAATAGTGGCATTAGACGTGATGATTTTCAGATCAAGGAGTCTTTTCTCATTGTCGTAAATTATATAAATATACAATCAAGATCAAGAAGACATCCAACAATGCTGTGCATTAAATATGAAATGATGCATACTTGGATTATACAGCATATAATCTATGTGCATAAACACACACATATATTTTAAACATTTATAATGGTAATACATAGTTGATACATAGAGAAGAAGACAACTCTCTTTCCTCCTCTTGATGTATAGGATCCACAACCAACAGATTGCCATCAATGGTAACCATTACCTTGCCCCAATGTTCCCCACCAGTACAACATATGTTCACCATAGTATGTGTGCATGATACTGTCAACTATAGTTCATTAACTTTTGTTTCATCAAGTCCAATTCTTTTCAATGCTTGTCCTAACAGGAATGGCACGATGACAAGCCTCTTGTATGACGCGCTGCAATGAAAGGAATTACACATGTTTATTCTCATTCTTTCAGTTAATGCTAGTATACATGTAACAAATATGTGATATCTTAAAAATACACTTTTCTCGTAATTTCTTAGTAACATGGATATAAGCACTTTTATGTATAACATTATGTACATAATGTATAATAGGCTAATTACCTCCACCAAGAAGGTTATGCTTACCCCTGTCTGCTTGTTTATTTGTTTGTGTCTTTCTTTGCCAACTATATATGTCAACAAAATAATATATATTTGCAAATTTGGGGGATGATTACTCACAGTAGAGCAACTATTTCTAATTTGTCACTGTTATAATGGGGTAACAGTATTGACAAACTTATCTTATACAGGTGTGGGAGCACCTCAAAAATAGCGTTTACGGTTGAAATAGATTAAACTGTGTCGGAATTTCTATAATAAATTATACAATTTACAACGGCACCCCCCATTTTTGAGTTCACCAAAACCTTCAACTGCACGATTTTACCAAAATATTGGCGGTAAAACTATCTCCACCCCTACCAACACTATGGGGACTCAGCCCTCAAGCTCGGAGCTTAGGGTGAGTCGGGACCGGATGGCTGCTCCCCTGTCCCGACGCCTATACACTCTATATTTAGAATTGTGCTTCCACGTGTATTTATGCCTAGCTACGCCCCTGATTGGCGATCCTAGAGGATAGAATTTCTGTATCTTCTTGCACTATAAACAGTATCTTGTTTAATTCGTGTTGGAAGTTGAAGTATTAGTTAAAGATATTTGGATTATTAGTACACGATAGTTATTTAGTCTTAGTCTTAGACTTAGTCTAAGTTAGAGCAGCTGTTGCAACGTACGCGTCGCTTGTCACATGAATATGAACCGATTAACATACACACCTTCTAGGAGAAACTTCTTGGCAGCTCGTTGAACGCCATTGGTGTTATGTTTTCCCTGGCAACATCCGTTCCGCAAATAACAAATTATTATATAGTGTATGCTGAGATCCCCATTAAATTAGTATTGGTTCTTGTCATTTCCTGTGTGATCAAGTCTAGCTTGCCTTGGTACATAGATCGCACCTTCCACGTGTGTATTTTATTGAAGTTCAAGAGTTTTCAAGGCAATTGATACAGGAATGGCTTGCCGTTGTCTGCTCCCGCGCAATACAGGAACCATATGTGGGGTTGTCACAATGCGTCCTGCTGATCCTGTCTAACTGTAACACTGTTATCTTAGGGAGATCACCCGCTGTATCGGGTAATGGAAATGCTGCTTCCCAAACCAGGGCTCAGCTACGCTTATTTTGAGGCTTTTGTAAGGATCTTGGGTGCCAGTCAAGACCCGCCACAGGTAGTAGTGATGCCGCTCTTGGTCCACGACTACTTATTCGTTAGGCTAGGCCTGCTTATTTCCCAGCTAACATGCATGTCTGCATGCCATTCCCCCTATCCGCCACCTGGGGACGCGCTCATTAGTAGTTAAGAGCTTTCCCCAAAAGACCGAATGCTTTACAAAACAGCATATTCAATTCATGTATCCAGTACGTCGCGGTTGGCCTACGTCACAATTTAACTGTTGCGCGTGACCTCTGTTAAGCTTTGCCTTTGCCAAAAATGTTGCATGTCGTCTTATAAATCAAATATTCCCACACTCAGTTGTCACGTTTAAAACTTTGCCTTATTTTTTTGTCATAATGAAACACTTTTGTGACCAGAATTTCAACAAAATATACGACAGAATGTCTGAACCCTCCACGTGTTTTCTGATGGCTAGACAACAGGTTACGTGATGGATAAGTCAATTGAGTATATTAGCGATTTCGTGCAATCCGGTCGCGTATCCTAGCAACGGCCTTTTGCGGGCTATACACAACAACTGCAAGAAGGCGCGCCAGCGTCTATTACAATCAAACGAGGGAAACAGTCCACTTGCTTTTCAGTTGCACATCTTTGGCCGGTCAACTTAAGAACTTGCATATTACTGTCAGGCGTTAGAGATGTCACTATCCATTAAAATACTGCTGCATCGTTTCGGTTCCATGGTAAACAATACACAACATTCGATTGTGTATAGCCAAGATGGCGGATCAGCTTGACGACTGGGCACTAAATAAGGACAATGACGTACGACTAATAAAAGGTAAACGTAAAGATAACTTCTTATATATCGCAGTATCCAGTCCTCAGGACTGCTCAAGGCGCGTTTCACTTTACTCCCTGGCAGACCTGTTCAATCGAACACCATCTCAAAGTATTCAGCTAATGGACTTAATTGATGTATCCATTACGTCGAGGTTTGCATATATCACAATGTAATTTTTGAGCGTGATATCCGTCAAGCTTTGCCTTTGCTAATAAAGTTTATAACGGTTATATACTTGAATTACATTACTACTGCTGCATGACATCTCACAAATCTAACATTCCCGCATACAGTTGTCACTTCAAAAACTTTGCCTTATGTTTTTGTCATAATGAAACATTTTTTGACCCGAATTTCAATAAAATATGATTTCTGATGTCATTACGGAGATTTTGCCAGGCAACAGGTCACGTGATGGATAGGTAAATCGATGTATCCAGTACGCCGCGGTTTGCCTACGTCACAATCAATGCGCCTACGTCACAATCAACGCGCGTGACCTCCGTCAAGCTTTGCCTTTGCCAGCAATGTTGATGACGGTTATATACGTGAATTACATTACTACTGTAGTGCATGCGCTTCATGCTATTCGCTTTCATCTTCAGCCACCAGCTAACTCCGTTTTCGGAAATGAATAGGGAGCCGAATGTGTAAGTCTCCCCTGGTGGTACCTAGTCTCTCCATTAACAAGACCCTAAAAAACTTAACCTCCACGAGGTACACCTTGGATACTGGGCACCTTGCGGCCCGATACCAATCCGTTAGGAATCGGGGAGCAGACTTGGGGTCACTTAGGTCAGTGTGCAGGGCCCACCTGTGTGTTGACATGTCCCGATGCTACGCCCGATCCAGTCTCAAACTATGGGTAAATAGTAAGCAGAGACGGGTCCTCCCTAGCCTTTGGGGGCAGCCTGTCTACGAGATGGTGTCTCGGACCTAACAAAACACCTTACGTAGCCGTAGCGAAGCACCATGGTACCAGCTAGATGAAAACATGATGAGACGACACAACAACACTAGGGTTCAAATCCCTGCTAAAACATTTTGTCCTTCTCGAAGATCTACTAATCTACGTCATGAGCAGCTAAATGTCACAGTTTATCTCCCAAGAGTGCCAAGGAAGAGCATGACAAACACATGACTGATTTTGACATTTCCGTGACTTTATATTCAAGAACACAGCCAAGTTGACCATCCAGAGGACCCATATATCAATGCCACGAGGATAGGGTGCTCCGCGCTATTCACAGCATCAGCTACACGGAATCAACAAAGTGCAGCAACTGGTGGTGTCAGAGTAGTAATCACGTCTTCTCTGCTCTAGAATGTTATATCCATCATCAAGATAACAGACCGCATCACACTAATTGTGTTTAATTGGAATCCTAAAACACGTGTCCTATCGTGTTATTCTCCAAAATAATTTAGTGAGGAAACAAGAGTCGACGAGGTCTACGAAAGCCTTAGTAATACGTATCCGTCCTAGTAATTGGAGAAGGTGTCAATGCTCAAGTCTCATCTGTTTCTATACCACAGCTCTACTAACAGAAACGGTCAGTTTCTTCTAGTATTCATCTATCAGCACAACCTTCTGATGACCAAAAGGCTCTTCCAAAAACTTAAATTAATACTTTGGATTTTCCGAGCACGAAATAAGTTAAAATTTCACAAATTGATTACATTATCTGTCGTAAGCGATGGAGAAACAGCGTCATGGATGTTCAAGAACACTCTTCATCTGACGACTCCATTGGCTTTGATCAATGGATCGCGCGTGCGAAATTAAGGTTAAGCCTCAGAGCAAAGAAGCGAAAGGCAATGCCCATGCTTAATAATTAAGAGTTAGCTTCCAGCATTGAAAATTAAATCAAATCAAATAAATTAATTTTGCAGCAACAACAACGTAACTGTATACATACACAAAACAACCGTTTACAAATTTAAGTTGTGTTGCATGGTGGTCACGTGGCATGTTATATGCCGTCTTTCTGTGACCCCATAAATCTTAGCTGACGGTGATATATTAGAAAGAACCGAAACCATCGCATACACACATTTTGTTGACATACCCAACAAAGCAGGCACGACCATCTTACCACCTCGGGTAACTTTCAAGATTAGTGTATGGGATACGACTGAAATAAATGCAGCACGTAATGTTGTAACTAGTGCCCAGCCAGAAAGACTATCTTCGGCGCAATCTACACAACGTGACACTTACAATGAATTGGAGGAGAAACGTTTCAATTATATTTTGGGAGCATTCGACAGTTGTGAGTTGACTAACGCACTATATAATGCCTCAAAATTAGTTAAACAACTTTCGGGAAAGAAATCAAAAACATTTTCATCCAAGGCAAAATTCGGTTAGATGCTTGGAAAACTAATTTTGAACGACTGCTCTCTGCGAATAATAAGAGCACATCCGCCTATCCATTTGAACATCTCTTTGAGACAAACGTTAATTGTGATATTGCCACCTTCTCATTAGCAGGAATTAACATCGCCATCAAACAAATTAAACTTGGCAAAGCCCCAGGACTAGGTAGCATTCCTATCGAAGTGTGGCGACTTCCCTAGTCAAGGAAACACCTATTGAAGCTCTGTAATGAAATATACTTAGGGAATAGACCACCGGAATGGGGGGTGTCGGGTGTACTACCAATGCAGAAGAAAGGAGACCATCGACAAAGAGAAGAAATTGGAAAATACTGGAAAATCGTGTGATGTCAGTGTACTGTGTGCATGCCACATCAAACATTTCGTTGACTGGGGGGAAGTGAAGGTGATTGGGTATTTGCTTAACACGGTAGCTGACGGACCAATGCACAATGGCTTAAATATATTGTTACACTCATGTCTGACGAGGTATGAAGTATCTGGGTGTCCAAATAACACAGAATACTTACATACGTGTAATACAATAACACACATGTGCACATATACGTATATGCATGTGTTTATACACACGTACATACACGCTTATATATAATTACACACACGCACACACGCATGCACACACACCCGCACAAACATTCTACCACGGTTATAATTAGGTATATATATATATATGTATATATATATATATATACCTAATATATATATATATATATACAGCGATACAGTATCAGAGACAAAAACCAAGACAAGGAGATTCAAAGAAGGATCACTGCCGGTTGGACAGCATTCGCAAAACACCGCGACATCTTCAACTTTGGAACCTGCTTGAAGAGAGACAAGTCTTCAACTCATGCGTACTTCCAGCGGTGACATACGGCGCGGAAACATGGGCACTCACCATCCAGGCAAAGAACAAGCTTGCAGCCGCACAAACAAAGATGGAAAGAAGTATGTTAAACATAACATATCAGAGAGAAAAACAAACATCTGGGTAAGGCAGAAGACAAAGGTCATAGACGTGATAGAACAAATCAGAAGACAGAAGTGGACCTGGGCAGGGCTCATCAGCAGACTACGAGATAACCGACGGACATCGCGTATCACAACCTGGAGACCCTACGAAGGGAAACGATCTAGAGGAAGACCGGAGAGACGGTGGAGAGACGAACTAGACGAGTACTGGAAGGGCACCATCTGGCAGAGGATAGGGCAAGACAGACATATTTGGAAACGACGTGCTGAGACCTTTGCCCAACCACGGGATACTACGGCTACACAATGATGATGATGATATATATATATATATATATATATATATATACATATATATATATATGTATGTATGTATGTATGTATATATATATATAGTATATAATTCATTATATGTAAGCTGTAGATAATTATATATATATATATATATATATAATAATATTATTATTAAATAAATTTAGACATAGCATTATAATATTAATATGTACATCATAATATGTATATGTACATCATTAGATATATGCACTTCTAATACCATTAGTTTTACACAATGATTGTGTGCGTGCGTGTCATATATGAGAATGCATCGCAGGACAATACTAGGACACAATAAAAATGCACATTTGATCTAAATCACGAGACCAGTGTTTGCACTGCAGTACTTGCTTGATGAGCGCATAACACAGATGTAAATCACCTGGAATTGGCACTATTGCGAATACAAAACGCATCGATTGTAATACTAAATTTAAATTAAATTAAATCCTGGCCAGTAAATATCGAATCGCACATGTCCGACCTGTCACCGCATTCCCCGCGCGCATTCTTGGATGGTTCCTTCAAAAGAAATCACTATCGTTTGAGGTCATGCCATTTCTACACCGTTGTCACAAAGTACCGAGGAATAAGTCTAACACACACTGCTGCAATGGTCTACCATCGAGTTTTACTTATACCAATTCAAATTTAGTGTAACTCATTACAGTACATATATGTACAAAAAAAATTAAGCAAATCATATATAATAACATAATGAGAACAACAAAGGAAGAATATTATATAATGTTATACTCCCTGTTATATATAATGTTATACTTAACATAATACGTCCTGAAATAGAAAAGATCTTGCGCCCAAATCAGAAGGGGTTGAGACCCCTACGGTCTACACCATCGCAGATTCTTGCGTTCAGACATATCATTGGGAGATAAGAAACCATCAGGAAAAAGCAGTCATTGTCTTCATCGGCTTTACGAAAGCTTTCGACGCTGTAGACAGAAAGAAACTGTTCTTGATTCAACGAGCCTATGACATCCCTGAGAAAATTTTCAAAGCCATACAGATAATGCATGAACATACGCCTGCAGCTGTTTTCACTCCAGAAGGGGAAACCACAAATTTTGAGATTAATGCAGGAGTACTCCAATGGGACCCTTTCGCCCCATACCTGTTCATCATTGCTTAGGTCTATGCGTTATGAACTGCAATTGATGATAAGGAAGGACTAACCCTTCCCAGGTGTCAAAACACCAGGTATCCAGTCCGACATCTCTCTGACCTGGATTTTTCTGATGAAATCGCTGTGTTTGGAGACACACTACACGAAGCTGAACTCCTTCTCCATAAAGTTGAAAGTGCTTCTAAAGCTACTGGATTATTTCTCACTCCAAGCAAAACTAAGTATATGTACATAAATCCAGGTACAAATCCTAATCTACACACCTTGCACAGGAGTCAATTTGAGAAAATAGAAGACTTCAAATACCTCTGCTCATACACCAACTCTCAACATGACATTCAGTGTAGAAAAGCCCAGGCTTGGGCAGCAGCACATGCACTTGATAATGTATGGTGTTCGTCACTACACAAAAACACAAAACTAATCACCTTTAGGACCAGAGTTGAACCAACCCTCGTACACGGATGTGCATCTTCGACCCTGACACAAACGCTAGAGAAAACACTTGACGGATCCTACACTAGATTACTACGTAAAATATACAATGTGTCCTGGAGTGATCACATCACCAACCAGGAGATCTCCGGCAGCCTACCACGAATTTCCACCAGCGTGAGGCAACGGCGTCTACGTCTACCAAGGCATGCGATGCGCCATGACGACATATCTAAGCAAATTCTTCTCTGGAGACCCGAGGGCCCTCGGAGAAAAGGTCGTCCTAGCATGACCATAAGAGAAACCATCGAGAGGTACACCGGCCTCGGTGGGACTCGTCTGGCTGCCACCATGACAGACAGAAAACTGTGGAAAAAACTCTTCGTGTCATCACGTGGATGACGTAAGTAAGTAAGTGACATTACCACTGCTGCATGACATGCCATAAATAAAACATTCCCGCATACATTTGTCACTTTTAAAACTTAGCCTTATGTTTTTCTCATAAAGAAACACTTTTTGGGCCAGAATTTAAACAAAATATACGACGGAATGTCTGAACCGACCACGTGTTCGGCATCCATTAACGCTTGACGGAGGTTTTGCTAGGCAACCGGTCACACGATGGATAGATCACTTAACTTTGACCAAATCTTGCATGTGCAGTATATGCTCCAATAAATAGTTTTGTTAGCTCCGCTGTTTGGTAGACTGCCATGAAGAGACACCAGATAAACGATTCGTGGTTCGGAATAGATTACGATGGATAGAACACATGCAGACTCCCAGGGCGATAGAACACATGCAGACTCCCAGGGCGATAGAAAAATGAGTGAAATGCCTATATTAAGGTGGTGGAATGGTGTGAAAAAAGTGAAATGGACATTTGTGTGAATAGGGAAATGGTAGAAGACCGAGATATAAAATCAACTTAGGCGGATCCAGGGGGCTGGGGGGTCAGGTGCCCCTTACACCTTTGGAATGTGGCGTGCTCGTAGACCTTTTTGAATGGGCGTACGGTGTACATTGTCTTCGTCTTCATGTTCTGGGTGAATTGTGTGTTCTCCTGTGACAAGCGTTTTATGTTCGGCTCCATTCAATTTGGGTTTGGTGAGCGTCAAGGGTGGTGCAATTGGAGACCAACAATACTATCCCGCCTTCCAGTGTCATGTCCGACAGGTGCGAAATGCTGAGGCTCCGATTCAGTACTTCCACATTTAATAGTCTTCTCGCTCCGGCTTCTATGACCTCAGCCAACCGCTTCGTAGGTAGACAAGCATGACTCAAACAGGAACAAATTAACCCACATTAGGCTATTGTGATACAATCGACCGATGGTAACATATCACGTGGACATTTAATTAGATTAGTTAATCATGTATAATATACTACGTTAATAAACCCCAAAAATATGAGAATGAGATTGTACATGACGTGACGTTGGACATGAATGAATCGTCGTTAATATTCAAAGTTGTTATTGTGTACAGTGCGTTTTATCGTTCTCGTATTAATTTGTAATGATTCCTTCTTGGTGGAACAGAACACCAAAATGTCATTGGCTTCAACTTCTGAGAGACCCATGAAATAGAAGAAGGAAAAAACCGCGTTACAAGAATCAACTAATCTAAAGACGTCTCTTATGTTATCGCCTGCGCAGAACAACTTGTTAGTGCAGCCGGCACATAAATCGATGCAATGGCAACAGTCCGTTGCAGCTCGTCTGACCGCTGCGTAGGCGGGAACCTAGAGTTGACGTCTCAGTAAAGGTTCTTGATGCGACCGCCACTTGGCACGGGCACTTGACACGATGTCCGGGGATGCTTTCATGTCACTGTCTACGTGCCCATCCAGAAACTCAACCATGTATAAACACGCTTACGCGGAATAAACCGACTGGTCAGTCACTCAATGACATTAAAAATTTCCGCGGTAATCAGAACGATCGACAACGTTCATTGGTTGCAGGTGTATAATCAACAGAAGCTATCGATGAGTGGGGTTTGCAGACGTCCCGTCATTTCCGTGTGTCATGTTGGATGCCGATCGTTTTGTCAAATGAAACTCCGTGTGGTCACATCGTTTCCCCGGGTTAGTGTCCAACATACGACATAACCTATGTGATATTACATCGGAATACCACATTCTGACGCTTGAAAATGCCGTGATCTCGCGCGAGAGGCGGCACTTGCTAGTTAATATAAGCAACAAAAAAGAACGTTTTTCGTTAAGCTTAAATGTCAGATCGGTAAGATACACGTGGCGAAAGGAACATTAATGTGATCAAGATACATAAATATAAGCCACCTTTGCTTTTCATCAGTGTTGCCGCACATAACGCGAATAATGACGTTAGCGTGTTTTTGTGGCAACGCAGATTCGCCGTTTTATAAATTGTAAATACTTTTTCTCAAAGCAACTTTTAATTTGTTTGCACATTTTTTATTAAGTCAATGTTATCACCGTTTTTCTGCAGTCGTGACAGAGTTAATTTGTTACCACTAGCATAATTGTGTGTGTGTGTGTGTGTGTGTGTGTGTGTGTGTGTGTGCGTGCGTGTGTGTATGTGCGCGCGCGCGCGCGTGTGTGTGTGTGTGTGTGTGTGTGTGTGTGTGTGTGTGTGTGCGTGTGTGTGCGTACGCGTGTGCGTGTGTATGGGCGTGGGCATGTGTATAACACTGTCCTGGTGACTCTTTCTTTTCAGTCACAAAATAAGTAATAAAAACGTAACTTGGAGAGTTTGTCTTATCATTTTCAGTTAGTACATGTATAACTGTTTGGGATAAAATATCCGGTTTCGTAATTCCTTATGACACATTTTACAGTATATCGAAAAGCCTAGGGGAGAATGGCCATACATGTTATTTCTGATTTCACATGTTACATTATTTCAAAAATGTAAGATCTTATATAGCGCAGTATCCAATCATCAGGACTGCTTGAAGCGCTTTACATTTTAGTCTCTGGCAGACGTGTTCAATCGAACACCTCGCTGACATTAATGCGCAAAGACTATTCATACACAAATATCACCACTATCTACAGCCAGGTACTCATTCATACAGGTAAATAAACTAGAGCAACGTAGAATGAACGAGCTTGCCCAAGGTTCGAAACCGCCGCACAGGATTCGAACCCGGGTTCTCTCGATCGAGAGTCCGAAGCTCTGTCTACTTCACCGCCGCGCTCCACTATATTCATTAACAAAGTGAATAATTGAATGTCTACTGCAAATAGGGACACCATTATGATTTACCCGGTTTATGTAAATAGTATTACTGTTTCTGGTACAATAGTTATGAATGTCTGAATTATGCACAACGGGCATTGTAATTATTTCCTTTAACGATCGTATTATAGACCTATCTGTCTGATTGGGATCCGGGTAACCCGGAACTCACTGGCTAATAGAAAACTCAATTAATCATAATATTTATCACACAAATTAATAATCGAAACATCATATTGACGTTGATGTAAATACAAATTAACAAATCGGTAGTCGATGAAAGTACTAATCTGTGTCGAAAGGAAATCACAAATGGCAAGGTAATTATCATACAATTGTGTCATATAACGTTGTTAATGTACGTCATCAGTCGTTACACCAGGCTGTCCTACTAGCAGAGGAGGTCTGCCCACGCCTGCACTCAAAGTAATACTAATACACTATGAGGGTGGTCAACAGCGTAATCAGCCTATCCCTAACTAACCCTTTAACAAGATTTAGCAAGATTTCCATCAGAAAATTAACTCTAGATGGCAAGTGGACAAGGAAGCCTTTTGGCTTATCGAGAGTCCAATACTTTTTTTTATTTACGCGTATCCCGCCCTTTTAAAGTATATGTCGATTTTATTTTTAAACATATTCACGCTACTAGCACCAACAATCACAATCAGGAGATAATCTGTCCCATTAATGTACAGTCCTTTGTGAGAATGAGAACTTTCTTATATCTAATCTACACTGCTCCTTTACTTCATATCCTCTGGTCCTTCTATCTTTCTTAACTGAGAAAACAATATTTCTATCAATATTTTCATAACCATTCAATATTTTAAACACTTCTATCTGATCTCCTCTCAATCTCCTGGTCTCCAGTGTTGTTAAACCACATTCTTTTAGTATTTCGTAAATAAGATCCCTCAGTTTTTTTATCATTTTAGTTGCTCTCCTCTGTACTCTTTCTTAGGTCTTAGGTGATTTACTCCAAACAGCCCAAACTTGAGCTAACGCACTTTCTAGCATATCTATGTCCTTCCTGCGATATGGCCTCCATGCTTGAATTCAATATTCTAAATGAGGCCTAACTATTGTTTTGTACAGCGGTATTATTAGCTCTTTTTCCTTATACGTTATATTTCGCTTAATTAATCCAAGGATTTGATTTCCCTTTGAAGTGGCAATACCGCACCGCTCTAAAACCTTCATATCAGCACTAATGGTTAACCCTAAGTCCTTTTCTTTTACAGTAGAACCCCCCACTGTATATTGTACATCGTCGTTCCCATGTCCTGTGTGGAGGCATTTACATTTCCCAAAATTTTACATTTGCCTTTTTTCAGACCATTTGATCAACTTGTCAAGATTATCTTGTAAATGCTGTTTATCTCCATCACGTTTGATCCTTCTAAACAATTTTGTATCATCCGCAAATTTAAACACCTTGCTTGTTATATCATCGTCCAAATCATTGATATATATATATTAAGAATAATATAGGTCCCAGTACTGATCCCTGTGGTACCCCAGTCAAAACTGATTTCCAGTTTGAAGCCTCCGCATCAACTACTACCCGTTGTCTTCTGTCAATTAACCATTTCTCTATCCAATTAATTAAACCATTTCCTATGCCATGGGCCATTAATTTAAGCAGTAACCTTTGATGTGGTACTTTATTGAAATCTTTCTGAAAATCTAAGTAGAAGATATCTACTGGTGATCCCTCGTCTACCCACTTAGTGATATCTTCCAAAAAACATAGCTTATTTGTTAAGCATGACCTCGCTTTTAGAAACCCATGTTGAGATGGGTTTAAGAATTTATGTTTAACAAGAAAATCCACCATGTGATCTTTAATTAGTCTTTCTAATAATTTGCAAATCACTGACGTTAAACTCACTGGTTTGTAGTTTTCCAACTTGTTTCTGGAATCTTTTTTAAAATAACGGTATAATGTTTGCTTTTTTCCATTCTAAAGGAACCACTCCCTCTTCTAATGATAAGTTGAAAACTGTTGCAAGTGGTACGCTAATTTGTTCTACAATTTCCAATAGTGGTTTGGGCGGAATCCCATCCTCTCTCTCTCTCTCTCTCTCTCTCTCTCTCTCTCTCTCTCTCTCTCTCTCTCTCTCTCTCTCTCTCTCTCTCTCTCTCTCTCTCTCTCTCTCTCTCTCTCTCTCTCTCTCTCTCTCTCTCTCTCTCTCTCTCTCTCTCTCTCTCTCTCTCTCTCTCTCTCCTCTCTCTCTCTCTCTCTCCCTCCCTCTCTCTCTCTCCCTCCCTCCCTTTCTCTCTCTCTTTCTCTCACTCTCTCTCCTTCCCTCCCTCTCTTTGTTTCTCTCTCCCTCCCTCCCTCTCTCTCTCCCTCCACCTCTCTCTCTCTCTCTCTCTCTCTCTCTCTCTCTCTCTCTCTCTCTCTCTCTCTCTCTCTCTCTCTCTCTCTCTCTCTCTCTCTCTCTCTCTCTCTCTCTCTCTCTCTCTCTCTCTCTCTCTCTCTCTAATAGCTCAACTAAACGAACGGTGTTTTAATCTTTATTGCGGTGATACAGGCCACTTGGCAAGGATGGATGCCGGAAAAATAGCGACGGGAGCAGAGGCTGAATAACATAAAGGACACAGGAAAAGGGAAGACCACAGCTGAGATGGGACGTCTGAGCGTAAGGAGGGATGTGAGAAGATCAAGGGAGGATGAAAGATGGAGAGAGATGGACACAAACCTATTGAAGGAAAAGACACAGCGAATGGTTCAACTTTACTGTATCTGACCCTCGCCCCTGTACAGCCTGGAACTAGGAGGAGAGCAACAACATATACTTATCATAAGAAATCGCACAAAACGGGCATATAACTGAACAATAAATCAGACGATAAAATGCTATTTTTCTCCGTCAAATGTGAAGTGTTATTACCGTAAATAGGTCTTTATAATTGTCATAAAAATGGCATATTTTACACCATCACAACTGCCGTGCTACAATGCCCAAAGCTCAACAGCAATATGTCATGTAAAGCAGACGTCCAGTTAGCGAAACTACTAAGATTAAACTTAAACTGTACCATAAAAAATTCCTGGCTTTTCATAGCTCTGCGAGTCTGAGGTGCAATTCAAATGTATACTAAGATAAGAGTAGCAATAGTCTTCCTTGCTAACGTTGAGCGTTGCTCAGCGCCTGTCTTGCTTACTATCGTCAGCCCCAGCATTGTTGCACTTGGGACATGGTGAAATACACTATATTTAGCTTTGTGGCGAAATTATATGGCAAAAGGGCGAAGGCTACCAGGCAGCTGAAGCCCAGAAGGCACCGAGGCACTGTTTCTTCTGCGGCTGGTCTCAGTCGGTGGCCGTATCAAACTCCATGAACTTCTCTTACTACGCGTCAACTCGTCTACCAACGTCACTGGCCGGGCCTAGTGACCCATATGCTGCAGCCCACTCTGCCTTGGGCCACCTGTTTCGCCGCTTTGTTCTATAAGACGTTCACCCCAGTTCTTGTTATTCTTGTTACGGTGGCCCACGTCATCTTTGGGTGACACACTTTTCGTCTGCCTTCCTTCAAGGCATCAATGTTAAAGCCGGCAGGCAGTTGTTGTCTTCGTCCATTCTCATGACATACCCAACCCCGTTCCATCTGCTTGTAATAATTACGTGTTTAGTTATAGGCCTAATATCGTTTTACAGAAACTAAAAGTAAAACGGTTACGCAGACACAAATTGGTTATTGTAACTGTTAGCCATTTTGGATTTTTAAGATATTGATTTCGATTTTGCTCATACACCAGTTAGCCATTTGACAATGGCAAAGAGCGACGAGTTTCCATCAGACACATAATTTGACTTCAAGTACATTTGTGACGACGAGAGAATCAAACAATGGGCTAAGTAACTGTAAGCCAACTACTGTAAGTAATTCCGATGTAATTCCGAAATCGGTAAAGCAAGTCACTGTGCATATTATATTGCGTATTTTCATTGGTAAATCTTGTCGCACTGTCCCCGAAATAAGATCGACACCATCGATTTATATTTGGTGTGTTCCTGGACTACGCTTGCAACTCATCGTCGACATTTAAACAAATTAATTATTCGTGCAGCTTGATTGATCATGTCGCCGAACGATGTTATGTAACATTTAATAAACTTAAAATATACAAATAGGGAACCTGATTATAAAGAAATATTTAAAACATTGGTTGTGCGTTCAACATCAAATGACGATCGTCAATGTCAATCGCCGAGAGTGTGATTTATCGGCTGTGTCAAACTGACGCAGACTCCGTATGAATGATGGAGAGTTCTGTGAGTCTTACAGTGATAGATATCCCTGTCAAGCGTGCTGGATTTTCTGTGAGTATCCCGGATGTGTTACGAAACTCAGACCTTCCCAGACAGAAGATAATCTCCCGGATTGTAAGTTTTTAGGTGCAGTTAAAGGTTCTTAGTGAGCCTCAACTGGGTGCAGTTGGAGATCCAAATGAGGGGTGCAGCTGGAGATCCAAATGAGGGGTGCAGCAGGAGTTTTATTGGGAGCCTCAAAATTATACGGTTGAATGTCCAATTTTGGTGAGCGTGAAATTCGCCTGGATTTCGAAACTCAAGGCAGGTTCGCATTGAGTGTGAGCCGTCCCAGAAGAAATCGACGCGCCACCTGGTGAATGAGAAGGTACTCCGGCCGCTACTTCGGCCGATCCGACAGACGCATTTGTCAGGCCGAACCACAATCTGCTCGAAATAGCACACCTTGCGGCCGCCCTTCAACACCCGGCTAATGCATATTTTAAAATAACTGCCAACGCGCGTGCGGAGCAGACGGCTTTTAATGGGCGGATTATCGGAGAGGGAAAACTGTAGCGAAACGGAAAACCCGTGATCCGGACAGGCCGTCGCTGGAAACATCCGGTATTGACCTGCAATCAGTGGCGCGTAGGCAGCGAACAATGACCTCAGTGGACACGGTGCCTTGGGGGCGGCCGTCTATAGTCTTTGTTAGGCAAGCATGCTGAATGACCATCGACAAAGAGAAGAAAGGGGAAAATACTGGAAAATCGTGTGATGTCAACGTACTGTTTGCGTGCCACGTCAAACACTTCGTTGTTTGAGAGGAAGTGAAGGTGATTGGGTATTTGCTTACCTCGGTAGCTGAAGGACCAGTGCACAATGGCTTAAATATGTTTTAAACTCATGTCTGACGAGGTATAACGTATCTGGATTTCCAAATAACACCAAATATTACATATGTGTAATACATTAACACACATGTGCATACTTATGTATATGCATAGATATATAAACACACGTACATACACGATTATATAGTTACACACACGCATACGCACGCGCGCACATGCACGCACACCCGCACAAGTACACACACCCACTCTACCACGATTATAATTAGGTGTATATATATGCACTTCTAATACCATTAGTTTTATACAATGATTGTGTGCGTGCGTGTCATATGCGAGAATGCATCGCAGGACAATACTAGAAAAATAAAAATGCACATTTGATCTAAATCACGCGACCCGTGTTTGCACTGCAGTACTTGCTTGATGTGAGCATAACACAAGAGTAAATCACCTGGAATTGGCATTATTGCAAATACAAAACGCATCGATTGTAATACTAAACGTGTCAAATTAAATCCTGGCCAGTAAATCAACTTGCACATGTCCGACCTGTCACATCATTCCCCGCGCGCATTCTTGGACGGTTCCTTCAATATAAATCACCATCGTTTGAGGTCATGCCATTTCTACACCGTTGTCGATGCATTGTTTCGGAAGTGGGACCTGTGCAAGAATGTGCAGGATCCAGTTTTACGCAGGTAGTGCCGACACTGGACACTCTCCAGGTTGTAGTAATTCCACGGCCACCACAAGTTATTTGCAAATGGTGCGATTATGCGAGATAACATTGCTTGCCGGTGTTGTTATGAGGGCAATGAATGTAAATACCGTGAAAACAGCTGGTAGATGTTGACTTCCGGTGCACCGACAATACACTATAACGAATTCACTAGACGGCAGAGACGTGCCAAGGCAGCCGAGATATGTCGTTTATGTGGATTTACAAGTAAATGTTACTTGCTCAGTACCGTTTGTTTATGTAGAATTTGGAATTAGCTCACGTTATATCTTGTCATCGTGGTTTCTTACCTAACGCTCAAATACAAATTATGCAATGTTTAAACCACCCCCTATAGGCTGGGATGGATGAGTGTGTACTCGTCATCCCCTGCTGAAGGGAAATAGTTCCGCTTGAAGAGAAATAGTTATCAAAAAATAAAAAGTTAAAATCCCTCCTCTCCTATCCTATCCAAGTATTGAGAGTGCCACCTGCAAACATCTGGAACTCCACCGCAAACATTCTTCAATAGCGCAGTTTTCTAATTAGTCTTCAGGTTAATGCTTTACATAGGCACACTGTAAATCATATACATGGTGGTACAGTACTGCTTGTTTGTAATCATTACTTCTAAAGTTGTAATTATTGTGTTTATAATTTGATGCTATTTATGTTTAATAACATAAACCGTGATAGTTCAAGTCATCCATTACTAATAAATTATTAGCTTTACATAATGACGACTGTGTATTTTCCGGCATCGATGTGCAGCGACCATTATGATTAAAATTCTCATCTGGACAACTTATATATATATTTCCACAACAATAACATCGGAACGGGAACCATTAGGCATGTCGGTCTTCCTAAAAGTGATTGTATTAAGATCAGGGTTGCATATATGCAAATCATCACACAAAATATAAATAACACCACTTCAGTAATTCACCTAAAATTAAATAGCTTCCTATAATATGTTACATATGTGTCGCTTAACAAAGTCAATTACAATTGTGGAACATCCCATATTTAATCACAATACCATATTACATAAAGGGTTAATAATTCAAAGCGTTGTCGCGCTTACATTTATCCGGGCGTTAAATAATATCCGGGTGACGTTTCTGCGCGTGCGCGTATCTAGGGGAATGTATTTAGCACCAGCTACGACTGTCGCGTTTTCATTTATCCGGGTGTTATGTATATTTATATGTATATATATTTACATATATGTCTATATATATATATATACATATATATATATATATATATAAATTATAAAATGTTTGCTTCCCACAGACATAAACAATTTCTTTGGTAAAACCGTTTCCTCTCCACGAACATGTCACGTGACTTACTCATATACTTGATCACAAATTTGAAACCGTAAATTATAAGTATGTACTCTAACTATAACACTCGTATTACGACAACAAACGAAACATATTTAACTACTGGATATTATTTATCACTACGTGATCTACTGGTGCCAAATAGTATGCCTTACATATGCACACAAACATCACCCGAATAAAATGTAACGCCCGGATAAATGTGAGCGCGACAGCGTGAAGGAATGTGTGAAGGAATATTACATGTATCATTTAATAACTATTATTTTAGACAGGACTTTGGTGAATTCATGCTTGCAGTTTCCAAGTACAACTACCGCAGTATACATTCAATTACAATAAAATTGTTAAAACACCAAGTTACACTTAATTATTGTAATAGTAATACAGTACAGTTTACGCATATACAATTACATTTGAACCCAGTCGTGACTACGTTCATAATAATCTGCACTAAAGATGCTTCCTCAGATGGTTTGTTCCGGTTCTTGTATGTCTAAACGTGTAGTGTGTGAATAGTTTATATAATGTGCGCAGTATGTTTAATAAAATAATGCGTATATGTTTTCTAATCATCGAAAGAAATAACTTAGGTCTTTATATATGGTAGCTTGCGAAAGTCAAATGTGTGGCCAACGTTTAGCGCCAGTCCCTTTGAACTTTGCGATCCGCTTGTTAGCTTTACTTGCAGCAAATCGCTATCACGTCACAAACTCGGCGCCTAACTATGACAATTCGAAACACGAGCATGCAACATCAGTCCTGAATTATCTCCAGTGGCTTCCCATCCAAGAAATAATTGCGTTTAAAATTCTCCTGGTCATCTTCAAGGCACTCCACGGACTGGTACCGCAATACATTTCCGAGCTTCTTGTTGAATGTCTGCCCACAGGTTCCCTCCGATCAAATTCTGCTGGTCTTTCGGAGACCGTGCGTTCTTCAAAGTGGCCCCTGTACTTTGAAACAGTCTGCCACAGTCAGTCAGACAGTGTGACACTATTGCGTCGTTTGAGACGGCGCTGAAGACACACGTTTTTAAGATCACTTTCACTACCTAAATGAGTGACATACAATTGTGAACTTTTTTGGTAAAGCGCTTTGAACGGAACTAAGGACTGGATACAGCGCTATATAAGACTTTATTATTATTATTAATTAACCTTCGCAAAAATAATTGGAAAATATCGACAGAAAATTTTGCAAACAAAAATGTTATATTTAGTTAGCATTTCGTACTAATTTATGTGGTAAGTCACATATTATATTTATTATCGTAAATTTGACATCCGTGCCTTTATAATAATATAATAAAGACAATAGAGAAGTCTACCGAGATACACGTGCGTACGTTATAGATTGCCGTCAGCCTCTGTTACCGGTGTAATAGCAAAGCGGATCTTCAGATTACTGGTTGCGTGGATTTCTTCCTAGTTCATAAAGTTATCGCAACATGTACACCTACAAACAGGCTAGCGTGTTGCACAACGTAGTACAAGCTATTTTAGAAGTTATCAAGAAACTTAAATCGATTTAGCTGCTGCTTGATACCAGCTTGCTTGGCCCCGTGACGTCGATAACCAACGTGAATAAAACATGACGTAAACTCAATAATCAAACTGTTGATACGTCTATTATCGCAAGCTTACGATATTCAACCTTTATCGCCAGAAATAGTCAGCGAGACACCTGACATCACCCACCCCCGTGACGTGTGTGCTTTATTTCGGAAGTGCCCGCTTTCTGGCTTGACCCGCCTGTAAAGCTACCCACAATAATGTTTTAGTAACCTTGTTGCAGTTGCGTAAACGATTTCGCGGGATTGGTCTGCGTGCATTGTTGGCCGATTGTGCTTCCAAGAACATTGCTATTGCTACGTAAATGAACTCACAAATGTAGACTGAGCCACCGTGTTGACAGCGGAGTTGGCATGCATCCACCGACACTGAAACGCCCGGAATGAATTAACACCGTGCAGCCGGCATATTTATCTTTATTTATGTAATTATGCACAGAAAAATAAATCTACGTTATATCGTTATTTTCATGATAATAATAATAATAATAATAAGATAACTTCTATTGCGCCTAAATCCTTGGAAACCAAGCTCAGAGGCGCATCAAAACAAAAGGGTTGGTCAATCTCAAAATCCTTAAGTAGTTTTCCAGTTGTCAACAGATGGGTCAAGGAGCTAGGGAGCTACGGTGGATAAGCAAGGTTATAAAGATACGTTTTTAAATGACGACGGAATTTTGTAATATTTTCAACTGATCTAACACTAAGAGGAAGCATATCCCAAAGAGTTGGTGCAGCAACAGAAAAAGCCCTAGTTCCAATGTTAGTGTTGACTCTAGGAACAAAAAGTAGGTCAGAACTAGATGATCGAAGCTGGATAGGTTTTCTTACAGGAGTAAGCAATAAATGCAAATACGATGGTTGCTTATTGGACAGTGCCTGGTATATAATAGTACAGATCTTAAATATTATACGATATCGTACAGGTAGCCAATGCAAAAACTTCAAAAGTGGTACAGAGCGAGAAAAACGAGGAGATCTTGTAACTACTCTTGCTAGACAATTTTGGACACGCTGAAGTTTTGTGATATCCTTGATAGCGATATTATAAAGGAGGGAATTGCAATAGTCAAGTCTGCTGCTAACAAGCGCTGTTGCAATAGTCTTAGCAACAGAAAATTACATATACCGGCGAATACGGCGACGATCACGAATATGAGTAAAACAGCAGCGACATGTTTGAGATGTGTTGTCGGAAATTGAAGTTACTATCAAAGATCACTCCTAGATTCCGTACCGAGGTTGCTGGCGTGATATACTGATTCAAAATACGCGTAGGAAATAAACCATCCAGTTTACAACGCTGCATTGGAGTACCAATAATGATCAATTCAGTTTTATTTGCATTTAATTTCAACTTGCTGTCAGTCATCCAGTGGAAGATATCTTGAAGGCTATCACTAAGTTGGTTAAGGGAGCGATTGGTATCCGGGATAGCCAACGAAATGTAGATCTGAGTATCATCAGCATAAAGATGATGATCTAAGTTATGTCTTTGTATAACAGAGCTTAGTGGCGTGGTGTAAAGAGTAAAAAGCAAAGGCCCAAGAACAGAACCCTGGGGAACACCAAATAAAGCCGGCAGTGCAGCTGAAAAGCAGTTCCCAATCTTTATAGTTTGGTATCTATCAGTTAGATACGAAGAAAACCAGCTTAGAGCTGTGCCAGATATGCCGTACCACTTTAATAGGTGTTCAATAATAATAATAATAATACATTGATGCTGTGATCAATCGTGTCAAACGCAGCAGAGAGATCTAGTAAAGTAAGTGCAGTCACTTTACCATTATTAATGGTAAAGTTAATGTCATTATGAACCTTCAAGAGGGCAGTCTCTGTTGAATGAAACTGCCTATATGCTGATTGTGACACATTAGTTAAGACATTTATGCTAATGTGAGACCTTAGACGACTTGCTACAACCTTTTCTAGTATTTTGGAAATGAAGCTGAGATTAGAAATAGGTCTATAACTGTTTAAGTCTTGTTTAGGCAGAGATGACTTCTTAAGAAGTGGTGTGACATGGGCGTATTTAAAATCATCAGGAAAACAGCCAGAGCAAAGTGATGCATTTATAATATTTGTTATAGGTCCACTTAGTGTATCGAGACATGCTTTTAGCAGTATTGTTGGAAATGGATCAAGTGCACAAGATTTATTTGGGGAGGACATAATCATTTTCCTAACTTCATCAACACAAGTTGAGAATTTACTTGTGGAAAGTCCACACTGACATTACTTATATTATGACGTGGGAAAGCAGAACGAATAATACTGATTTTATTCTTGAAGTGACTAGAGAACGAATCACATAGAGACTTAATGGACACATGTTCAGGTAGCAATGGAGTAGGCCGTCTGTGTAGAATGTTATTGAGGCAGTTCCATAACTGACACGGATTATCAGACTTATTTATGACCATATTTGTAAAATAATCTGATTTAGCTTTAGCCATTTGTCTGTTACAGAGGTGACATTGCTTAGAATAGCGCGATCTATCTAATGGCGAGCGTGATTTGCGCCATACACGCTGTAAATAACGACGACGCCTTTTAGATAGTATAATTTCGGAAGTCATCCATGGAGCCGGTGGCCTTTCTGACACCCATTTGGATTTTATAGGTGCATGTTTGTCAAGTAATGCATTGAGTACTTGACAGTACTGTTTATGTAAGTCAGATAGATGTTTTTTTGGGATCTGTGATAAGGTCAGATATAAGGATATCAGTCATTAAAGCTGTAATGTCAATCCTATGAATGGCTCTGTAAGACACATTGTGCTTCGATTGTAAAAGGGCTATAGAACCGTTAATATTGGCAAAGCCAGTATGGTGATCTGATAACCCATCTGAAACAGTAGGTGCTTGGATATTATTATAAGTTGAACGGGTTATCAAGAGATCAAGCCAATGGCCATGTATATGTGTCGAAAAGGTAAAATGTTGTTTCAAATCAAATGATGCCAGAATATCATCAAATGTAGTTGTAGTTGAAGAAGGTATATCCAAATGTAGATTAAAATCACCAAGAATGTAAAATTCTGAATGAATAACTGCCAGATTTTCTAACATACCCTGAAAGTCTTCAAAGAAATTGGCCGGATGTCCTGGAGGGTGATAGATACAAACAAAGTGTGCGGAGAAAGAAGAATCTGAAATTTCAGCACAGATGGACTCAAAACTAGAGTATTCAGGGTTAGAATGTAATTTAACTTTGAACTGCTGTGATATAAGAAAGCCAACACCACCTCCACGGCCGACTAAACGTGATCGATGGTGAAAGGTGTAACCAGAAGGGGAAACGTCAGCAATGGATGCATGGGTATCATGTGGTCTGAGCCAGGTCTCAGTTACAGCTAGAATGTTTATTTTCTTAGAAATTAATAAATCACAAAGTGAGGCTGTCTTATCTCCTACAGATTGAACGTTTGTAGTGGCCACCCGAATGTTTCGTTTAACAGATGGCCCAGGATTAAGACTTACATCTCCTGCTAGTAATAAAATTATTGCTAATTTCAATGTTGACGTAGAGCGGGGGATTGGCAGTAACTTTCTATTATAACAAACATGAAGACATGGCAGACTATGCAAAATTGAAATAGAATGATGTATTTTAGTGTGGTTAGGAAAAAGCACATTAAAATGATTAGATCTCAATGGTTTGCATAAAACAAAATTTATATCCCTTACAGCAACAGAGCAAGACAAGCAGAAAACACCCAATAAGAATAATGGTGACATAATTATGTTAGATTATTATCATATTTAGTAGAAAATAATAGACCAAAACCATATCATTGTATATCATATAGATAATAAATAGTAAAGAATGTTAAACCCAGAGCTAAGGCTAAGCCTACGGCATAAGTAAAAAACTAAATTATATTTACAAGATCAGTAGAGTCTCAATTTTAACAATAACGCCTACTTTATTTAATTAGAAAATGTTGAACCGGGGCCAACTCCGGTAACTAAATTAAGACTTACAGGCCTATTAAGGGAGGAAGAACTATTTATATTTATTATAATTCAGCCTTAGTCTTAGATAGGCAGAAACTGACTGTAGTATCAATCACTCAATGGCAATTAACTGCACCATTCCTTTTTAAATGCCGTATTTATTGTAATAATATAAAATGGCAATAGTAATCTAAAAGTCAATTGAAAAAAACCACAGGCAGCATGTTTTGTAACTTAATCATTTAACAGTATAATAGGTACAAACGACAACATTTAAACAAACAAAAAAACTAAACATTGCCGACCGGCGAAAGTGAGCGATAATCATAACGGCTTTAACGCCGGTTTTATTAAGTTGAATATGACAGGACCAAAACTAGTTAAAATATGCTTATAATTTCAATATACTTAGCTTATGGTTGAATTCTTGATTCTGTGGCACTTTACAAGTTACATAATATTAGTCGTCAGTGTTAAGCCTAGTATTTGTTTGCATTGTTATCTACGGTAAAGAAAATACACGTTATATCGTTATTTATTTGAATTATGTAATGTATTTTTTCTTAATCGTTAGTATATATATTTGTTTGCATTATGTATGGTAAAATAAATATACCTTATATCGTGATTTACTAATTTCTGTTTGTTATAAACACACTTTCCAGGAATCTATTTTCCGTAATCGTAGTTCACATCAATATCACTTAAAAAACTAATTGAGTGATTGTTATAAGAAGCCAATGTCGATTTTGTAGAACGTGTCCCAGAAAGGGAAGTCTGCAGTGGCGTGATAAAAAATAAGAAAGCTGTTCTCGCATACTTAGAAGTTCGAGACCCAGCGAATGTTTCTAAGACCACTTGGCATTCAAGTGCGCGAACATTTACATCATCTATTGAAACAAAAATAAATGGGAACGCCTGTGTAAAAAACAATTTGTTCTCTCACGTAATTTGGTATAATCCTGGAGTTTTCCTATTAACAATAAATAAAAAGTTCCCAATATGATACCGAAGTGAGTCACACAAAAACAGTGTTTAAGACAGTATTCATTTTTATTTTTGGTAAAATGTTTACATTGGCATAACACCTATTTGCTACTTTACTGCTAATGATTATTACGGGCTGATATAACTTCGTACGATATTATTGTTGACTTGATTCATTTTCTAATATATGGACAACGTCGTATGACTGGTTTATTCCCTATAAATCGATGCTATTAGGAAACGCGCGCGCGCGCGTGCGTGCGTGTGTACCAGCGCGTCTGTGTGCATGCATGCGTACAATTAATGGAAATGTAGGTATCAGTATTTGCACATTGTGCTAGTGCATTGAATTATATCACCTGGTGGAAACTCTTCAACGACAAAAACACCTTCGTATACCAACGCAAATTCCCAGCGGGCAACGTTCCCTTGAACATAATCATGCGTAGGCATTTTATATATTTTAATATCACTTTATATAGTATGTCTTGTTTTGTAATTTTTGTTACATACGTTTTGATAACTTTCTTAGACACTTTGTTTGATGGTGTCGCATTAAAGGAAAAATTATGTCGGGAAAACTGTCAACATTAACTTTATTTTCATGTCGTGAAAAAAATAATGTGGTGGTTTGTCTACTATTCAGAAACTTTGTTGTTATTTCATTTGATCAACTAGACTTGTTGTTCGTCTAGAATCCTTGAAATTCTAGTCAACTGATGTAAATTTACTTCCTACGTATATCGTGTGTATGTGTCTTAGAAATAGGATGCCCCTCAATAAAATTCACGTTATATACAACATGTTGATTAGATAATGTCATTACTTGGAACCAAACGTTTGTGGGCGTTACGTCCGGTTGGATTTGCATGGGGGATTTAGCCCGGGGAGTTGGTTGTGATACTGCCAGCTGCATTCCGGGACCGACACACGATAAATCATCAAGTCCGCGTCCCCAGGGAACCTAGTGGAGTACACAGCTAACATCGGCTGGTTAAAGGTTGGCAATATGAATCCAACGTCATATCCTTCCTTTAATCTCAATATTGCAAATACGCTGATTAGTTTCTGTCATGTTCGACGAACGCCACTAATCGTTTGATGTCGTCAGCACCAGCACCGCAATTACTTGCTGCGGAGCTTTCGCAGAGTACGCTGGGTAAAGATCCATCCCAGATGCCGTTCACTACATAAAAACCATAATAAACCAGAGCTACGCAGCAGCAATTTTATATAGCCACTGAGGCCATCGCGTAACACGGTTCAACAAATGTATTGTGTCTATTTGCTGTGTTGTTACTAGTACTAATTGACCTCGCCTCGAGCAGCACCGCTTCTGGGCATAGCCGTAGCACCATGCGATGCAGCCGGGGCACATTCGTCGGCCGTTGAAACCAGAGCTAAACCCGTGTTCGGCTGTTGATAACGAAAGGTCATTGGTATTTTAGGTGTACTGTATCGCAACATTTATAAACATTAACACAATCAGAAGACATCAAGAAGAAAGTGACATTGGCTACAAAATCGGAAGACATCAAGACGAAAGTGGCAATGGCTATCTCGTAGATCAAAACCGAATCCTCCTTGAGTTGTCTTGGCTGCCTTTTATCCTAGTGTGTGGGGGTGATAAAACGCGCACGTACCGCGGGGACCGTTTCATCAAGACAATGAGGTCATAAGAATAATCCATATTTAAACATAATCCGCAGTGAAATTTAAGGAGGTCTTTAAAAATGCAAACATTATCCGCTGTGTCACAGAGGACACTATTTCCGTGACACACCGGCGAAGGTATCGCGATGGCACATCCTGGTGTTTCCGCTATACAAAACCACTGTTAAGGAGCGAACTCGTTTTAAAGAAACAAATCGGGCTTATGAGCTCATAAGAATATTACTGAAACAGGACCCAGTGTTCTGTTGTAACAATATACCTGATACAACGACTCCTCAGATGTAGGAGCGCAACCACAAATCCATGTCCATCATGACTCAGACCACACATCCGTAACGCACTTTTTTTAATTTCTCTATAATTTAGTAGGCCCACATGAATCAATCTGTTCTCAGCCAATAAGCATGGAAGCTTAAGGTACAAATGCATTGGCATTGAGAGAACGATTACTATTATGCGTTATATGTGAAATAGAATACGTATCTTTCAGCCATATCCTTCACATCCTTCTAAGCCCTTCTAGCAATACTCTGAATGCGTTCCGTTCTAGGTCTCCTGTCATTTACCTAAATAGCTTCTCTTTGAAACGGAATACACAGTTTTCAGCCATCTCTTTCATATTCTCCAATGTCGTTTCTATCAATATGTATATTCTCTGAATTTAACATGTTCTTTGTGTTCTATCGTTGTTGACGTCTCCCGTCTTTGAGACATAATAAATGTCTCGCAGCAATATCCTTCGTGTTCTCCTGGGACATAATAAACGAAGAGCCGATAAATTTAAACGCGGGTAGACCCTAAACGCGGATAAAAGAGTTCTCCGCGTTCCATGTGTACAGCCCCTGAACCTTTCCAGTAATACTTTGAAGTTGTTCCGTTCTTTGTATCACATATTTATCTGCGCCTTCTCTTTGAAATAAAATTCATGTCTTTCACGCAGTGCTATCGTATTCTCCTTGGCGCTTCTAACAATATCTTTGAATGTGTTCGTTTTATATTACCAAATATCTTGGAAGCGGTGTGCAGTCAAAATACCACCTGGACAAAATCTTCCCGGACAAATGCCCCCATCCAAATAGCAACTAGGGATAAACCCCTTCTGCGCATAACTAACCCAGAGGCAATGTACATTGTTTCATTTGCGCTTGTCAATATTTAGCTACATATCTTTACGGATCTCATCACACGTTACTGAGTGGTTGTGACAAACACTAGCGTGTTTTAGGGGTTTCCTTTAAATAAAATGTAATGTTTCAGTAAGTGCAAAAGTTGTAAACGGCAAGAATCCCTTCCCGAATAAGAGATGGGGGCAGATGCACGTTTTATCAAATATATATTATTTCTTAATTTATTCACGTTATTAGAAGTATGGTAAAACGTGTTATTGCCTTACGGCACTAATTTGGAGACATGAAGGAAAAACGGAAGCGGGCCGCCAAAGCCGGCCAGGCGAGAACTTGTAAAAATGACGAAAAATAAGACGTGGTGGAAGTCATGGACTGGAGCCAAGACACGTGGCTGAAGAGAAAATAAGGAGCAGGACGTGCACTACGTCCCCGTGGGCCCCACGCCTGAGGAGGACATAAGTGCGTGGGTGAACAAAATATTATTTCGGTGAACGATTGTGTCCTGGGGGGCTTGTCGTGGGGGATTGTGCCGGAGGATTTTTGTTCGGGGATTTTGCCCTACATACCCAGAAGCATTGGGTTCGATAACAAAAACAAACACACGAGCACGAGATTGTTACGATACGACTTGGTGCACTGAGTGTCATTTCACAATAGCTCCCTGCAGCTGTGTTAATTTGTACGACGTTGCAGTGCCAGTGTTTATCGGAGGTCAAGGCGCGTGTCCGAATCCGTGATCAGTTTATTTGCGTAGCAGGTGGAAGGCACTAATTCAATCCGTCCACTTTGCCAATTCTGTCGATTTCCATTTTCTCTCTGTCAAACCAAATTTGGAAAGAACCTTTTCGCCTTTGTGCAGGCATCATGTTCTCAAACAGGCCAGGGCTCTTGTTTGCAAAACGACGGAGGTCATCGGTTCAAAATTATCAAGAAGTATCATCGTAGTGGAAACCCGCTCCCTCCTCCATAAAAAATCGCTTACCAGTTTCCAAGTGTTTATGAAACTGTAGCGAACGTATTATGCATTTGTTCACACATAAAAATCGGAATGAATGTCAATAACATACTTGAATTTACAAATATACATATATTTTTATTTCACTGTGCTTCTCAAGCTGAAATAAAATGCAAATTTTAGATGATTTTTGACATATTTTGTAATGGTTTTTAAACGTGTATCACTAAACAACACTGCAAATCAATTCCTTTTGGGCTAGAATATTGTCTTATACATTAGGTTAAATCTGAGATTGTTTATCTTCAACACTTTCATCAGAAATGTTTAATTCAATGCAAGCATGTATTAGCTGCCTTCGGCACTTTAACATACCGACTGTGGGGTTTTGAATAGTAAATTGATTTCAAAAAAAGTTACAGTTGTTTATGTTTTTGTTGTTGTTTTTATTCTTCTTCTTGTATTACGTTGCTGCTACACCTGCTAATTATAGTTATGAGTCTGACGTGTCGGTGTCGGTAATTTTGCCATTGTTACTCTGATAATGATGATACTGATGTTATGATGGTGGAACCATTTGTGCTCTTTTATGCTTGATCTGTCTACCTACTGACTTTAAATCCCTGTCTGTTGCCGTTATAATAATCTCCAGTGCGTTCTTATTGCATTTTTACTGAGGGCATGTCCCAAAAGGGCACTTTCAATGGTAAAAACGACAAGAAAACAAATATACACACGTACGCATACACACACATTTAATAAAACAAATATTGGGGACAGCACTGAATACAACAGAAAGAGGAAACTATCATTGTACGTTGTGTACGTTTGTTATTTTTACCGTGAAAGTACCCTGTTTGGTCGTTGTCCTTGTAAAGCAACCTTTGCCCTTTTGACAACTGTAGCTTGCCATTTGTGAAAAGTGGACATGCGTAGTTATGCAGTGATATTAATTAAACTTAGAGTGAATCTGTTTGTTCAGGTGAACATTTTGTTAATGTGAGAAAGTTATTTCTGTGGCCAATTCAGGTGACGTACTTAGCTAGTAGCATGCATTCCCCTTTTCCTTTTTTCTGCCGAATTATTTTGTCACAATTAAAGTGCAATTTTTGGACTTTTATAGCATAATTTATGCTTTTGAAAACAGAATGTAATTTTTGGAGGCTTGCCATTTTGTGAGATAATTGTCCACTTTGTCATAAAAGCATACCATCTGTTACCAAAGTGGCCCCTTTTTGTACTTTGATAATGCATTTACTCCCAAAATGTATTCCATATTATCTGACCTTGTGGGACTTTGTCCCCAGCAATATGCCATGTTATGGAGAATGATGCCCTGTTTGTAACTGAACGTGTCTTTTTATGGAGAATGATGCCCTGTCTGCAACGGTAACATGTAACATCACCCATCAGATTTTCTCTAACTGTCCATGATCTCACCAGCACACAAAGGAGATCACTTGACTCACTCACCAATTATTATCTCACACATCTACTTGGAATGCCCAGACATGGTGCCACGTCTGCCATCATCTCTAGCCCAGCTGGTCTAAACATTCCGTCAGTGTCACATCTCTATTCTCAATGCCACTCTCTTGCTATTGCAAGAGCAATTCCAAAAGCTGATGTAAGAATAGTCCATGCCCTTAAAACCAAACTTGTTAAAGAAGCAAACTTCGCCAGGAAAGACCTTGGTAACACGAAGGCTCATCAGTATTACTAGGAAGCAATATCCTCAGGATCTCAGACATGGTAGGTAGGTTTTATTTGGAATTGTATAAATCATTCATACAAATATAAACAATCCGTAAAACAATCGACAAAATGATATACAATTCCAATTCTCGAAAAACATAAAGTCTAAAGTAAAAACCATTATCAACAAGGACCAATCCAAAATGTGGCTAGATCTTCTAAAACACTTAATAGTTCAGGGTGATCTACTTAGTCTTGCCCACCTAGAAGAGTCAGACCTCACATGGCGTAGTCACATCTATAGTCTTCCTCGTCGTGTTCTAAGCTTTGCAATCAATGTATCCATAAACACCCTCCCTACATTCCGAAACTTGAAACTCTGGGGGGATTGTCAGCAAAATGCAACCTATGTGGCAACACCCGAACTCTCCTTCATGTGTTAGCCGGTTGTAAAACCAGGCTAGAAGAGGGCCGCTACACTTGGACACACAACTGTATCCTAAACCATCTCGGAAATTTCGTCAGCGATCTCATGCCCGATGCCCAAATTAATTTCCAGGGAAATCACTTGGGTGTTAATCATCTCTGATTGTCCAGATCTTGTCATCTATCATCTACATACAAAGCAAAATCACATAATTGAACTGACTGTACCATTTGAAACTGACATCGAGAAAGACCATCAATTTAAAACTAACAAGTATGCCACACTAATCCATGATATAAACAATAACGTAATAAAATCAGAATTAACATGCTTTGAAATAGGTTGCAGAGGATATGTATCAGAACCCAACAAATCTAGACTAACAACCTCCTTAAAATCTCTTGGAATACAACCACCAAAAAAACAACTAACTCTATCCTTGTCCAAACTAGTCGTGCTAATGTCATTCACTCTTTTTAAATGCAAAGACGAACCACAATGGTTTGACCCAAAACTAATTGAAATATGATGACCATCACCCCGATATGTCAATAATAACAAAATAAATTCCCCTCATCAGCAAGTAATCCTATACATAAATGTGTCAATTTTCACTATGACTTACTTTAACCGTTAGTCATTATTTACCCTAGCCTGCTGCTATATACTACTATACACAGCAATTGACTGTATTTACACAGTTACTTGGATTATTGTTGTCACACTTTATGGTATTCCACTGTATGAATAAAGTGATATTCTCTTCTCGTGTATTTGCACCCATTTAGTTGTTATATTTAATAATATTAATATTTGCCATTTTAGAACGTCACCTAAACCTATTTTAAAGACAAATATCCCTTTTCACATATGACACCCTTTTATTGTGCAACTGGCCCATTTCCACACGCAAATTGATCCCAACTTGTTGTCTTTTTATGAGAAACAAATAAAGATCTTCCTCCCAATAAATTGCAATTGTTTTAAAGAATATTTACATTTTCGCCATTGAATGAGCCCTTTCAGGACTTTGCCCTTTATGTACAATGTTGCACATTTAAGTGCTTAATACACCCACACAAAAAGTGCAGGATTGGGGTGCTCGTTGGCCTGATCGAGGAAGCAAATGAAAAGGCTGGGGGGTTATTCCTACTGGCTGTTGGTGATGATGACGACAATGATGATGCGGGTGGGATTGTTATTAAAATGGTAATTGATAGCATTATTCCATTATTATTATTATTATTAGAGTGTTATTATTATTATTAGACCAGTCTATTATTACTGCTTACCACGTGGCAAATTCCTAATATTAGTTTTTAAACTAATCGCCCACGTCCACGAAACACGAGTGGTGAATACATTATGCGCAGTCCAATAACCCCTCTCTTCCCCAGGATGGCGGCCTATTTAAACAAAATATTGTGACGCATAAATGATCAATGCTCCGTTGGCCATTGTATAACGGCCGAGATTTCTAAAATACCACACTGCGCTAGGCTGGACCTGTTGTCACGTTTTGCTTTGCGGCATACTCGCCTGTATTACTCGTTGCTGCATTCCGAGCATTTTCTGCGAGACATGAATAGTAGATTGACATCCAGCATGACCGGGTGGCGTGGTGCCGTGGTGGTGACGGCCACTCCCGCTCATTCGGCCAACGTCGTCCATTCTAAGCCAATGACCGGAAACGCCCTCTCTCGCGATGATGACGTTGGCTAGCTTACTGCGCATGCGCACTAAGATGAGGTGAAGTTGTTATAGCTCGGCTGGACATCGTGGCCTTAGAGACGCCTTTCAGCGTGTAGCATTCGTGTTGTTAGTGCCTGCTTGCTTGGAAAGTTTGAATACGAAGTGGAGGACACATGCAATAGCATCAGCAAACATATTAATATTCGAAGCGACAGACAAGTAGGTGATTTCACGTATATTTAATGTCAAATCCGTTTTGTTAACTAGTTGTAGAGATTTGTTGCGTGATGGAGAGAGGAAACGGACGTTCATATTACCGATGGTTTTTCTAAATATACAACAATGTGGCAGGTCTTGGAAAGGCTTCTGAGAGCTGGCGATACGTATCGTGAATTATTTGAAGGGAAATATTTTTGGTGACCAGAAAATGCAATAGAACGAATATCAATGATACAAATGCAGAATCGAACAGAATGCAATTCCAATGATCCTGTATAGTTACATAATATTTTTTAATTTTTATTATTATCAATATTTGACAGAGATGCATTTTATCTGCAAAAACTAAACAAAGGTATCTTTTATACAATTCTTAATTAACTGAGATTATAGATTATGAGGAAGCTGCTGATGTAATATATAGTAAACATAAATTCTAAATAAAATAACCGAGTCTAGTTACATAAATTATTGTCACCACTATTTGCAAGTTTTCCATTTTATTTTTCTAAACTAAAGAAAGGTTCTCTTTCACGCAATTCTTAAATTAACTGTCATGGGACAAACCAGAAAAGCAAGAAAACGAAACGAAAACTATTCTTTTTTGTCAAGATTATTGTATTATTTATAAAACAATGTTTAAATGAAGACTGTTCTGCTAGTTTCTTCTAGTGAGAATAGGAATTGAAGCATTAGTCTAACCAATTGAACAGTGGAAGTACGGTATATACGATGTGCTTGGAAACAGACCCGTAGGCAAGGCTAAACTAGACATATTATTGCGTCACCTTGTGAACCTTACATTCACAAGTTGACACATGTTGATGAAAACATGTTTATATGCACATTTTGTTTCACGCATGTGTTGACAAATGAACTCCACGATGGACATAATACAATGGTCATGGTTTTGCGTGCTTGGAGCACTAAATTATGAATTGCAGTGAAACGTTATAGTATGTCATACATAGACTATCTTGCAGCAGTAACAGAAGAGCAGGCCTACACATCTGCTTTGTTACCTAAAGATACTGACGACGTGAGTGACGTGACGTGGTGGAGCATGGGGGCGCTGTACCTAGAGCACTGACTCTAAAACGAGATTTCACGCATTAATTGCAGCGTTGCTGAATGCTTCCCATATGATATCTAGACTTTGTTTAAAAAAGCTCACAAACTAACGTTGATGCACAGACGGTTTATGCGCGTAATATTCGTGGACATAATACAACACTTGGAATTATGCTCACTACGTGACCCCTCGCCTTTTCACTGTGGCAATGTTCTCTCAAAGATGTTTTCTCCGGAAGTGTGCTTTCACAGAATCATGAAATTTACATCGGGACATAGAGCATTCTCATTGATGGGGTCGGGAATTAGCTTCACCAATGATTCATGTTTTATAACATCAAGAAAACCATCATCACTGGCTCTCAGCGCTGTATACACCGACTAACAACGTCACTGAAACCACGCGTCAAGTTCCATTAAGTATAATCAATGACGGAGAAAGAGAGCCGCTTCACTTCGGATGTGTTTGTTGGCGGATGTTATCACTCATCTCATAACTTTGTAAGAACATGTCGCGTCTACGAGCCGGTGTTTTCGTCTCGGTCGCAGGTCATGTGATATCACTGCTGGTTTCGCTCCCAATGTGGGCAGCAGCACTTCAAGCCGTTAATCTGTTCCCCAAGCCCTCACTGCTAAGATCACATTTTCAACCAGCTCCACACCTGATGCCAGATCAGTCATCTCAGTTTGCAGCGGTCGATTAGATGAGTGAAGAAAACCAATCAATCCATAAAACAGATGAGTGAACAATACAGAATTCTACGGTAGCAATATTCTGCTGGTGACGATATCCCACGCTGGCCGCCTCCGTGCTTCACACCGGAACCGATCCGAACACACGGACATCACTATTTCTACACAAATATTATTAGCGGAAGAGCACAGTGTTATTTCATCGCCATGGATTCTGCTCTGTTTGCAGAAAGGAATTGTGGAAAAGCAACGTGTGTTGGTATGTCCAAACCTATCAGTATAAAGTCTCATTGGCATATGGCTTAGCGTTGTTTCTCTAGATTATATTATATGAAGTACTTCGGCACCGGCTCAGGGCATAATCAAAATGCATACAATAGTCAACGCTTGAAAGCCCGTCTTCGTGCTGAGTTGAGACCAGGCTGGGTGTCAGTGCTTACGAATAGTGTATAGGTTTAGTAATGCTGTACACAGATTGTTTTGTAAAGACTAGATGTGCAACATTACTATATTCTATTTTACTACCTAATTTTAATTTATTGTTGTAATATATAATAATATAAGTATCTACATATTCGATAATGAAATGTGTAAAACTACATGCAAATGTATGCGTGCACTATAAATGCAATTACTGGTTGTTACACGAGAATGGCATTCCACGGACAAGCCACATATAAACGAACCATTGTTGATCGCCCAGGCAGTAAGCCATTTACTTCCTTGTCCACAAGCTGTGTAGAGCGTGTTGTTGTTTTGGATGGCGTACTTGTAAAATTTTACAATCAAATTGCGAATTCCGTAGGAGAAATGGTTCCGTAGGAGAACTATTTTAGTAATATCATTCACACGCTCATGCATACGCCTACACAACTTTACGCACGCTCAAGCAAACACGCGTGCATGCGAGCTTATTTACATTCACAAGGTGACACACAACGCCCACACTCTCCCTGTCTCCCACCGTCCACCAATACCTCTTACATATAGTTCCTACACACCATCACTGAAATTTACCTATTCATCACGTGACCTTCTGCTTAGCAAAATGTCTATCACGCCATCAAAAATGGATGCTGAACACATACGTATATTTCGTTAAAATTCCGTCTCCAAAGATATTTATTTATGATAAAAATATAAGGCAGTGGTTCAAGCAAGAACATGGAGGAAAGTTTGATTTTGCAGATGTCATGCCTGACTAGTAATGCCATACACATCATAATGTATCACTTATGTCAACATTGTTGGCGATGCATAGCTTGAAGGAAATTACCTGCATTTGCTTGATTGTGACGTAAGAAAACAGGGATGTACTGGCATAAGCTTGATTGAGACGTAGGAAAACAGGGATGTACTGGCATAAGCTTGATTGTGACGTAGGAAAACAGGGATGTACTGGCATAAGCTTGATTGTGACGTAGACAAACAGGGATGTACTGGGTGCAACTACTGGACACTAACATAAGTAAATTGTATACTTTTCGGACACAAAGTAAATTTACGTACATAAATGTGTGTCGTAATCTACGCGCTAATTTCCGATACAGCGTTTAATATATCATCAGGTTTCCAACCATCATTAGCGCCTTCATGTGAAAATTGCGTACATTAGTCGCCGATCGATCTGAGTGTGCTTTCGTCACCAGTCTCACTAGAACGGTACGCTCACTTTCCACAATTTATCGACAGAAACATCCTGACACGCTCGTTCCAACACAATCACAACGCGAGGAAGTTTTTACGCACGATAAATTGTGCTATTTATGTACTCATTTCAAGGCCTTATCGCTACACACAACACACTATTGTGATCGGTACGACAAAATGGATAAGCGCGCGTGCGTACGTGTCAGTCTGTCTGTGTGTCTGTCTGTCTGTCTGTCTGCCCGCCCGCCCGACCGTCCGTCCGCCCGCCCGCCCGCCCGCCCGCCCGCCCGCCCGCCCGCCCGCCCGCCCGCCCGCCCGCCCGCCCGCCCGCCCGCCCGCCCGCCAAACTTCCAACAATAAATGCATGCGTACTAACTAGCAACGTTACTACAATTGTATTACATAAATATATTAAATAATACCAAATGGTTGGATTGCAATTTATCTTTAGTTTGCCTAAGGGTAAACACTTCCAAAGGACGAAGGCCTAGCGAAATGCAACACACTTTAGCTGTAATATACGGGGCGATGACTATGTCGTCAAAATGCACGAACAGATGGATTTCGATGCTGTCGTGGACTGTTTCGTGTGATTACCAGCAGCTAGGCGGGTTGCCGACTAAGAAAATTTGCTGACTTCGTTCACACCAAATTACTGTGTCCTTACGACATGTCGCATTGGCGCAGGTTAGCAGGTTATCATATACCAGTGCACCTATAAGGGAACATGTGAGTTATTCTAGACTAGCAGGGACATTGTTGATATGTTACGACTGACCGTTAGGAAAGTTAACAAGTCCAGGGCCACCTCCATTCCCTGTACAAATCAACTAAACAATCCCCTCTCCAGATTGCTTGTGATTTGATTGCATTACTATCGTAGTCGTGTCGAGGTCAACTCCTACAATTAGTGCCGCCAGCAGAATACTAATTTTACGTCTGTCGAAATAATGTGTTATATAAAAACGTAGTTTGAAATTGTTTCGCTTTATTTGTATTGTTTTACTTCGCTTCCAGTACAGTTAAACAGTATGAAGATAGACATGTCAGAGCAAGTTTCACATTTGTACCTAATATCTCATATTGTCAAATGAGGTTTCCACAAATGAAGTGAACATTTTGTAAACTCACTGTCTGTACCATTATATTTTTTGGTAAAATCAACAATATGGTTGAGGTCGATGAATGAAGACGTGTATGTAATTCTTAATAATATGAATATTTTAATATATTGTCATCGGTATGGTCGCGTTGTTCATGCAGCAATGCTATCTTTACCCTAAAGACGCGAAACGTACTCACGCAAATATTTGTTGTGGTAATTTGCAACGTTTTAAGTCAGTGCATAGCTCGTAAATGTTCAGAAAGGCTGTACCGAATACTGTGGTAAGTGGTCTGCTAAATCATTGCGTGTAACGTCTCGGTGAAATCAATAGGCTATGCTGAGTGTGTAAAACAAGCAATTCGACCATAACCGGTCATAGAAACCTACCTGCCCAGCTGGGAAATATGTGATCTGAAGAGGTGACTTTATACAATCTACTACAGCGTGTGTGATGTGTGTCAAGCCTCCCAAATGATATGAATCATATAATCAATAATAAATGTATATATATATATATATATATATATATATATATATATATATATATATATATATATACATAACCTAAGGAAAGACCATGAAGGTTCACCATTACTATCAGGCTGCTGTAGGTACCCAACGTTACTTTTTATGTGATTTTCTATAACTTGAATAATGGTTCGAATTACAACCGACCAGAAATTAATACTAAAGATGAAGATGGGAGTTTACCGTTTACACACAAGTCATCTATCCATCATGTGGCCTATCTCTTAGCAACAAGGTCCGTCAATCCATCAAAATGGATGCCGAACAGGTGCAGCTTATATTTTGTTTGAATTCTGGTTAACAAATGTTTCTGTTTATGAAAAATAAAGTAATGTTATTTAATTGAGAACTGCATGCATAAACTATTGATTTACCACCCGTCATACCGCCGTGTAATACACATAATTATGCAAACAGTTTCGATAAAAATGGTTGTCGGACGCCGCGCTCTTAATTATGATTGTGACGTAAGCAAACGGCGACGTACTGAAATCGTCAAGTTAAGGGTGTGGTCAGTAGAATATGCCTTTCACGTTCATATTGCATACTTGTGCGGATATTAAGATGTCACTGCAGCTTGTCGGTTGTATTAAAAGAACAGGAAGTAAGGTATTGTCAAGGAAACCACTCAATGTGGCTGGTCGCGCTGCAATAACAAAGTGTTCAGATTACGGGCGTGGCAGACGCATAGTGCCACGTCAAGCATACAATGAGTAACAGAACACTTTGCAGTCAGAAGCCAATTTAAGTATGCCTATTTAAGAGTATGCCTATGCATCTCAAATCCCCGGTCTATTGATTTGATGCTACGAGTAACCTACGTACAACCTTTCTCTGTTTGTGTGAAAAACCCAACTACTGTGCATGTATGAAATGGACGAGTCATCCAGTTTATTTACATTCAAATGGCCGGACAATAATTGCGACTGTGCAGACTAAATTGCATCAAAAATTTTAACAAACAGCACAAAAGAAACGTTTGCACCAATATGTTGAAAAAAACAAAGGTCCCAGCATTAGAAATACAAGGGGAAAGATGCATAAGTACAGCTACACGAGCGTAATGCCAGCGAAACTATTTACAGTTTCATACACACAAATGCCCCCCAACCAAAAATATGTGTTGTTGTTATAAAACGTTCCAGCATATAAAAAGGCAAGATAAAAGATGAGTACCAACTGCGCAAGCATATTACCAGTTAAACTGTTTACAAGTCAGCTTATACTGATTGGGAGCGACGTAGACCTAGACAACAAAACCTTGTTACTATTACATAACGTTCCAGCGTATGAAATACAAGAGAAAAGATGCACAAGCACAGAACCAGCTGGACTATTTACACACAAACAGGTGGCTTAGTAATCCACCCACCCCTGACCAAACACTCGTTGTTGTTGTTGTTATGCAAGATTCCTGCTTATGAAATACACAGGGAAATCACTGAAGTCCAAACTGCACTGTAAGCATTGTACCAGTTCGATCATTTACAATTCAGTACACAAGCGTAGCATTTATAATCCCCCTATACGTCAACAACAAAATGCATGCATGACGGGTTAAAAAGTACACGGGGAGGGAGGGTGGGAATCAAGAATATATTTCCTAGTATCGAACGGAGATCGTCGATGCTCATCTGGCATTCTGTAGCAAACTTAGAAATCTACGCACGTTTCCTTTCCGACAACGTGTGTTTTTCTGCGGGCACCGCTAACCAACGGGGAGCTACGAAGACGTCCAGGCCGGCCTAAATAAACGCCATCCCAATTTGCAAGAAAAAAGGGTTGGCTATTTCAACCGCGTTCTAGCTAATAAGCTAGGGTCTTTCTGCACAAAATCCACTTTCCGTAATTCAATTTGTTCATATAGACAAGTGAATGTATGGTAATGAGCCGGTGAGGTTTCGTTAGGTATATTTACTTTCTATTCCTTTATCTTCATTATATTAACCGGTTAATGGAACATGTTTTGTGGATAGGATATTTTGAGATAACTGTGACATGCGCATCTATAATATTTTGTAAATGACATCGCATTGTGCTTGTACATATTATAATATGCGTCTTCGTCGTTCTCTGTCTGTAGTCGGAATACCGCATCCCAACCAACTGACCGTGGGTGATGGCGCTAGTGCGATTATTCGCATTTTGTTTGCTCCTGCACTGTTCAAGTTTACTGCACATCCTTGCCGCACCGGTGCTGTCGCCACGCCCAATCAACGCGAGACGTCGCGACGGCAACGACAGACGTGCAGTTGGGCTGCCCGAAGAAGCCAACCCCATGCTTCCGGACGACACTGAGCGACGTCTTGAGTTTGCCGAGAGCTACCTGTACCCGCTCTTGCGGCGCCAGGGTGCCATACCAGAGCCGCCATTTCGGGTCGACCGACGCTCACGGAACCCTACCCTTATCGACCGTCTACAACTCGCTCGTTTGATGTTGAAAGTCGCAGCATGGCTCGATCGCCTGCTGAGGAAGAACACGATACTGCGGGCGCACGCCCAACAGGCGATCGCGAATAGCCGAAATGTTGGTGCGGTTGCGAGTTACGGTTTGGAAGGTCAGCCGCAGCCATTGCCGGAAGGCGATCGCTACAGCGATGACGTCTTCGCGCAGCGGAGGTTACGCACGCAGCCGAGGCGGAAGTACGTTACACAAAGAAAAACGAAGACGATCATCTCCGAGGGTTCGTTTGGGCAGTTCGGCGACAGTTTCAGTAGGACGCGCTCGGGGAACCCCCGCTGGCGCCCGGGACAGGCACGGTTCGGGGACCCCGACCAGGCCCCGGCGGCTGCAAGGAGCGAACACTCAGACTTTCACCATGCTGTTATTCCCGACAATCCGAAGGAAACAATCGTCACGGTGTGTATAAATTGTTTTGTTTTCCCATTCATCTTTGTCTTCTTCTACCATGCATGATATGAGCAATATCTCAGAATATCCACCACGTCTACAAGGTAATATTCAGAGACCGATCGGTGACACGCGTAACGCTTAGTTGATACGGTATACTCTGCTTAACATGATCACATATATCAGAGTCAAATACGTTGGCAGGGAAGGAATAATTCCCCATATAACATGTATTAAAATGCGTCGCTTGAAAAAATACAGTATTAAATGTTTCCACCACAGATGCTTCCTTTGTCACCACATTGCCATCTGACGCTTGTTGCTTTGAACCGCAATCGTGTTTAACCTTGCCCTGAGAAAGAAAATAGTATGTGGTGTACACAATAATGCGGTTGGTGCATTGTGTTCGCTGGTGGTCGACATGGGTTGGTGGCAAGATAGGTGTTCTTTGGTTATTGTGTCTGGTGCTCACGCTATCAAATTTTCGAAGTGCTAATGGACAATATAGGACGTAGACCACCCGACACTTTTCCTCCACTGCCACCATTCATTCCAGTGTCTTATCTGTTTAGGTGAACCAACACTTCTTTCTGGGTGTCGATTGGTTTGCGGAAGGACTTACTAATTGTTCTGACAACGTGTAGAAAGACCTGTTATGTGTGACCTTCGGCTAGTTTCTGTAGTGTTGTTGTCCGTCTTCATTTCACTCCCACGCCATCAAACAGTTAACGTATGATAAATAATAAAATACATAAGCTCTTTGAAGAAGTATCCTCACCACAGATCAGTTGTGTGCTAAGTGGTGTTATGTGTCCAAGTTAGTTGCTTTACGATAGACGTGTGCCTTAGTAACTCTATCCTCCTTCAAGCATACATGTACATAGGATGGCTACCTTTTTGTCCTGTTCTGTTTCCATCGTGAATTCGTTACTACTGTGCAATGAGTTCAGATGTGGTATGAAAGCAGTCACTCACGGTTCGCCACACCCGGCTCTGCAATGCCAGTCTCTCCGTCTGGATCGAGTGTGCAGGACCGTTAATTACAGGTGGTCTACCGTTTGTACTAACTAATGTCAGCAAGTCAACAATCGAACAACATGGCTGTTCCAACTGTTGGTTATCCTCCCCAATAATTACGTTGTTTAATCAGAGGAATAATTATTGCTAGGAGTTAGAGTTATGGTTAAAAGATTAGGTAATTTCGAAATTATGTGTACTGCATCAGTCTTGTTTAAGAAGTAGTAGTCGTGTACACTGACCGAATGCGCTCAGTGATACATTTCAACCATCAGATTGTCTCATGCATATAAATGTGGCAAAATAAACATACTTCAAAAGAAGATAGTACCTTACTAAGTAGGCCTACAATGCATACCCATAAAAAAAAAATTCTAACGTTAACATTACATTAAAGATGTCATACATAAAAATCAGAAAATTTTATTGTGTAATAAATTCACATATGACAAATTACGCGGGTGTCCTTGACGTCTAAATCTTCATCAAAATCGCAATATTAACAATTACAATACTCGTACACAAATTGAAATAGGGGCCTACACGCAAGTAGAACACAACATATATTTCAAAAAGATATATACCACATTGACACTTGACAAAGACCAGTTACAACATTGCTGAACACTAAGATCGATATCCAGAATCTACGTTATTTTGTGGCATCTGTGCCAAATTGTATTGTTATCATTATATAAAGATAATTATATTCTAAATTGTCACATTTGTCGAAACATATTGCTATATATCAAAGAATTATGGTTCAATACGTGCATTAGTATTGATGGACACATCAATTTTTTGGAGTAATGGCGCATCGCTATTACTAGGGAAGGTGTCTGTTTGTTTTGTTTGCAGTATCAATAAGTCTCATTTTCTTAAATAACGTGGTATTTAATTTAATTCAAACATAATACAATACTATTCAAGTATAACAGACAGTGACTACGTTTCACCTTGGTAGAAGTGTCCAGTCCAAAACACATTGTTGGTATTATATGTTGTGCCGTTCAGTATATTGTTTGCAGTTTCGCTTAGTGAGATGAGATTAAGTTTATTTGGTTATTCGATTACAGTGATATTACAAGTATTTAAATTTGATGCAAATAAAAATGACAACAAGGCGTCGCAATCCAAAATAAACTTACTTAATCTAACACCATGAGGCAAAGTGATAAAATGGAAGTATGAGGACATATAACACGAATGACATCATATAGTATAAATATATAGTATAACTCATTGACACGGTGTCATGCAATTCATAAAAGTGCTTTAGTGCCAGGTTTAAGGTAATAATATATATATTTCGTTTTATTTTCCTATTTTTTTACATTTAAAAACATTAAAGCAAGGTGTTAACAACAACAATACTAGTACATATAATAAATATCAAGGTAAATTAAATTACATGTGTCATACAACGACGTGTGTATCAACTGTGAACAAGAATGTATCACATGTGTGTACATATTTATGCACACACACACACACACACACACACACACACACACACACACACACACACACACACACACACACACACACACACACACACACACACACACACACACACACACACACACATACACACACAAACACACACACACACACACACACACACACACACACACACAAACACACACACACACACACACACACACACACACACACACACACACACACACAAACACACACACACACACACATATATATAGGGTAAGGCTTTATAATTAATGTAAAGGAGTACATATGTGAATTACACTTTCTTTCTTTACAATTTCAAGAGTTCAAAGATACTTAGACAGTACTAGCTCTTTGAATTTCTTTTAAAACTGATTTACGGATACAAGTTGCTGCAGAACATGAGGTAGAGCATTCCAGAAATTGGTCCTGAAATTTCCTAGTGTTTGGTCTTATTTCTTGGATCTCATATGCATTTTGGTTTCTTAGGTTATGGTTTTGAATGACATATGTTCGTTAAAACATTCATGACATACTATCTGGGAGTTGTTTATTTGTTGCTTTATGCATAGACCGATGTTTGTACAGATCGTCCAATTTTAATAGTTATGACTTGGCGCAATATAATATGATAATGTGATTATCCGTATAGCTTTCTTTTGTAGTATTTTTAATTTGCTTACGTTTGTGCTATATGAATTTGCCCATAATAGAGTACATTACTACAAATTTGATGAGATTAGTGAGGAGTAAATTATTTTCATAATATAGATAAAAAGAAAGTGTTTTAGCTTATTTAGTATTCCTAGATTCCGTGCTATTTTTGTTGACATATTGTTAATATGAATCTTCCAGTTTAGGTGTTCATCTATAGTTATTCCTAGAAATTGTGTGTAATTAACAGGTTTTATTTTGCTTCCATCTACTTTTATTTCAGCTTTGTCAATGTTGAATTTCTTCCCGTTTGGTGTTAATGTAATGACTTTTTTGTGTTTAGTGAAAGCTTATTTTCTGTGAAACCACATAGAATGTTTTTGTAATAGTACATTTACTTCTTCAATAAGAGTGTCTAAGCATGTGTGTGTGCATGGAAAAGGCCTGTGTCATCTGCCAAAAATATAGGCTTTAAAATATCTTATACATGTTCAATATCATTTATATATAGAATGAAGAATAATGGACCTAATATTGATCCTGGCGGAACTCCGCAAGAAATTTCCTTATATTCCGATTACGTTTTCCTGTATGACACATACTGTTTTCTATTCCAGTTGCAGGCAGCCTCTTATACCATAGCATTGGAGTTTCTGTATTAAGACATTATGGTCTATCGTGTCGAATGGCTTAGAGAGATCCAGGAATACACCTGTAGTGTATTTTTTGTTGTCAATGTTACATTATATTTTATCAACCAAATCAATTCGTGCCATATACCACTGTATGTAGAATAATTGTTTCCTGAATTCATATTGCTTTTTAGATATTATATTATGCTTGGTTAAAAAGCTATAAAGCCGACAGTACATTAGGCGTATTTTTGAGGATTGAAATTGGTCTGTAATTTTTGAACAGTTCGGCGTTTTCATTTTTATACAGTGGTATGACTTTTGCTATTTTAAGTTTGTCTGGAACAATGCCAGTCTGTAATGACTTATTGAAAATGTATGCGAGTTGGTTTATAATGTGTGGGATAACTTGTGGTACAATATATGAATCAACAGTATCAACGCCACTTGATTTGGATGAATTTATTTATCTTACGGTATTAGTTATTTCAACACGATCAGTGGGTGTACAGAAAAAAACTTGCAGTATCATTTTGTTTTGATATACCATAAACACTGCATGTATTGTTCTTTTGTTGGGAAAATAAACACATTACTTACTTACTTACTTGCTGAATATATTGTGTTGGGTTATTTCCTGTTTTGGTAGTTTAGCATTAAGGCAGTAGTCAATGTTGGTAAAGTAATTATTGAACTGTTCCGTAATTTCCTTTTCGTCTGCACACGGGGTCCAATCTGAAGTAATACATTTATCTTTACCATAGGCTTTTCATCCTTTGATTTTAAAACTTCATTTATGGTACTTCATGTTTTTCTGCAATTTGTTTTATAAAAGTCAGATTGATCTTTAAAATATTTTTCTTTGACTGCCTGACAATATGAGTCAGTTTATTGTTTTATAGTTTGCATAGATAAACTTCGTTTTCTGTAGCAGGGTTTCTCTTAAATGTTTTGTACAAGTTATTTTTTACTGCATGATATCAATATTCCTTTTGAGAGCCACTCATTTTTTGTAGGTTTTTAATTAAAGTTTTTTTGAGGTAAACATTCCTTAATTATTTTTTTGTCATGTATTTCGTGGAAGGTGTCATATATGCAGAGCAAGGATGTGGATAATTGTACACCTCTTCCCAGTTTGCATTTTGTAACTGCGAATTTTATTTCTTAATATTTTCTGAATTAGCCATACGTTTGTAAATAGTTGTATATTTTTGGTGTAATCTTGATCCGATGTTATAAAAATTAAATACTGGAAAGTGGTCTGATATGTCATTATATAAAATTCCAGACGTAATGGAATATTCATGAAAATTTGTTATAATATTTGTTATGGGTGTGGCTGTTTGTTGTGTGACGTTTGTTGGTTTACAAAATGAACTTAAAATTTGTCTTGATAAGTTACAGAAATGTTTATTGAATGTAGTTATATTTGTATTAGGAGGTTTATAGATCGCGCCAATCACAATTTTAGTATTATCAACTTCTAACTCTATAAATAATGATTCATAAGGACAGTCCTCAGAATTATTGCACAAGTCATCTCTACATATATATTTGAAACTGTCAGAAATATACATTCCTACTCCTCCTCCTCCTCTTGTACATAGTCTTGTTTTGACAAGTAGGTATATCCTGCCATATTATATATATTTACATTTTCCATAGCCTTTAACCTCATTTAAATTAATCCTATACAATCAACATTTAAATGGAGTGATTTCAAGCTACATCCAAGTTTGTCAATTTTTTTCGATAAACTTCTACAATTCACAGCTAATTTGGACAGACTATTGTTATTTTTGAATTTTATTTGCAAGCTTTGACCCACGGAGTCAATGTAATATCTGCAATGATTTAAACTGTATTGCAAATTGACTAGATGGTCGTCAGTGTATAGAATGACATTTTCGATACTAAAGCACCAGTCAATGTCGTTAGCCATATGAATAGAATAATTACCGCATGGAGAAAACTGGCCATGAAAAGCCATGGGCCGTAAGACATACTGTCCATGAGTATAGTCAAGGTATTCCTAACGACGCTGAAGTTGTCCCAAGTATTCTTCCGTTGTTAACGTAACCTTTCTCCCGTTGTCCAGGAGGCAGACTACACGGCCGTCAATTGTCCATGTCGCTTTGACATCCCTCAATTCCCGACACTTTCTGAGCAACTCCGATCTTCTCTTTCTGCGGTTTTACGTTATAACAATCCGGGACTCTTTCAGTCTCCTTTTGGCCATGAAAATGTCATTTCGGACGTTATAGACTTTGACAATGATTGGTCTACGTTTAACGCTGGCGTCTGCTTTCTGCCCGAGTCGGTGGCTGCGGTCTATGGTGTCACGGTTCACGTCTAGGCCGAGTTTGGTGCTGACACATCTATGACAGCTTTCAACGTTTCTGTATCGTCCTCCGACACTCCGTGGATGAGGAGGCAGTTGCGTCTACTGTATTGTTCCATTTGGTCTGTCTCGTCGGTAAGTAATTGTTTTGCCATTTCGAGATCAGCGATCTGGTCCTGCAGGGCAGCTGCATTGTCAGAGACTCGTTTGTTGTCCATTTGGCAGGCGGTGTAAACGTCTTGTTTTACCATGTCCAGCTCCGGCGATTTAATTATCTTCTGGATCAGTTTGTTCATTTGTTTCTTCATTGTCCGCTATGAAGCGTTATAGAGTGTTACTGACTGAAGAAACGATTGATTTCATGAAATACCCATCCGTATCCAGCAACTCTGTGATGGCAGTTATTACGCTGTCTTGTACGAGCTGTTTTACGTCGGTGTTAAGCGTAATAGCAGCATTAACTTCGTGTGGTTGATCTGTGTAACAGCGCATCATTCTTCTTTGGCATCGTGGCCAGCACCAGTAATTGTTTTCCTCTTACTGTGGTAACATATTGTATAAAGTCAACATAGTTTCTGCACGAATTATTTTGTTTGTTATTGGGACAAATAAACGTTTCCTGGTTCCGGGTTCCTGTGTTACATTTATAGTGAAATGATGACTCTCTATGTTCGTTCTGGCATTTAAAGAACACCGCTCCGTCATTTGTCGGTGTTGTCTACGGTATGACGTCGACGAAACGTCATATTGACGAAACGTCCGCTTAACTTCCGCAGCAAATAAGACGTCCAGCTTTTTCAATTACGCACAGTTGATATGTGACTGCGGAATGGTGGTGATCATTACTGTAAAAACGTAACTAGAAACGTGTTGCCTGTTGATCGTAATGCAGCAGCCCTTTCAAATACTAACAATGAAACCTTCCGTCATTTCCCGGAAACGTCGCTCGCATTTCCGGGTGGCGCTTCTCCGATCTCGCAGTTGTCCATCAGATTTTGTTTACGTCTTCGCAAGGACGGATATCTATATTACAACCGCGGGGCAACTTTTATAATAACTTAGCAATGATCACGCTGCTTTGACAAAAAAAACTCTGAATGCATTCCTGTTAATCCGCAAATCTCATTCGTAGGAGAGATCTGCTTCAAATCTAAACATATAAAAGGAATCTTCTCCTGGTGGCATTTCTTGGGGTGTGTGGGAAATTTATCCCAGAGACTACTAACAACAAAAATAAGTTCACAATAACGGCAACGAAAGATAATAAGTCACATGGCGCTGACGGGAATTATAAAACGATCTAGACAAATAAGTCAAATGGTCTGACAATGCCAGATAGTGTTCCATTTTTGGAAATGAAACAGCAAACACACCAGTGTGACACCAGTCAGGGAGAAAAGATGCAAATATAAAACAAGAGATAATATGTTCTGAGTGCAGTCACAAAAGAAAAGAACTTACGAGTAACAAGTAATGTTGATATAAAAGTTACATCGGTGCTGGATTGTCCATTTGCTACCTGGGTTTCTGCTCTGTGTGGAAATGTTTAGTCCATTATTGTAGTTCGATAACAGTGGAACATCTATAACACCACGGGAGCTATACGGGATCAAACGTCATTATTTTAAGTAAATGGAACCCCATACACTATGTTAATAATGAAACGGCTGCGAATGGGTCTACTTCCGGTGTGTGGTGTAGTCTAGGTAGAAAGCAGTTTAGGCCCAGTATGCCGTGTACCCAAATAGATTATGGCGGTATTGTTGAGGTATGCCTATATCATATGATCATAATAAAAACCCGTGCCCACGCTGATCACAATCACCATGTGTTTAATAATATAAAAATAATTACATAAATATACTCAGGGAATGTACTTCCGAAGGTTACAAGCATATAGTCTTCGCGTGGCGGCAAATGATTTACTGTCGTTCACGCAGCCTCAATTATAACGTTAGATGTCCACCACTAATAATGTAGTAACGTGATATATCTGTAGGCATGCACATATCAGGCCCGTAGCCAAGGGGTTCACCTGAACCACGTGAACCCCCTTTTCGTGAACCCCTTTCTCCAAAATGTGAACCCCCCTCAAAATTCCATCTTTAAAATGTGAACCACTAATTGTATTGCATGTTTCTAATAGCGTTAACCCCGCCTCCTAAAAGCTGCTGGATGGTGTTTAAGCATTACAAGGAATGCCAAGAAAGCGTGATTTGTGCAGATGATAAAGGGAGAACCGTTATCTATTAAGTGATCATCAGTGAATGTAAGGGAGCCTGGCTGAGGGTCTGTCTCCAATGCCATATGTGAAAAGGGCAGTCACTAGAGGAATGTGAGTCCAAGGACCATTGCGTCCAATTAGCCATGCAGAAGGACTTCACACTATCCCAGGCAGGGTTTCCTGTTATGAAAACGCAGGGAGTAACACATACACAAGAAGCCAGTTTTACACCAAACGTAAAATTATGAGTCCTAATTGTAGTCACTCAGAGGTGACAGATGCAGACAAAATACTGGTGAATGAACGCGGTGAGGATGATTTAACAGTTATGAGCACATAAATTAAGCCATATAAAATAATTAATTATTTCTCATCAGAACTCTGTTAAAAAGTTAACAAAAGGTGTCGCTTTTTATTTTTAGTATGCTGATTAAGGTAACTACCGACTGTCAAAGAAGTTATTCTCAACAATCAACAACTTAAGATGTGTAGCGAGTATATTTCCTACAAGCTGCAAACCCGGTAGACAAACTCATCTGGCTTAACACAAATCGTAATTTTCAACTACTGAGCTGGAACGCGGTTTTCGATTAATAATTGTATTTAACCAATACAAAATTAAGTTTAGCTTCACCTATTTTAAAATGTGCGTGCTGATGAGAAATCGTGTAATTGTGTGGCTATATGGTTGCCGAAATATTGTGGTTGCTAGTTGCACATTTGTAGATCTCAGAAAGGGGATCCTTATCGCTGATGAGGAGGCAAGAATGTGTGAAGGGCCTTTATTATCAATTATTATGTTCATTTTATGTTCCGTACAGTTGTAAAATACAGTTTGTGTTTCCTGGAGTCAGTGTGGTGTACAGGATATGGCACATGACTGTTTGACACCTAGAATTTAATTAAAATCCACAAGAGGACAATAATTGTTCTAATCTTCTATTTACCGGGCATGTCTTATAAAGGTTTGTTAATTTACTAACTTAATTATGTTTATGATAAATTTTGGAACTTGTGTACATCAGATCAGATAAATATAATGTATTAATTGAGTAAAAACCAGATTGTAAATGTCACACTTTAACTGTTTATTCTGAAAAATAATTTGGACATACCCACACTCCTCGGTGCCTCGTTTATTATATTAATATGATACATATTCAAAACAATTGCACACACGGCGAAAGGTTTCGAGTAAATAGTTAGTTATATTAACAACATACTATCACTGCGTGTTGGTTTTTATGAATACAACTGGGTGTAAATTAGGCTTAATCAGGCAACGAAATGGGACCAATCTCCACAGATTCCCGGAGAAAAAAAAATAGCAAAGACCACATATGAGTCCCACTTTGTTTTAAAACGCACCGCCAAAACGACCTCGTTATGGGCCTGCTGGGGATGCTAATGTGGTGTTTGTATATAAGATGAAAGAATATAAAACGAAACCACATGGTCCACCAATCTCACACCCACTTCATTGTTCTTCCAGTTAAAGGGAATAAAAACATCTATGGCTTGAATTCATGTTATATAATATCCTGCTATCTATTTCCATGTCCACCAAGCCAAAAAAAATCAATGAAGTAGAAATTCCACATTTAATGCTGTGCATCCGGACATTTTCGAATATACATATTTTTGGCGCGCTTTTCGGGATGCCGAGATGTGACGTCACTTATGACCCACACTTGCCCTTTCCATGCATTCAGAGCATGTTTACAAGTATAGCTTTTAGGTCGAAACGAGCGTCAGAATTAGTTATTGTGCAATATTCCGATGAAATACAAACACTAGTCATCATAGAGGAACAAGCAGTTATCTTAAATTACGGTTCCACATGAATTAAATGTTATTCAAAATAATGAATGTGAATGGGCCTCCAAGTCAACTAGGTGTCGGCGAGCTTGTGCTCGTTTTCAGAATAATTATATCGAATGCAACCAACGGGAGATAATGTACACCAATATACATACATAGCAAACATATATCATATCCAGCTACAGAAAGTAACGTGTATAATCTCATAATATAACTACAATATCGATGTATGAAGGAGGAGTTGTACAATTTATCATAACAACTTAAATCAGTCACTGAATTTCTATCGGTCATGTTAGCTCAGTTTGTAAAGGCGTTGGTTTCTTGGCATTTATTTTGTAATCGGGCGACGCCGGTTCAATCCCCACACCAAACCATTGATTTTTTTTACACTTTTTTTGTTTATGTTTTCACGAAGTAATATAAACCAAATAATTTGTATACTATGATGCACTGTTTGTAAATATTTTGGTAGTAATTGTTTATTCGCCACAAAATGAAAATATGGTAATTATATATAACGCGATGTTTCTAAATTTTATTTATATGGGACAAGGCTCCTTGGTAATGTAATGGAGTTATGACTAGGAATCGTGACTAGTTTTGCTGTTAAGTAACAAGGCAGGTATGAGTTTGTAAAAGAGCTTTGCATTCAGCCAACACATTTTTAGCTAATTCATACAATACATATATATATACAATGTGTAAATGATGTGAATTAGCCTATATAATTATAATCCATAATACAACCTCAACAGCAAAGGTGGGGGGAACCAACCACACGCAGGTGGCTGAACCCACCCTACATATTATAACTAGACCTGTTTACGGATTATAACCTTAATAGTTGAAACCAAGGGGAAAGCGTCACAGCGCCCCAAAACCCCTTGTACATATTATTGTCATGCTAACAACAGAAATATACAATGCAATTAACTAACATACAGCAAGACCAACAGTTTATTCTTGCAAACGCCTTGACACCAACATGTAATTAGGTATATATTACATAGATTTTCCAGACTTTCAAACCACCTTACAGACCTATCCTTTTAAAGTAACCTAAACTCAGGTGTAGCTGGGGTAGGTGGGCGGGAAGCAAAATGCAGATCTCAATAATGACAACAAATGAATTACCTTTTTCAGTGAGAAATCGAACTGAGGCAGCGTACCCGTGGCCGCTTGTCTTTATACCGTGAATTTATCACGTGACTAGCTCCAGCAGGAATACCGTAAATTGTTGAATTTAAGACCTGAGCAATGTCCATATAAAAGTCATTTGACTTGCGTCATAATGGCGTATTTATATGGGACAAGGCTCCTTGGTAATGTAATGGAGTTATGACTAGGAATCGTGACTAGTTTTGCTGTTAAGTAACAAGGCAGGTATGAGTTTGTAAAATTTATCCACACAGATAACCATTTGTTTTCACATATATAATTACAATATATTACCGTACAATATATATATATATATACAATTAATAAATGATATATCCATTACATTATATTTGTTTGGATAAATAAAATTTAGAAACATCGTTATATAATTCCCATATTTAATTTGTTGTGGCGAATAAATAATTACTACAAAAATATTTAAAAAAATACTTACAAACAAACCAAATCATAGTATAAAAATGATTTGGTTTATATTACTTCGTGAAAACATAAACAAAACAAGTTTAAAAAAAAATCAATGGTTTGGCGTCAGGATCGAACCGGCGTCGCCCGATTACAATTAAATGCGAAGAAACCAACGCCTTTATCAAATGAGCTAGCACGACCGGTAGCAATTCGTTGACTGATTTAAGGTGTTATGATAAATTGTACAACTCCCCTTCATACATCGATATTCTAGTGATATTATAAGATTACACACGTTACTTTCTGTAGCTGGATACAATGTATGTTTGCTATGTATGTATATTGGTGTACATTATCTCCCGTTGGTTGCATTCGATATAATTATTCTGAAAACGAGCGCAAGGTCGGCGAAACCTAGTCGACTTGTAGGCCCATTTGCATTCGCTGTTTTGAATAAAATTGGATTCATGTGGAACGGTAAGATAACTGCTTGTTCCTCTATGATGACTAGTGTTTGTATTTCATCGGAATATTGCACAATGACTCATTCTGACGCTCGTTTCGACCCAGAAGCTATACTTGTAAACATGCTCTGAATGCATGGAAAGGGTCGGCCTGATGCGAGTGTGGGTCATAAGTGACGTCCCGATACCACGTGATCGCCTAGCTCATTAAATTTTAATTTTCCGCGGGAATCGCTACACAGATGGGTTTAAAATCGAATTTATGCTACAAATGTATTTTTCTGTATTTTTTTAATGTTGTCAAATGTTACAAGGTTAAACTTTGTGTACACATGGAAAAAGGATTTTAGATAATGCCTTATTTTTATTTCCTTTAACCTTCTGCATTATGAGCCCGCACGTGAACATGTGGGGCCCTCTGCATTGTGAAAAAGATAACCCCACTGGCGCCCTCTGGAGTCTGAATTGATAAAATGTGAACCCCCCATTGTGAAAAGCTGATTACGGGCCTGTCAATGATAATTATAAACGTACTTTCACTCGTCTGTCCTAATATCCTGTGGTTTATTAATCCGAAATAAACTGACCGCTTGATAATTCGATTTACACGTGTATCAAGTGTACAAAACTACCACATGAATCTCAAAGATGATTTATTCGTCGTTTTCATATAAAAGTGCTTGTTTATTCTTTAAACTATTATGACTGATTATCTAAAAATGGTAGGCATATTAAGACAACGATGGCCAATTTCATGGGAAAACGTTTCGTTGCGTGGCATCACGTACGCTATAGACCACGAGCTACATTGGTGTGACTCCTATCTTATTTTATGCGTAATTATGTTCGCATGTTACCTCTGTGAAACTGAAATAGAACGCGCATCACTCATCTACAATTAATCAAACACAACGCGAGTGGTACTTTTAACTATTGAACAAATTTATATAAATTGTTAAAACAGGTAATATTAATTAATGCGGTACATTTATTGCGGTCAGGGAGAGCCTGTGCAGCTTATGTCATATTTGCCCATTAATTGAAATAAATTGCATGTTTCGTAAGGCCACCTGAGGCCTACTACTTCCAAGCGGAAATACACACAAAGGTCGCAAACTTCACACGACGAAGGCAATTGCAATTATCTGTATTTTTTGTCCGCACATATAATGCACACACCCATCTTTGTGTTCTATTATAGCCGGCGAGATAAAAGTGTGGGGTGCACGGAACGTGTGCCATATTGCACAAAGTATCAAACGATCTTGCGTTGACCTTTTTGCTGCTCAGTCGTGATAATACAGAGTTCCTCTGTCAAGTCCCGAATGAACGCGGATCGGACTTGGGTGTTTCTGCGCATGTTGTCTGACATGTGTCAGAGGTCTATCGTTATTGACTCAGTAATAACCAGGTCGACCGTCGCCAGCCCACTGAATATTTCTGGACCAAGATCATCCTGATTGTGTGTGTGTGTGCGTGTGCGTGTGCGTGTGCGTGTGCGTGTGCGTGTGCGTGTGCGTGTGCGTGTGCGTGCGTGCGTATGTGTGCGTGTCTGTGTGTGTATGCGTCTGTGTGTGTGTGCGTGGTTTTTTTATTGTATTGTATTGTATTTATTCATATTCCAACAGGTCCAGTGGATCAAGTAACAGGACTGATAACTGAAACAATACATATAAATAATAAAACAATAATAGAACAAGTAAAACAATAAGAACAATACGGACATAAAACACAATATCAACATCAAATATACCAGGCAAACATCCGTTATACATAGAACTGTTTTAGAATTGAAGATCTACAGTTTCAGCTCCTGAAAATATATCACAAGAACTACTTAAATACAATGTTTTGAAAGTAGTCATACATCTATTCAAAACAGAGTGCTTTCTAATGTTGATTCTGCTGTTGGAGACTCTAAAAGGAGTATAGTTTCGTAGAGATCGTGAAGGACAGTGAAATTGAATAGCCCCTACCAGATAAGACGAGTCTAGTTGGGAGCACACACACTTGTGTAAACAGATGAGATCTACACCTTGCCTACGATGGTGAAGGGAAGATAGTCTAAAATGATGGCAAAGTGCAGGAGAACTGCCAGGAAAGTGTGTGTGTGTGTGTGTGTGTGTGTGTGTGTGTGTGTGTGTGTGTGTGTGTGTGTGTGTGTGTGTGTGTGTGTGTGTGTGTGTGTGTGTGTGTGTGTGTGTGTGTGTGTGTGTGTGTGTGTGTGTGTGTGTGTGTGTGTGTGTGTGTGTGTGTGTGTGTGTGTGTGTGTGTGTGTGTGTGTGTGTGTGTGTGTGTATACTTATACTTATTTGGAGTGCATTCCATGTTTATTCACCTGCTTTAAGTATTATTATTATTATATATTATTATTATATAGTCACGTTTTCATCCTGTTAATTCCCCTAAATGTGCGCTTGTTCTGTTTCAGTCGCATGGTCGTGTACATAATTTGGATCCAACAGTCATATGGCGTAAGTAATTCTCATAATAGCTATTAGAATTACTTATTATTTATTTAGACGAGGAGTCTATGCACAGTGTATCTGATAATAATAATCTGTTTCATCAGAACCATGTATCTCTGTTCCATCTGTTATCGTAATGACCTCTGTTTATGTCAACCTCAGTTTGATCATACTGCATGGCAATATGGCATGTGCCACATGCCCTGTGCAAGGGTTGATTTGACCAGTGATTGCTAATGAAGAAGGCGCCTTGGTATTTAGTCGGCGTCCAATGAGTTGGCTGGGAAGATCTGCGTATTCCCCGCTGCGATCAATCAGTTCGATCCGATTGTCAGAATCGAATTCACTCTTTGTTTATCTAATTAATCTCCTCTTCGTCCGCTACAGATTCGTCAGCGCTCCCCCACGACCAGCTCGGCCTGAGGCCACTCCCGGTTATCGAAACTGCACTGCATGCCGGGAGAGAGGCTCGCCCGCCCGCCAGCCACTGAAGAAGAGAAGAGTGACGACTGCTGATTCGCAGTTAGTTTCTGAATTCAATTCTGAAGGCATCACACGAGAAAATGATACGTTGTGCTACTACGATGGCCGATCAGTAAAGATGGACGCATCGCACAGAACGGATATTCACCGAACAATGACGTTTTGTCCATCGTTGTGTGTCTGCATTCGTATGTAAACCTATGATATCTGTTATCCATTTCCGTCCCCACGGTGTGTTGGAACTTTACTAAATACGAATAGGCTATCACGTGGACCAATTAATCGTGACGGGTTTATAAGGGATTATAAATTATAAGCAAACCAATGTAATGAATTAAGGAAACTACAGGTCAGCTACATGTAAAACAGTTTCAAAAGCACACTGTTCTACCCGTTAACGGTACGTAAAAACTATTTTACAATGTAATTTAAGATGGGATATTTAAACACTTCCACTTACTATTCTGGTTGTTTGGCTATCGTAATAGCCTCGTCTATCCATTTGCAACATGTTCGACCCGTTGGCGTGGACGATGGAGCATGTCCATCATCAGGACCATTAACAGTGTTCTTGCCAGTTTGTTTTTGTTTGTTTTCTTATATATAGATTATTATTATAGTAACATTGTGCTGACTGACCTAATGTCACATGTTATACGGTACACTACAACGCAGTAGTTTCGAAATAAGGTACCACTAGGGTGAACGTACAACGATTTTCATTTATTAATTGGTTCGCGGCTATTTGGGAACTTTGTATTATTAAAATAGCCGAATTCCCACATGTTTCGATATCAGTGTACTCTAAACCAATCATGTTAACCGTCATGTGTTCATTTTTATTACTATAGAAATTATGTAAAATAGGAATGTGACATACAAATAAATCATACGGCGAAATCGTTCAATTTGAGAGGCGAAGATGTATCGGTCTGTCTTTAACTAAAGTAAAGGGGTTCCCGTGCTGTAAAAGTATCATGATTTAGTTAACCGGCACATTTGTATTTGAGTATATTTTCACAGATATTAAGAGGTGAATGATCACGCTAATAACGCTGTTATTTATTTATAACTAACCGATGTGTAACAATAAGTCCATTGTTGCAATTCCTCGGGTGGAACTCATCCAGTTTACCAATGAAACATGTACATATCCTTTAATTTCGGTAAGAAGAAAACAGCTGGGCTTTTCCATTGCTATTACCACCGGCCTGCAACTAAATGTCTATCAATGTATTATAGTTGATATTATGTTGACATGTTGACATCATTTAATTTTTAAAATAGTAAGGGTACGTCTGCAAATGACATAATTTATTACTGTAGCATTGACATTATTATAATTACCATCATAATAATTAAATTGTAACATGCACTATTGTCAACACGTAATTACCTTCTGGAATCTAGCCGATCTTCACAAGTTTGCCAAAGTATTAGTTGTTTTCATATACAAACAATGTGTAGACTCCATGTGAGAAATTCCCGTGGTGATGCACAAATGCAACCTATTTTAAATGTTGCATTAATCATCGTATGTTGATGCATTGTATGTTGTGATAACACATTTGTTGCAAACTTATAACACAAAAACATCCATTTCTATTGCATATTCAGGTATGTTGGGTCAGGCGTCAATGTACACTATGTTGTCAAAATATCGTAGTATATATTGGTTATTGTTTGAATGGTATATGCATAAAATAAGTCATCATGAAAAACTAGCGTATTCATTACTTCACAGTAGGTAGAAGCATACGTGCCAATCCCGAGTGGTGTACACGTGAGTAGTAATATAGGTGGTCCAGCGCAGGCATTTGGATTGCCCTGGAGCAAATCCCATGTTAAAAGATAGGGAATTTTCCACCAGTGCGCGCCCGGGATAAAAGATAAGGAATTTCCCCATGTTAAAGTATAGGGATTTCCACCGGGGCGCGCCCGGGTTAAAAGATAGGGAATTTCCCCATGTTAAAGGATAGGGATTTCCACCAGTGCGCGCCCGGGTTAAAAGATAGGGAATTTCCCCATGTTAAAGGATAGGAGCTATTATCGTAAACGTATACGACGAAATTTTAATTTTCCCCATGTTAAGATTTTCGGCTTCTGCCTTCTAGTCTTCGGAGCTGATGTTGCAGGCCTTCAGGTCGCACTTACAGACGTCCTTGACTATGAGGGCAGAGCGTCCCACTCGTTTCACTCAGTAGCGAGTTTTCCACAGAGGATGACTTTCGGGAAGCCACCATCCTCCATGCCAGGCTCAGCGAGCGGAGACATACATTTCTGGCTCAGGAACGAGGAAATGCTGGGGTTCCTAGCACGGTGATACTGAAGATTCGATTGAAGCACCGCAGGTGGCTTAAAGTGTTGAGTCGGCATTGCTGGCACATGTAGGTGGTCCACGATTCGCTGCAGTAGAGGAGGGAGCTCAACACACAGGCCTGGTAAACTGTTATCTTGGTGTTCTCAGTGAGCATCTTGTTTTCCCATACTCTTTTGGTCAGCTTGAACATACTGACTGCGGCTTTTGAACATGTTAACATACAACATTAATTATCAATACCAAATCCTTTTAGCAGAAATGGTTCATCGCCAGCTAGAATGCGATATACCTAATTAAAGAAAAGGTTTCGTCACATATACAGCGTTCGTGCGTGATTGCGATTATCTGTCAGGCAGGGCCAAACTTGTTCTTGAAACAAAATCACGTTTCATGGTCGTCTTCTCACAAAATAACTTGTTTCTAAACTTTATTTTAATAAGTGTACCTTCACACTTGGATACACGATTAATATCAAGTTGTTATAGTTTTGCAGTCGCCCAGCCGTCGGACATGTAATCTCAATTAAGAGTCTAACAGTCTACATCAACTATGCGGTGGCTCCGGGAAGCCACCATCCTCCCGAGACTTCCCAAGAGTCTGACGGTCTACATCAACTATGGGGTGGCTCCTGTGCTGGCGATAATATATATCTTAATGGGAGCCTCCCGACATGATCTATTACTTATGTTATTCATTGTATATATATATATCGTATTTATAGGTCAAATGAATTGATTCTGAATTCTGAGTTCTATCTAAGTACTCTGCTCGTATCTTGCAGTATCAGTTTGGAGAATTCAGGCCTCTTTAAATGTTGAGCCGATGTCAAGACCTGTGCATAGGTAACTAGACACCCGCTAAAACAAAAGAGTCTGCTTGAGGCGATGAAATATGTGAACATTCCCCCGTCTTCCGATGTCAGGTCAGGCAGTATGCAATGGTTAGAGTTAACAATTACGATGTTATGAATATACAAAATATTGCGATGTTATAATGCATAAATCACCAATAGACACTCATATTTTATAACGTAAATGTGTTTTCATCCTTAACAGTTTACAGGAAACACAATATTCTATAGCCTCATTGCAAAACATTTTCTTGTACGCCCGCTCACAAATTTATTTGATATTTGTGTCATCAAAGTAATAATTAATTCTCGTAAAGGTGTAAGAAGAAATAGGTGCGCCAGGGGTAAAATGTAAAGCACAGGTTATTAGGACGGGATATTGCGCTTCACAAAACAAATCTTCTAATACACAAAAAGCTTGTACGAAAGCTACGATCAGAGGATTTTCGTTTGGTAGACGACACACATGCCCAAGTTACCGGAATCTTCTATGTCTGATGAAATCTGAGATTTTTTTTAATATTCGGCATTTAATATTTATTGCATGTGGATTGAAAGACATTATAGAGCAAACAGATCAAAACAAATCATTAGTCAAAATCTGGTCATTCGTGCTATGAATTGTGGGAAGGTGTAATGTAATGGCATAATAAAACGAACAAGATATGTTTGGAAAGGAGTAAATATGAAGTTGTTAACTTACAAATAATAATATGTTCGTGGGCATATAATCCGTTCATGTTTTGGGTCGGTTGAAATGTACGACCCCACACAGAATCTGTAACACAACAAGTATAATATATTATGTAACCCTGGCGGAACTGTTTCGTGCAAGCGGTTGCATAGGCTATTTTTATGTCATGCGCCAGACGCGGGTAGTGTTGCTGGAGCCACACCCAGTCGCAGTTTGCTAGGGATCATGGACGTATCCACAAAGATATACGTACAGTTCTCACGGCTCAGTATTACGAGTATCAATATTTACGGCCTGGTGAGTTATTTTGTCATGTTTATATGTTATATATAATAGTGATATTATTAGAATAATGCGTAACATAAATTGTTTCTTGTTGCCCCATTACCCGTCACTTCGGGCATGCCAGCTATAGTATGACGAGTGTAGGAGTGTTATGTCGTATAATGTTAAATTGTGTTTACAGACTATCTATATATCTAGCATGCATTTTAACTAATTATTGTGATGTATAGGTACGTCGTGTGCATACGTTTGACTTTAGGTAATGTGATAGTTACTATAATTAAAAGAAGTACTTAGCTAAAACAAGTTTCTCCGATTCGTTGTCTGTACACGTTCAGACAAGTGTCTATAGGATGACTGGTTATTACATGCGGTTTAACGC